>JBAMJV010007306.1:30000-345000 GCA_037951105.1 Echinarachnius parma | reverse complement strand
TGTGATGTATTCATTATCATAGATCAACCAAAGCGTTTTTTTATTTTTTATTTAGTCACCCTTTAAGTTATTTTGAATAAATTAAGTTAAAACCGTTAAAGGGATCTAGTAACTTTGTTGACATGTGCAAAAAATGATGAATGGTTGATGCAATGTATAGTGTTGTTATCTCATATGTCCACAGGGTATTGTAAAAGTCAAATGGACATTGCATGGCCAAGTAATGAGCGAAGATGCAAAGTGATAGTCACTAACTCACTGCACTCACTTTGTACACGGTAAGAAAAACTCCACCGGAGTTTTTCTTATCTGAATACTTCGATCGTACATATCTTTGTAACGAAAGGGAAATTTGAAAAACCGAAACCTGTCCCATGATTTTATTGGTAATACGAATACAACAAGGTATGAGGGAACCGCTAGAATTAAAATTTTATTTTGAGGATTTGGACAATGTTACTAAGTCCCTTTAATAATATTGTTCAACCCCCTTCCTTTAAATAACCATACAGGTGTTCATCATAGCTCACATACCGCCCGGTTCGCTGGAGAGAGAAGTGAAGATCTCCTTCCAGTCGAGTTTCAACGAGAAGTACCTGGAGATCATCAGGCGTTACGGTCACGTGATCAAGGGTCAATTCTACGGTCACCACCATTACGACAGCTTCCGGGTCATGTACGATTCGCAAGGTTAGACCACTAAGAATATGAATAATATGAAATAAAAATAAATAATATCTATTTTACTATATAATGTGAGTAGATGACGCCGCATCATGTTTTGTGGGTTTTTTTTATCAGTCACCTGTCAGCGGCAAAATGAACAATTTGTTTTAATATGTGTAATACACTAAATACTATTTATTTTACTTATTTATTTCTGTTTTATGTAGGGAGGGCGGTGTAGGAGTATCCCCTCCGAAGATATGGACCTATTGGTATTTCGGTAATGAAAACTTTGTTGTTGTTTTTTTGTTGATCGGTCAAACGAATGGAAACGAATTCCTCACTGAGTGGAAATATGAATTACAAATATAAGCCATTTATTTTACCAAAGTTCAATTCACTCGGTTGCTATATTATTCATCCCCACTTCCAGGAGCACCAACCAACGCGTTGTACATCCATTCTTCGCTTACACCCCGGTCTACGCCCGACGCACGAAACCCTTCCTTCCGCCTCGTGACCTACGATCGCGATACGGGGGACGTCATCGATCTCGATCAGTACTACCTGGACATCGCCAACCAGGACGGCGGCCCAATGACGGCCACGTGGTCGCGTGAATACCGCGCCACGGAGGCGTACGGAATCCCCGACATCGGACCAAACTCATTGGACCAGTTGGTGGGCGAGTTTTCGGACGAGGGGCCGAGTGGTGGCGAGTATTTCACCCGGTACTACCAGCACAACAACGCGATGGCGGATGCCGGGGAGTGCGACGAACAGTGCAAGCAGCTGCACTTGTGCGCCATAACGAAAGTGGACATACCGGATTTCGAGGACTGTATGGCGGCGGGACAGGGGAATAGGTTGGTCGGGGGCCCGATCAAAGAGCTCGCTGTCGCTACACTCGTCATGCTTTTTCATCGACTTTTCTGAAACAGATATAGAGCCAAGTGGTTTTTATTTAATTAATAGTTGCAGTCATAACAAATTTGTGTAGTTTTTAATTCGTTTGAAATTGTTAGTTTATTCGTTGTTCATGTGAGTAGGTATGGTAACAAGTATCATCTTTGTGTTTTACATTATAAAAAAGGAGACCCGGGGGCGTTTCCCGAAGATCCCAAGTCGAACACTAAGTTGGACTTAAGAACTATGGAAAGTCATTAGATCCTTTGTAAAAATTGTTAAACGAGTTCTTTAAACAGGCCAACAATTAACATTTTCTTTTATCAGAGAGAATTGAAGTTATTAATGTGAACTTTTGTGGAAAGTTTTAAATAATCTAACTTGGGCTGTTGAATATGTTAAATTTCAAATCTACAAATGGCTCTCCATAATTTTAAGTCTAATTTAGTGTTTAGTTCGAATTGAGATCTTTGTGAAACACTCCCCCCCCCCCCCCGATATATATAGAGGCAAGATCAGATATGAAATTAGGTTAGTAATTCAATTTATTTGTGTAGTGCATATGATTCTGATTTATATGTTTATGTTAACTTTAAAATTCTCCTTAATTCCCAATCATCGATTATGTTTTTCTGCCGATTGAACTTTGTTTGAAATATTAAGAAACATTAACATAAATATTAAGGCAAGACAGTATTTGATATGATTTTATCATTTATTCATCCGTATTACAAGAAAATCACATGAGGATAAACATGATAAAGAAGTAACATACAACACAGAACAGGGGGTTTACGCCAAACAAATATTATGATATTACATTATTTGAACACAAGTTCAGTCTGTTTAGAAACGGAAATTAAAACAAAAATGAAATATTTGTTTTTAATATAATTTGTGTTAAAGGTGCACCTGTAAAGTGTCAGATATTGCCCAAAATGACATTTGAGATTTCCTGTACCAAAATCATTGTAAGATATGTCCGAATGATGTGTGAAAGTTTCATTGAAAAAGAACACTGCTTTCCTGGTTAAAAAAAGTGAAAATATGCGTCATCTTTTACAACGAATCAATGTATGACATCTTTGAGGTTTATGGCTGTTCATTATCGCTCTTGAGCTGAATGATAGATATATGGTCATACTAAAGGGGCATTTGACAAAATCTAACCCTATTTTATTCTTCTCTTACCATAAGCTAAACAACACGGTAGAAGAGAAACCAGGAAGCTCCAAGTAATTTTCGTGGAGTTAGACACTTTACAGGCATCCCTTTAAACATTATTTTAACACAATATATTTGTTTTATAATTATGATATCAATGGAAATGTTAGTGATGTCCTCGCCATTTGAAGCTGATTCATTTCGACTAAATCTCATGACTTGTCCTGCTTCTGATTTTTGGAAGAACAAACATTTTATTGAGAATCAAACTGTCAAAGACCCGCTGTAGGAGCCAAATGTATTATACAAAGTTGTATATCGTATAATAATGTGCACCTTGTAACAGCAAAAATAAATTGTTCCCAAGAGATAAGAAAGTGCACATGCACGTGTGGATTATTTATGTGTATAATATGAAGATGACCATGGTTGTAAACTAATAATCATTTTGAAGCACTTACATAATTATAGTAACTATTAATCATAATAAGACGCTATATAATATTGAAATCTGTTATTTCGCCAACTACCATTCAAAATGTTACATTTGGGGGCAATTTTGAAACGAACGCTTATTACTACATGATGTTCAACTAGTTATAACTCTTCCTGTCCCTTGTCCGATTTTGATCAAACTTTCACCAATTATGCCTCTCAGTATGTTAAAGGTAGTTCAGATTCGTCAAATGAGATGCGCGGCGCCATCTTGCATACGCGTTGCGCACGGTGCGCAATGCACGTTAGCTCAGTGTCATGCGGTGCGCGCAAACTAGCCCAGTTCAAAATGGCGACCCGCTATGTAGCATCCCCACGCTTGATGCCCTTTAAACCCGGACTAAATCTGGCCTAGAATTCCCCTTTAATTAGTTATGTAATAATAATAATGATAATAAAATATCAGCAAAATGTAAACGAATGTTGGCATTTCGAGGAAGTGTTCATATTGCTAAACATATAATATATATGCCCACATAAACTTATTATAAGATAATATATTTGTGCACTTGATTTTACATCTTTGGTTTTAAGAGGTATGGATGTAGACGAGGGGTAGATTATTTTGCAGATCCAATGTGAGCAGATTCATTCTAAACCTTGGGCATGCAGGCATTTATCCCCATCATACACTAAACAGGATGAGCACTGCATCCCGCTAGGATAGGATGTTAATTAGTTATGTAATAATAATGATAATTATAGATAAGCAAAATCTAAATATGTATTTGCCATTTTAAGAAGTGTTATTTAATGCCAATTAAAATATATTCCCATAAACTGTTAATGATACAATATAAGGTATGTTTGAAATTGATTTGCATCAATTAATAGCATTTTACAACTTTTGAAGTAAAGAATTAGATGCGAGGTAAATTTGCAGATCCAATCTAATCATTTGAATTCCAAATGTTTGGCATGCAGGCATTTTTCACCATCATGTATTAAGTAGGAGAGCACTGCACTAATGTTAATTAGTTATCTGAACTATTATAAAACTATACTCTATTGATATAGCACCTATTTTGGTATTCTACTTGAGACCTTTAAAAAGGGTAATTTGTGAAGTGTATTCAAATACCAACATTAGGTCAATTATCAAAGGTCAACTTGTACCCATTTTATTGCCAAATAGAAATTTTAATTTGTAAAAATGTTCTTGAAACGCTACAGATAGTAGGTCATTGTGTACTCCCAGAGAATGATCACGCATTACTCTTGGAATGTAAAGTGATAACACCAGGGCCTCCGATACCACTTATACAGTATTGTACAATGGGGGCTTATTAACCAAATGCCTACAAGAATCTGATGCACAAGAAGAAAATGGGTTACAAACTTAAAACAATTTCCATCTTGTATCAGCATCATGCTTCGGTATGCTGAGTAAGCTCTTGAGTTGGGCGCAGCTCTCTCCATATTCGCTCATGATGTAGGCATTGTCCGGGTCCTTCTCTCTGCTAACCAGACGCAGTACGATGTCCTGCACAAACCTGGCCAAGACGAGATGATAGAGGGCGTTCTTCTCAGTAACTGGAATCTCCTCGACCGAGCAGTACCCCTCTATGATGTGACCGGCCGATGCCAGGTGATCATCTGCCCTCATTGTCATCATTCCCCACATGGCGATGGCGATATCGAAGATAAGGCAGGTATACGCCACCTCTCCAAAATCGATGATGCCTGAGATTGCATAACCATGGTAACCGTTGCTTTGCTGGCACAGAGACTGTTCGAGAGAACCTGTGGGTCGCTCGGATACCAGGATGTTTTGGTCGTGGATATCGCCATGGATGATTCCTATAATCGAAAAATAAGTTTGGGATATTTTTACATTGAATGTCATTGAAGTTTCATTCAAATAAATATACATTATAATGCACAAACAGCAATCTTTCCATTTTCTTTCTATCTACAATATCATATAAAAGAGATTTTTGTTAATGTTTCTTAACTGCCAAAATAATATCTGACCAAGGACAGAGGGGAACATTACAACATAGCATATCAGTATGTCAGATGAAATATATAGGCCTAAGGGAGATAAAAGGGAAGGGGAAAGCATATAATTAGATAAAATATTACTATGAACTATAGTAAAATACCTCGGTAAATCTTACCTTTTCTGAACGTGGGGATTACAGGCACCACGTGTTCTTCAAAGAGGTCCATCACCTTCTCTACATCTCTCCTCAGCTCCACGTCATCGACCAGGGCCAACAGACGTCGTTGACCAGGCAGCTTCTCTAGCGACCATTCCCCGCTACACGACGTTGATGGATTTGTGTGGTCATAATCTTTGAAACCCTGTTGTATCATATATTAAATAAAAAAGAAAATTGATATGTAACAATTAACTGTTATAGATAATATACTCCTCTTTTAGAGGTCCCTAAAATACACAGTGAAAAATAGCGTTTTAAAAAGTATGGTGCTAATTGATTCATGGAGCCTATTTATGATGTTATTCTTAAATTAAAAGATCTGTGTGTGGCATCTAAGCTGCTGACAAGCAACTGTGCAAAGATGTATAAATCCAACTGCCCCGTCCCCATCATCGTTTTCGGTACAGTTTCAGCAAATTGTACCCTTTTTTAACACAAAAATATGCAGGTACAAATTGGCATAAAAAAAAAAATAATAATAATAAATCAATCTCTACTGGCCCTGGGGCCATCGGGCAAGATATGCTAGTGTCAAGCTTGTTATCTTTATGGTCATAATTCATAACAATTTTGCATTGTTTAAATATTCTTTTTAGTCTGTACAAATATTTGCTATGGTGATTATGAAAAGCGACCCTATAATGGTATTATGAAGAGACTCTGATTATGAATAGCGACCTTTCTTTCTTTGTATAAATAGCGACCCTTTTCTTATACTCTCATGAAAAGCGACTCCATTTTTAAATTATGAATAGAGACCCTTATGAAAAGTTGACCCTTAGAACAATGACCCGTATGCATATCAAGCGGAGCCCTAGATGTTTTGTTGAAATAAAGATTAAATAGAGAGATCATCAACAACTATTTTAAAACCTCTTTTGAACATTTTTGAAAAAGTTTTTTTTTTTTTTATCAGATTTATTATGATCGGATATATTTATTGATATTTCAGCCGTTTCTGAACCGATTTTGATCAAATAAAGTTTATTCTGCCATTAAAATTGTACGCTCTTTCAAATTTTACTCTCAGATTTTCATTATCTCACAAAAAATTATTTCGTGCAGCGCCCTTTATACCAAAACTGAACTACCCACATACACACACACACACACACACACACAAAATATCCTCGATTTATATAGCACCTATCACGATTGATAATCGTCTGTAGGCGCTTTCCAATTATGTTATTACCCCGGTAATGTAGATTATTCAGATGAAATTTTTATTTAGATAGTGAAAAGCATGCAAAGTGACATTCATGCATAAAATTATAATTCTGGGAGGCAAAGGGGATGATGTTTGTACAATTTGAAATAACATACATTTATGCACACTACAAAATATACAGGCAATGAACAGTGAATTAAAAATTTCATGCAAAATGAAAGGCATAGCATGCAGAACAACCTTAACACACACATTTTCATGATTATTAAAACAGAATAGTATCTTGTCTGGAATCCAGCGCACAATGATGGCCATTGATCCCATTTCGGCATTTGGACTTACAAAATTTTACTGGCCAAAAATCAAATTAAATAACTAAAATTGTTATTACTCAATAGGCTTCATGATACAGTATAGATTATATCAATTTCACTGCACACAGTCAAAAAATATGCCTCTGCCTTATAATTATGGTGACCTTAGCCACATGACTAAACAACATATCTAATAAAATGGTTTAGGTAATGTAAAAATTGCAATCACAAGTTCATGACAAAACAATAATTGACAGCCCCACAACCTTCGACGTCACAACCCAAATACCTTATCACAGCATAAGCATTCCTTGCATATTCAAGAGCATTTGAACAGAAGTGAAGATTATGAGGCATGTCAGCAATTGGAATTCGTGCACAGATGAATTTCCAGACACATTCAAGTAATGAAAAGGTGATGGAAAGGGCGGTGAGAATTATTATTGTTTGTAATAAAGCACATGTCAAGCAATTTTCAAACATTAACAAACTGCATTATATACCTTTACCAACCTGTCAACTATCCTACCTCCATCCGTATCGGAACTGTTTGGCTGTTTGACAAACGAGAATACAGTTGCAAAAAAAACGTACTTTCAAATGTTAGACAAACTTCTCACATTCCATGATATTTGAGTAATTGACCTTACTGCCTTTATAGTTGTTGTCTATAGAGGGCGGCATTCAAGCAAATATAGATACCTAACAGTGCAGATGCTCTTCTGGGTACTGTTATACAAAAATATCCAATTATTGATACTACTTTGTCAACGATAATCTAACAACAATGGATTTTACCTGTTGCTAAAGCATGTAACTTTATGTAATCGTCAATTTACCTTCTGGCTTACACTGAAAAGAGATACAATTTTTGGGTAAATGCACATTTTATGCTTATAATACCAAGTATCAAGCAAGTAATATAATATGTATTCACTCTCCTGATCAGAACCAAGTAGAATTTATTTATGTTTATTATTATCAAATGAAAGGTATATGCTCCGCTAAGTCGCTAACCATATTGGCTTAGATTCTTCACATCTTCTTTATAACTTTGAAACAGCATAATGACAAACAAAGTGGGCATGGAATTGTCTAAAGGCAGCTTGGACTTTTCTTTGTCTTTAATTATTGTTACTTTCCAAACAGAAGGGGGATATTTCCTGCCCCACCTGTTGGCCAAAAATGCCTTAGTGAAGGTGCAAATTTAACCAGATATTCATCCCAAATCTGACCCTTACTATCAACTTCTGGTCAAGATGTAACTATGTAAATATAGGTAATTTCAAGTTATCCAACAAACAATTATCCCATTTCAGATTTCCACATGAAATATGATATCATAAGTTTTCTATTGTATGAAATAGGCACACACACCTTATGATAGCATTAGTTTTCTATTGTATAAAATAGGCACACACACCTTATGATAGCATAAGTTTTCTTTTGTATAAACTAGGCACACACACCTTATGACAGCATTAGTTTTCTATTGTATGAAATAGGCACACACACCTTATGATAGCATTAGTTTTCTATTGTATAAAATAGCCTATTTTATCCCTAAGGGATAGTTGAGTTATGGTAGAGAGAGTACAGTTTTAGTCAAACTGAATTGTAGTAACCAAAACCTGCACCATTACATTACAAACTAATAATTATAACTCCACCATGCTCAAAAGGAATACAAAAATGACAAACAACTAAGTAAAAAGCCTGTTATCATTCAAAAAGAGCTGTTTAAACTAAAGAGGGCGCTTTCAAAAAATGCATTTGTTTAAACCATTTAAAATAAAATATTGTGCATGTGATGTTGTGTTGAAATAGTGATTAGATAGAGAGATAATCAACAACTATCTAAAAATCTCTTTTAAAAATTTTTGAAAAGAGGAAGCATTTTAAAACGAATTTTAACGGCTGGTTCAAAATTATCGAATACTTGTGGAGCCCCACATTTATTACAAATGGTTATGTTTATGGATATTTCAGCCATTTCTGAACCGATTTTGATCAAATAAAGTTTATTCTGTCATTAAAATTGTATGCTCTTTCAAATTTGACACTCAGTTTTTCATTATCTCACAAATAAATTATTTTGTGTAGCGCCCTCTCTACCGAAACTGAACTATCCCTTAATGATAGCATGAGTTTTCTTTTGAATAAAATATGTCTCTGCATGAGTATAATGGCAATTTAACAGCCATCTTGGGGAAATTGGCCCAAGGTGATAGCAAGAATCACCCCCAAATCTTAGCTACACCACAGCTTGAAACATACCTTGAGGAGGAGATGAAAGCTGGCAAGTTGCCTTCCAACATCCCTCAGAATCTCAGCCGGAGGAGGAGCTATGGAGACCAACTGCTCTCCGGGGAGATAGGTCAGGAGGGTAATCATGAAGAGAGAAATGTCGCAGCCATCTGATTTGGTTCCAAATGAAATTATCAATAATTTATTTTAACACTGAAATCAAATTAAGCACATTAAATGGAGATGGAAACTGACAAGATCTCTCCCATCATCTCTCAGAAGTCAGAACACCAGCATGAGCAGGAGAAATTGGACCAACTGCTGTCCAGGGAGACAACCATTTAGAGGCAAAGACAGTCATCTGATTTTGTTCCAAATGAAATTATAAATACAAACATTTATTTTTAACATTGCAATATTAAGCACAGTAAATAAAGGTGGGAACTGACAAGATGTCTCTCATCATTCCTCAGAAGTCAGAACGTCAGCCGGAGAAGGAGCGATGGAGACCAACTTCTGTTCAGGGAGATAGGTCCGTCTGGAGGACAATTTTGCCATTGATGCATATAATTAAACCCTTCAGGACTGATCCCAGAAAATACTGTGGTGGGGGTCCATGGAGATTACATGTGATTCAAAATCAATCTGTCCTGAATGGGATAAGTTGCAAATGTACATGGCACATTTATGTTTTACGAATTTCAACACCCACCTTCATCACTTTCAATATATTTGCACGAGATCCTCTCGAGTTGAACCAGTTTTCCTCCCAGATTTGTGACTGGCATCGGGCAACAGAATCCCTTCTTCCATAAATAGTCCATGGTGCGTACGGACATCTCAACTCGGTTGCCGTCTATGGAGTCCTTAGAGTTGTAAACCTGGAAAAACATTGCAATTCATTGTCAGGCCAAAGAAGGCAAACTCTAGCCATCCCACCCTCCCCCCCCCCCCCCCCCCCCCCCCCCCGCTAGAACTTCATGTTGCTGAGGTACAAAATTACTCTTACCAGAGAGGTTGAATGACTGTCCTCCCACCTCTCTGCTCTTCTGTATATCACATTATATATTTCTGGTCAGTTTCTCTATAATGTTAATTATAATTTTTAAAAAGCTGCATCACTTCGGTGATCCCTAGCATATATCCCCAAGTTGATTTCTATCCTTCGGGTTTATGTCAGGTTTATAATAGCTTCTGACCACACAAGCAATGAAAGTTAAGGGGTTTCAGGGACGTACGCCGTACTACTGTTTTCTATAGCTCAGTTGATAAGAGCACCGGTCTAGCAATCCGGAGGTCTCGGGTTCGAATCCCGTTGGAATCCCATTTTCTTTTCTCTTTTTCAATAAAAAAAAAAAGAGTTACAAGTCACAACTGATCATGAAAAATATGTAAAATCAAATGCCATTGAAATGTGTATTCATACAATTAATGTACAAACTATTAAACGAAAACCAGATTATACCATTCACTTTCATCAAATGCAAAACAAGAGGGGAACTGCACATGTATGTGCAGGGCTTACCAATCCACCCATCTCACATGGTGTACCCTCCACCCATCTCACATGGTGTACCCGTAAACCACACGTATTATATACACCACCATGGAAACCGATACTTACAAGCAACATTTAACTCAGCTCTACGGGGAGCCGACCCAAGTATCAGCCAGGCAACTACAGCGCAACTACGTCAAAGAAGCGAAACTCAAGAACCACCTCACCTTTCTTAAACGCTGCCGTGACTCCAGCATTACCCCACCGGGGCTACAGCTCAAGTCTTCAATCGACACACCACGCGCAGAACAGATCCTACACAAGGCAGGATTAGCCTTAGTCAGAGAACGCATCGCCAACACCCGCCATCAGCTACACAACGTGAAACACAACATCCAAGCATCCGAAATCAACCTCTCCCAACAACTCCAACCTATCGACCTTAAGAAATGCCAAGCATTCAACTCCTCCACCGCCAAGAAAACGTTCCAGTCGACCCGACAGAAACAGGTCGCCAAATTCAACCAGCTCCTAGCCAAGAACCAGCAACCAACCAGTACGTCAGCACCCACCAACACCAAGGACACCGTCATCAATCTCAGCGACCACAACCTCACAGCAGCAGAACACAACGTCTTATCATTAGGTCTAAACTTCGCCGTATCACCCAAGAAGATACTATTCTCCGAAGTAATACAACAAGTTGAACCCAAACTAAGATTCCTGAGCAGACCCGCAGCAGACAACATCCGACTTCAAGTCACTCAAGCGCTTTCAACAGCCAAGCCTCCACAACCCAACATCAGCAAACAAGAACAAACAGCCATCAAGGACTTACGCAACAATTCATCGATACACATTCTACAAGCAGACAAGGGAAACGCCACTGTACTACTCAACAAGCAAGACTACAATAACAAGATCACAGCCCTCATCGAGACCCCGACCTACAAGCAGCTCAAGAAAGATCCGACACAAGCCACTGAGAGGAAACTAAACCAACAACTACTCTCACTACACAGACTAGACGCCATCCCCAAGCCACTCTACTTCCAGCTCCGTTCATCTTCAGCTACCTGCTCCATCCTATTTGGCCAGCCGAAGATCCACAAACCCGCCATCCCACTTCGTCCCATCATTTCAACCCAAGGATCGCCATGCTACAACACCGCTAGACACCTGACATCAATTCTTCAGCCTCTTGTAGGACAGTCACAGCATCACATCAACAACTCCAAGCATTTCATCGACATTCTCTCCGAGACAACCATACAAGACACAGACATCATGGTCAGCTTTGACGTTGAATATCTGTTCACCAGCGTTCCTGTCACCGAAGCCTGCAGCATCGTCAAAGATCGACTCGAAGCTGACGACACACTCTCCGATAGAACCGCACTCACACCGGACCAAATTCACGACCTCATCATCTTCTGTCTCAACTCCACATCATTCAAATGGCGAGACAACTACTACAAACAACTACAAGGCGCAGCCATGGGATCACCACTTTCACCCGTCATAGCCAACATCTTCATGGAACACTTCGAAACAACAGCACTACAGTCATCTTCACATTCTCCTTCCCTCTGGCTTCGATACGTCGACGACACATTTGTCATCTGGCCACACAGCAGAGGCGACTTGGACACCTTCCTCACCCACATCAACCAGCAACACCCGAGCATCAAATTCACCATGGAAACCGAAGAACACAACAGCATCCCCTTCCTCGACGTCCTCGTTACTAGAACGCCATCCGGTAAACCCGCCCACCAAGCCTACAGGAAGCCCACACACACCGACAGATACCTACACTACAGATCATTCCACCATCCAGCAGTTATTCAGTCAGTACCCAACACCCTCATCCGCCGAGCCTACCAACTCAGCGATGCCGACCATCTACAACAGGAAATCAAGCACGTCACCACCGCCCTCACTGATATCAACAAATACCCAAGAAACTAGATCAAGACCAGCATTCCAACCAGCAGGCCCGTCGCCGACACAACTGAAGAAGACCAACCAATAGCTACACCACCGACACAAACAGTTGTTCTACCATATATCGGACCAGCCTCACACAAGATTCAACGCATTCTTCAGACAGCAGACATCAAAGTTCGTCATAGCTCATCCAACAAGCTCCACTCGGCACTCCACACTCACAAGGACAGGCATCCACTTCACAAGAAAGCAGGAGTCTACAGAATACCATGCGAATGCAGTCAAGTCTACATTGGGGAAACGGGCAGAAATCTGGAAACACGACTAAAGGAACACAAGACCAGCTACAGACTCAGCGATTGGGACAAGTCAGCCATCGTCAAGCACGCACAACAGCACGAACACGTCATTCAATGGGACGACAGCAAGCTCATCACCACCATCAAACATTGGAACACACGCCGCATCCGAGAAGCCATCGAAATTCACCGCCACAACACAGTACCTCAAGATACAGGATTATACATCAGCGACATCTGGAAACCACTCATCAACAAGGACACAAATAGACCGCCGACACAGCCAGGGGCGTCGATCACGGGGGGGATGGGGGGGATATATCCCCCCCCCCCCCCCAATATTTCAGGTGGGAGGGATGGCCTGTATTATCATCCCCCCCAATATTTGGGGTTCAAAAATATATAATAACATTAAAATTAAGGAGCATTGCCCCCTCTCATGAATGGAGTTGTTACTATAGTCTTCTTTAAACCACTTTTTGATAATGCTAAACTGCCCAAATCCAAAATCTTCCGGGGCTGCGCCCCTGGAACCCCCATTAAGGTTACTTTACCCAGTACCAGCCCTGTACTCATTAAATAGTTTTATTCAGGACTTCTCTCTTGGCAAACGTTCAGGTGATCCTGGCCCACTGTGCGTTTGCGCTTCGCTCACTAAAATTGAGCTAACTATTCAATAGTTAATTGTATTTCTGGATATTACAAATCCCAAAGCTTCCGGGGGTTTCGCCCCCTGGACCCCCAATAAGCTTTCCAATGTAGGTATCCCTTTACTTATTCTATTCAGGGTTCCATCAGGATGATTGCAATCGACAGTATTTATCTATCAGGCTAAAATTCATCCATACTTGGACAGTGCCCTCTATTTACATATATAGACAACATCTTTTTATCTGGATATTACAAATCCCAAAGCTTCCGGGGGCTCCGCCCCCTGGACCCCCAATAAGTTTCCCAATGTGGGTATCCCATGGCTGATGCTATTCAGGGTTCCATCAGAATGCTTGCAATATATGTATCAGGCTAAAGTTCATATTGGACAAAGCACAGCTCATAACATGATGCTTGCAATGTGCACTTAATAATCTACCAATTTCTAAACAGCTGAATTCAAAAGCTTTGCCCCCCCCCCCCCCCCCCCCCTCAGCCATAAAAACCCGGGCACGCTGCTGGGTTGTCGCTTCGCTCCCTCGCCAGAGATGGTCAAAATGACGAATCATCCCCCCCCCCCCCCCCAATCGCGAGAAGAAATCGACGCCCTTGGACACAGCCTACACAGCCAGCCACACATCACCCACCGCCACCCACAGAGGAAACCGAGCAGCCTAGCGCCACTCAAATCCGCAACCAGCACACCGAAATGCAACAGCCAGTCAGCCAGCCAACCGTACACCACCCGCCGCTTCCCGCAGAAGAGCCTGGCGTCACCCGCGTCCGCGACCAGCGAGCCGAGAGGTTACAGTGCCGCCAGCGTCAACAGCCAGCCAGCCAGCCAGTCGAACATCAACCGCCGCCACCCGCAGAGCAGCCTTGCGTCACCCACGTCCGCGACCAGCGAGCCGAGAGATTACAGCGCCGCCAGCGTCAACAGCCAGCCAGCCAGCCAGCCGAGCATCAAACGCCGCCACCCGCAGAGCAGCCTTGCGTCACCCACGTCCGCACCCAGCGAGCCGAGAGACTACAGCGCCGCCAGCGTCGGCAGCACACACAACGCGTCGCCGATAGCGCTCCTAATCGATAGTACGTCACCCGCGTCCGCAACCCGAAGCCTTATAGCCGCGCACGCCAACAGATCCCCACTCCTGACGACGGATAGTCAACCTATTCGAAACGTCGAGTCCCTCCTACCATCCACCCTCTCCTCGCAATACATACAGTCCTTTCTAGGACTATCAACAGTCCTTTCTAGGACTACCAACTGTCCTTTTTAGGACTCTCCTAGAAAGAATACCAACAGTCCTTTTCAGGACTATCCCATCAGTCCTTTCTAGGACTAACAACAGTCCTTTCTAGGACTACCAACAGTTATTTTTAGAACTCTCCTAGAAAGGAATACCAACAGTTATTTTCAGAACTACACCAACAGTCCTTTCTAGGACTACCATAGTCCTTTTTCAGGGCTTACCAATCCACCCATCTCACATGGTGTACCCGTAAACCACACGTATTATTAGTATTATGTGAAACATGTCTTTAAATATATAATCAAGTTCATCAATAGTTGATATCATTTAAAAGGAAAATATAACACAGTCTTGAAACTTGAAAGTACATTATTTTCTCCTTCACTTTACCTTGAGAACGAAATGGTTCAGTCGCTTCTCATCCATTCCATTTCTGCCCCCGATGATAACTGGCTTGTCTGTTGTCACTTCAAAGTTGCGATCATTGAAGCTCTCCAGTTCCCGAATGCCTGTGGCCTCGAGTCCATAGAGCCTCTGCAGAAGACCGGATACTACGGTCAGATCAAGAGAAGGACGAGGCGAAAAAGTTCCACTCATCTTACTGCTCTGCCTCTCCATCTTTGTTTTCAATCAGCTTTTCTTCACCTATTT
This sequence comes from Echinarachnius parma, assembly GCA_037951105.1. Taxonomy (NCBI): domain Eukaryota; kingdom Metazoa; phylum Echinodermata; class Echinoidea; order Clypeasteroida; family Echinarachniidae; genus Echinarachnius; species Echinarachnius parma. Next base: position 329,570 of record JBAMJV010007306.1, on the reverse strand, counting down.
CAACAATAAAAGTAGAAGGAGGCAATTTAGATTCCCTTCTTTTAATCAAAATTATTCATACACACCAATAAGTCTGGTGACACTCATCGCCTGACTTGACGTGGATTGACACTCATCCCTTCAATTTCTAAGTCGTTCTGTAGATTTTAAGTTATTTCTCACATTTGTAAGCAATTCCCTAGACTTGCAAGTCCTTCCAGGGCTATAGTTCTAACTCATTCCATCTGCAGAAGACCAGTTACCAAGGGCAGATCAAGAGAAGGAGAACAGTTTTTTGAATGCTCTGCTTTTCCATTTTTCAGTCAGCTTTCCTTCACCTGTTGCAACAATAAAAGTAAAGGGAGGCAATTCACAATTACTTCTCAGAATTATTCACTCACACAAAGAGGTCTAATGGCACCCATCACTTGACTTGGTGTGGATTGACCCTAAGTCATTCCCTGGATTTGTGGGTCATTCCCTAGACTCATGACGGAATGTAGAAAGTGCCTTGGAAATTTGGAGAATGACTACTGAAATCTACTGAATGGCTTAGAAATATATAGAATATCCCAAAAAGTAAAGAACTCTATATACATTATAATTAATTCCCTATATGTCTAAGTCATTCCTCAGATGGATGGGTCATTCACTAGACTTCAAAGTAATTACCTAGATTTGGAGAATCATTCCTTCGACTTAAGACTCAGACAATAGACTATTGGTCTTGATTTGATTCCAATGCCATCAACAAATATCCCCAGAGAACATGTTATTAATATAACAGAGACTTACAGAAATCCATCTATAAAATCCAATTCCCTAGATTACTAAGTCACCCCTAGATTTCTAATTCATTCCTTGGGTAGATTTGTTCGTCATGTCCTAGATTTTTAAAGTTATTTCCTACTTCCTAGATCAATCTATGCCAAAAATAATGTAGAAATCTTAGAAAGATAAAGGATAAAAAGATTTCTTAGAAATCTAGGGAATAACAAGTATAGGGAATGAATGAGAGATTTCATATATTTCTGTGGCATTCCCTAGATTTCATGAGATTATTCTTCCCCTAGATTTCAAAGTCATTCACTATAGATTTCTTAATAATTCCCAAAATTTGAGATTACAAATTTAATTTGTAAAGATACATTCTAAGCAGTTCCTTATAATTTGATCATTCCTTAGACTCTAAGCAATTCCCAAAAATATGTATGCAATTCCCTAGACTTCTATATAATTCATTTCCCAGATTACTTAGTCATTCCCTATATTTCTAAGTCATTCTCTGGATTGTTAGCATTACCTAGATTTCTAAGTCATTCCCTAGATCTTCAAAGCATGACCTAGATTTAATTTTTAAAAGACATTCTCTACATATTGAAATAATGCATTACCTAGATGTCTAAGTCATTCCCAAGATCGTGCTTTACCTAGATTTCTAAGTCATTCTCTACATCTTTAATGTATTACTTAGATTTATAAGTCATTCCATAGATATTTAATGCGCTACCTAGATTTCCAAGTCATTCTCTACATCTTTAATGTGTCATTCTTTAGATCTTTAATGCATAACCTCGATTTCTAAGTCATTCTTTAGATATTTAATGCATTAGCTAGATTTCTAAGTCATTTCTAGATCTCTAATGTATTACCTAGATTTCTTAGTCATTATCTCGATCTCTAATGTATTACCTAGATTTCTAGTCATTCTCTGGATCTTTAATGCATTATCTAGATTTCTAGTCATTCTCTAGATCTTTAAAATGCATTACCTAGATTTCTACCCATTCTCTAAATCTGTAATGCATTACCTAGATTGCTTAGTCATGCTCTAGATCTTAAATGCATTACCTAGATTTCTAAGCCATTCTCTAGATCTTAAGGCGTTACCTAGATTTATAGTCATTATCTAGATCTTTAATGCATTACCTAGATTTCTAGCCATTCTCTAAATCTTTAATGCATTACCTAGATTTCTTAGTCATTCTCTAGATCTTAAGGCGTTACCTAGATTTCTAGTCATTTAATGCATTACCTAGATTTCTAGTCATTCTCTAGATCTTTAATGCATCACCTAGATTTTTAGTCATACTCTAGATGTTTAATGATTTTTTTTTTTTTTTTTAAGGCAGATTTATTTCTGCATTTATTAACAAAATCAAAACAAAATATACAAATAACATTTTTACATACATAATAATAAAACAATGAAATATAAATAGTTATATAATCATATAATTTAATGTGACAATAATGTATGTATATTATTACAACAAATAAACAAATGCAGCAGACCAACCATCATAAGCAGGGAGCTTGAGTGGATGGTGGCCTGGGAGGGGGAGGGGGGAGCTACATGGTGCCAAAAAGGTGTTGTATAACAATTACTAACTCGTCACTTAAATGAGCAATCTAAAATATCAAAACAAATATAAATACAAAATAGAATAAAATAAATTAAAAGCGTGTTGAGTGGGTCAACAGTGCAAGTGCAAACGTATGTTTATTCCATATTGTATTAAAATAAAAAGGGGGTGCATGTATATTGTACGTGCTGGTGCAGGTGCAAAACACACGTTTTTCTCTATAATGTCGCGCCATAACAATAACTAATATTAAACAATGTACCAATGACAATTAATAAACAAATAACAAATAATCCATAAATACACTATTTATCAAATTTCATGAATAAAATGATCAGGTTTTGATGGGAGTCTAAGTAAAATATTTCAATATAAAATTTGTTTTCAGATGGGCTTTAAAAGAATAAAGGGATGTGCATTGTTTTATGTTTTGGGGCAGATTATTCCAAATGTCGGGTCCATGATGTCTTCAGATGAATGTCGGGTGGGGTACGAATGAATATCAGTATTATATATGAATAAAGTATGGAATGGTTTCGGAAGTATGTTGATTGAAAATGTATACATAAATATTGCTGATTGGAAGGTGTGAATATCATTTATTTTCAGAGTTTTAAATTCATAAAATATAGGATCTGTGTTGGCTAAAAAATGCGCATGAACGCATATACGTAATGCTTTCTTTTGTAGAAGAAATATTGTATTAATTTTCGTCACACTACTATTTCCCCATGCTATATTACAGTATGAAATATACGAAAGTATGAATGAATTATATATCGTAATTAGTGTCCTTTTTGAAAGAAAGTCTTTCAATTTATATAATATACCTATAGCTCTAGAAACCTGAGTACAAATATTATTTATATGAGGATGCCATATCAAATTAGAATCTATTATTACGCCTAGAAATTTAACTGAATATGTTTGTACAATAGGAATCATATCAATACATATATTACCAACAAGTTCGTGTGTAGAGTGCAAACTCTTAAAATATATAAAGTTAGTTTTATTTATATTTAAAGATAGTTTATTACATCTAAACCAATTACATAATTTATCTAATTCACTATTCAAAGTTTCAATGAGAGTATGTTTGTATGTGAATAAAATATATTAGTGTCGTCTGCAAATAAAATGTATGTTAAGAGTGGTGATGTGTTTACAATGTCATTAATATATATCAAAAAGAGTAAGGGACCTAAAATAGAGCCTTGTGGCACTCCACATTTAATGGTTGAAGTTAACGACGAATTAAATTTAAAATCAACAAATTGTCGTCTGTTATTTAAATAGTCTTTAAACCAAGAAAGAACGGTCCCTCTGATTCCATAAGTTTCTAATTTATAAAGCAATATTCCATGATCAATAGTGTCAAACGCTTTTGACAAGTCCATAAAAATTCCTACAATGTGTTCTTTCTTAGCAAATGAATTAGTGATTTGATCACATAATTGCAAAATTGCATAATCAGTTGAGTGATCTTTTCTAAATCCATATTGGTTAGGTATTAAAATATTATTAATATTCAAAAATGAATATAATCTTTTATGTACAAGTTTTTCTATTATTTTAGATATACTCGGTAACAAAGAAATTGGTCGATAATTTTTCATTTCAGAGGGGTCATCTTTTTTATGTATAGGAATTACTTTTGCTATTTTTAATACATTTGGGAAAATTCCACTTGTGAGAGATAAATTAAAAATATAACACAACGGGGAAGCAATAAAATGAATAATCTTTTTTAACAAATATACACTTATTTCATCGTATCCACTTGATTTACTACATTTTAATGACTGTGTAACTTCCAAAATTTCATTAATAGTTGTTGGGTTAAAAAATAAAGATTGTTCATTATTGTATTGTATATATTCTGAATAGTGGTGTCTTGTATGTGGTATCTGAGATGCTAACTCTGGACCAACATTTATAAAATAATTATTAAAAGCATTTGCTATTTGGCCTGGGTCTTTTATAGTTTGCCCATTTTCAACAATCTCATGAATGTTTTGCACATTCTTTTTAGGATCACTGAAGAATTGAGTTTATAGTTTGCCACATTAACTTACTATTATTCCCATTGCTATCAATTTGTTTTGAATAATATAATTTACGGAATAAACGAATAATAGTAGTTAATTTATTACGATATTGTGTATATTTTTTATGATTTTCATTTGAGGGGTGTCGTAAAGATTTCTTATACAAACAATTTCGAGTCGAGATCGATTTTAATATACCGTGAGTAATCCATGGTCGTTTAGGTTTATTCTTTTTATTAAATTTAGACCGAACAAGGGGTATATGTTTATTATAATAAAAAGTAAGCTTATCAATAAATTGTTTATAAGATTTATTTATGTCCAATTCATTATAAATGTTTTGCCATTCTTCCTGGCTCAACTCAATTTTAAGAGATTCAATATTATGGTCAGTCTCTTTCCTTTTCATTTTTATATTTGGACGATTTTTAATACAACAATTATTTTTTTTATTTATCATAAATATAGGTAAATGGTCAGAAATATCACAATACAATATTCCATTAGTCCTATTATTAACTTCATTAGTGAATATGTTATCAAGTATTGTGTGAGATAATTGTGTAATTCTAGTTGGTTTATTCATAAGGGTATATAATGCATACGTTGAAAGTTTATTAACAAATCTTTGACTTACGTTAGTGAAAGGTAAAGATATATCAATATTAAAGTCTCCCATTAAATAAATATTTTTATTTTCATGATAAATTTTATCAAGAGACCATTCTAAGCTATCCAAAAATGTTTCAAATGAATTATTAGGCGGTCTATAAATAATACCTACAATTTTATTTTTTATATTATTTTCAATTACTTCAATGAATACATTTTCGACTCCTTCAATATGAATATCTTGTCTTATCTTAAATACAACATCACTATGTATATAAGCAGCTACTCCTCCTCCTCTACCCTCTTTACGATCATCACGAATCAATGTATAATTATCAATACTAAATAATGGTGGAGAAAGTGAGTGTAACCATGTCTCTGTGGAAGCCTATTATAGAGAATGAAAATGCATCCATTGAAGACAAAAATGTTTCAACATTTTCAAAGTTTTTTGGGAGACTTCTAACATTCATATGTAACAAGCTAAAATTTAAGTTTGGGGTATCATTATTACCATTTATATTTATATTAGTGTTATTGTTTCCTTGAGAAGTAATAGTGGAATTAAACTCTTCAATCGTATAATATTTACTTTCATTTTCGGGGATCAAAACCTGATTATCTATACTATCATTATTCATTAAACAATGTTCCAACGAATTTCATCATACCATGGTACAAAAGAAAGTCCGTGTCTAAGCGCAAATACGTGCATGTGTGTTTATAGTGTGTGTCAGTGCGTGCAAAACAAAAGTAAACAAAGAAAATAAAAGGGAAGTTACAGTACATGATCACCAAGTGAGAGCACCGGATTAGCTACGGGCTGGAAATATAAATGTTTGTTTACATAATAAAAGCCTATGAAGTAAGTATACATAAGAGTATGGGGAGGTAAGTGGGGTCATTGTCTATATAATGTGGATTTAAAAACAAAACATATAAAAAGTAAACAACAGTAACAAATTATGAATTCAAGCAATATACCGTTAACTTATTCGATCTCAATTTACTACTTCATTCGTGGCCGCCGTACTCGATGGAAAAAAAAGAGAAAGAAAAACAAATGACAAGGGATAGTCCAGCGGTCCACAATAGACCGCCGATCACACACCGGCCACGATCGTGCAAAGCCAAATACACAGCGGTCACGAACAACGCAGTATAAAGTATAATAAGAACATGTGCAATAGATTTCGGTAATAGGCTAAAAGAGAATCGAATCTAAGTTCATGAAAATAAGTAGTAAAGTTCAAGTCATAAACAGTTTACACATGCATCCTAGAGTTAGACTGGAATGAAAATAATCAAAAACACAAGAATGCCTTTTGGATGCGGACTGACTCAATTATACCAACAATACGACGAACAATCAGATTCGCGTATTCGATCCTTTTTAAAAATTTAAATAGCCCATTTTCACCCGCCACGTTCGCCGGAATGCGGAACATGACAAAGGATGACCCCACGTTCTAAATTAGAGCGCTGGACAGGCGCGCCGGAAGCAGTTTTGGATTGGGGGGGCAAAGACCTAAGGGGGCTCACGATTTTGTTGTGTAGGGGCTCATGCCCAACCACACTCACAGGGTTGCCAGAGATGAGAGTGAGACATTGTGAGGGAGCCAAGTGACTGAGCGGGGGGGGGGGGGGGGGTGTGGGAGGGGGGTATCCCCCCTCCCACGGTAGAGAGCTTTTGCATTTTTGGATTTGAAATTGTGCAATCTGGTGCATACCTAGATAGGAAATTTGGGCTTAAGATTAAACTGTATCTGGGAAAGCGTGTTATGATTTGATCGACCAGAAATTTAAAATATATTTTTCACGAAGAAAACAAATAATTGACACACTAATATGCCACATTATGTATGATCCAACAACATTGCCTACAGCCAATAATGAGTCCCGAGGGAGCGAAGCGACCGAGGGCTGGGGCAGAGCCAGAGGGGGAGGGTTTGGGAGGGGGTATCCCCCTCCCACGGGGAAGACTTTGCATTTATATACTTTAAATGGTGCAATCTGGTGCAGAAAATTCGGGCTTAAGATTAACTGTATCTGGGAAAGCGTGTTATGATTTGATCGACCAGAAATTTTAAATATATTTTTCACGAAGAAAACAAATAATTGACACACTAAGAAATATGCCACATTGTGTATGATCCAACAACATTGCCTACAGTCAATAATGGCTGGGGCTGAGCCAGAGGGGGAGGGTTTGGGAGGGGGGATTTTGCATTTATATACTTGAAATTGTGCAATTTGGTGCACGTCACACAAGCAGCCAGAGCAGTAACTACGTAGCCCAATACAGAAAAAGTACTCACCCCAGACCATACGCAAGTTACAAAATACTGAGATGATCTGTTCGCGCGCGAAGCGCGCAGCGAAATTACTTAAAATGGATGTATAAATTAGTTTTTGAACGTTAGAATTAACAAGTCTTAGCTTATACATTTTATTTATTTATTTATTTTCGGGGGGGGCTTTTTTTTTTGGGGGGGGGGGGGGGGAAACGCGTTTTGCCCCCCCCCCCCCCCTCCCCCACTTTTTGGATTGGGGGGGGGGGCTTTGATAGATATTTAGAGCTGGGTGCTCGGATTAAAAGAATATCTTAAATTATATATTCCATATGTTGTTGCCTTATTTCTTTGAGTATTAATCACATATAACAGAACCACACCTATCAAATCAGACTTGGTAAATTGTCACCCTGTTTCCCATGATGTGTTCAAATGTAAGTAAAGTGGTATTTGTGTACCCTGTTTTATTATATTAAATCGGACACAATACAAGCAAACTAGACACACTTGCTTTACATGTAATATAGTATATGTTTAATCTAAGCTTTCAGTTACAAGCATCAATACATTCAGTTACGGTTATCAAATTAACTTCATTACGTATAAAGACAGGTGAGTTACCAAGTCTTTATAACCAATTGCAAGAGAACACTGGAATAATCTATTCATAAAAGCCGGCAATTTTGGAGGTCATTTAAGAGGAGAAATAGCTAATAGTAATTCTCAGTATAAACCCTATCTTAATGTTCGGATTATTATGGTGCACCAATTGAATCAAACCATAACGGAAGAATGGCCGTAGAGACGCGTGAAGACTCTCGTAGCCTACAGTCCCCGCTGAACGCTACTCTAATGCCGGATCGCGTGCCGGATCATCGTCGAGACAAACTGTGCTGAAGACGAGCGATCTGTCCACTGGGTGCGCGAACCGAATACATCAATCGGAGTTCGGCGCTGGGTTCAGACGCGGAACGCGAACATCGGATACCGTCGTCGGATGACTACGCCGGTCTAGGATACCAGATGCCGGAGTCGGATACCAGATGAAGAAGTCGGATATCGGATGTAGAAGTCGGATATCGGATGAAGAAGTCGGATATCGCCACCGGATGTAGATGCCCGGTCCAATCACCGGATGCAACTGCAAACAATAATTCCAGAACATATTTCCACTACGGTGCAAATTGCATACATCAATATTTTATATATATAATTTCTAAGCAAGCAAAAATGTAACAAGTATATTGCCGACCGGCTTTATCATTTTATTATTAAAACAAATATTAACAAGCCCTAGCTAACACACACTTGAGCATAATGCGGAATCACCTCGCATACCGAAACAACGAATTGAACTTCCTGTCAATCTCACATAATATCATCCTCCAAAGATAGCATCCAATATAAAGAGCAAACATATATTCCGGAGGTCAAACACGACCTCTCAAATAATTTACTTACTTGGTTTGTGCTCCACTAGCACCATCCTTTCACTGTCATATAATTTCTAGTACAACTCTTATATACATTCATAACATTCGACACAATTAACAGACTCCAAAACAGAGTCAACAAGCGATTTAACTTACGGTCACCAGTTGTGGTGAAGGCTTGGACGTTGTCGTGCTGCACACTGGGCTGGAGAGTCACCGAAAAGGGATTTCCTTATTTAAAACCTTTAACTAAAACATTTAGAAAGGCAAACTTGGTCCACTCAAATCACAGCCATCTCACGCACGTCCGTCTGGAGCAGGATCTCAAATCACTCTGCCTTATTCTGATATACTCACACACATCCAGACACTCGCATTTCCCGCCCCGATCTTACAGCCAATCAGCGCTTCCACCTACCCCATCTCCAAGCAACCGCACAATATCCTCACCCACGTGATACCGAGGGCCCAATCACACGCGCTACACGAACTAGCTCCCGACTGCCACGTAGGCCACTCACTCACGTGACTCGATGACTCCACAGCAACACTCACTCTATCGCGCACGCTGGGGCTAGCGAAAGTTACGCAAGGATCGTCCTATTGTTACCTAACGACATGCTGCTGCGGTATCGCTCGATATATCTCGCGCAAGCAGGGTCTAGCGAACGCTATGTTGCGATCGACCCGTTGTTGCCTAGCAACCTCAAACACCTTAATTCCGCTAGCAGGCACCAGCAGCGATAAACTTATCCCTTTTCCGCTCGGCTGGTGACAATTCACCCCCTCCTTTAAGAGAAATTTTCAGGGGAAATTTACTTCTCAATTTAAAACGGCCCTTCTGGCTCGTTAAAAAAAAACGAGACGGTATTCCTTTTCTTCCTTCAGGGGACCTATAAATCAAATCGAAACAGCATTTTCTCCTTTCTGCGTCCTTGTCCAGCATTTCGGTTTTGCCTAAGGGTAAAGAAAACACAAATTAAACCAACATCTACCTCTATTGCGCTTCACCTTCGCCGCCATTCTCTAGTTTATTTACAATAATCCACACACCCCGACACATGGCCTGCCGAGATTTCCTACAAACAGAGGTAGAAGGGGGAAGAAAAAGGTGTATTAATATACTTTCGATTTCCTTTGTATCTACTCTGCTCACAAGATCTGCCCGACGTTGTCTTTCCACTCGATTGCCTCGAGAACGAACTCCTTTCCGTAGCGATAGGTCTCAAATCTTTGTATGGTCCATACCACTGCCAGACACTCCTTCTCAATGGGTGCTGAATATGGCGATGTCGACGGCTCCGAGACTCCCGAATACCACATCACATTCGCCTCCTGATGAGATACAGGGTGCGGCTTGCTGTGAATTGGGTGGCCGTGGACGGGCCGGATGTCGTGCTGGCCCGCTGACGTGATCCGCGGTGTGTCGGTCACCACATCTTGGGTCTCGCCACGTTGGTCACCTACTTCCCTCTGCGGTTCCGCTGTGAGTTGGTCGTTGACGTTTGCCACACCGTGTGTCTGCTTGGTGTCCGGGATATGGAGAAGCGATTCCCGCGTCGTGCTCGGAACCAGCTCGGCGTCATCGGCATCTTCGTTCTCAACGACCGCCCTCGCTGCCAGGTCAGACGCTGTCCTGATTGCCCTATGCATCGGTTCGATCTCCCTGTACGAGAGCTTGACCTTAAGTTCGTACTTTGTCCCAAACTCTCTCCGACTTACTTCGACCTCCCCCGTTGTAGCATCCATCCGCCCCTTGTCCAGCGATTCGTCTGACTCTTGGGCTTTCAGGAATTCTGCTGGTGGTGCGTCTGCACTGGGGCTTGGCACCTCCAAAGTCCTCGGTGGTTTGGTCGAAGCCTCTCGTTGTCTGGTCTCCACCGCCAGACCATCTCTCGCTGACTGTTCCACCAATCCCGGTTCCCACTCCGGATCTGGATCACTGGGGTCCCGGACACCGGGTACATTTCCAATGATTAACGAGTACACCGGATTGGTCATGCATAATGCATCCAGCTTACCCACGAAGTAGGGCGTATCGACATTCACCGTAGCTATGCGGAACTTCTTTTGAGTGCCGTCAATGAGGACGCACTTTCTCCACTCGTCAGTCATCTGACCCGGAAGCACGCGATCCTCCTTCACTACCGCAGTTGTGCAGCCGGTATCCCGCAGTACTACCGTTGACCGACCGTTAACGAGTCCCTCGGCTACTGGCCTTGAGCGCACAGATTTCGCCCCACCAGCCGCACCAACTGTTGGGAACTCGCCTTCCCGCTCTCCTGTGCAAGAATAACAAACTTGAACTGGGTCACATGAGAAACATGAATCTAGCAACAGACATCCGCTTTCCTGCCGGTTTGCACTTGCTCGGCCAGCCCCCTGAGCTGCCTTGTTAGCCCTGTCGCTACTCGGTGCCTCGGCTTTCGGCTCGGATTCCCCATGTTGCCGATTCTCTGCATCGCTCTCCCATCCATCCTGCTTTGCATCTGCCTCCGCTAGTGCCGCTCCCAGCTTCTGATCCCTGGGGCGCTGTCGGCAGTCGTTTGAGTAGTGGCCCACTTTGCCACAAGTGAAGCACTTCCCAGTCCTTTTCCTCGGAGCCTCCGCCGTCTTGCTCTGCCCCTTCTCTGCACCTGCTATTTTGGGAGAAAATTCAGATTGCTTTTGTGAACGATCATATCGCGGTTTAGTACCACCCGTTGCTGAGGTCCAACCTGACCTAGCATCTATGTACCGATCAGCTACTCCCGCAAGTTCAGCAGTGCTTTTGGCAGTGCTTTCCTTTATGAACACTGACATATCCTTCGGACAGCTTCTATGAAACTGTTCTATGAGCACTAGATCCCGCAGATCCTCGTAGCGCTCCTTGCCACCAGCAAGTGATAACCATTTTTCTAAGTAACCTTGCATCCGGTTGAACAACTGACTGGCACTTTCGCCAGACTCTGGCCGTACTGACCGAAACTTTTTCCTGAAACCTTCACTATTGAGCTCAAAGCGCTGCAGCAATGCTGCTTTCACCTTATCATAATCCGCAGCCTCGCGGTCAGACAGTCGCGCATACGTTTGTAACGCTCTACCAGTCAAAAGGGCGCTTAAATTTGAAGCCCATATCGCAGGCGTCCACTTCTGCATGCGCGCATAGCGCTCGAATCTATTGAGGTACGCATCCATTGCATCCTTACTTTCATCAAACACGGGCAGTTTAGGTGCCCTCAGGCTTCCCGTAGGTTGCGCATCTGCCGCATTACCCTGCGCTTTTTGAAGTCTCAAGTTTTCTTTCTTTTTCTCTTCCACCTCTAACCTCATCTTCAGCAACTCAAGTTCCTCCGCCCGCTCATCTCTGGCTCTACTCTTCTCTTGCTTAATGAAATCTTTCAACTCATCTCCCACAAGACCAAGGGTTTGCCCAATGTTCATTAATTTTTCGGTCTCCATTTCCGGAGGTAATTCCAAAAACCTAATTCAATATTTAATTTTAGTGTATCTTACCAGTTTGGTGATGACTCAGCCCAGCAGGTAGCACGTCAGTCCACTGTTACCACTTGACTGTAACACCGTTTGTCGTTACCTACACTAGAAGGACAAGAATAGTTAACCAGAATTATTTCTTACATCAAACCCTTAACAAGAATACATCATTTATTTATATGCATTATAACAAGGTAACCTTATGAGAAATCCCAGTAGTCTAATTTTACTCTACTAGAATTGGTCCCTTCGTGGTCGCCAAAATGTCACCCTGTTTCCCATGATGTGTTCAAATGTAAGTAAAGTGGTATTTGTGTACCCTGTTTTATTATATTAAATCGGACACAATACAAGCAAACTAGACACACTTGCTTTACATGTAATATAGTATATGTTTAATCTAAGTTTTCAGTTACAAGCATCAATACATTCAGTTACGGTTATCAAATTAACTTCATTACGTATAAAGACAGGTGAGTTACCAAGTCTTTATAACCAATTGCAAGAGAACACTGGAATAATCTATTCATAAAAGCCGGCAATTTTGGAGGTCATTTAAGAGGAGAAATAGCTAATAGTAATTCTCAGTATAAACCCTATCTTAATGTTCGGATTATTATGGTGCACCAATTGAATCAAACCATAACGGAAGAATGGCCGTAGAGACGCGTGAAGACTCTCGTAGCCTACAGTCCCCGCTGAACGCTACTCTAATGCCGGATCGCGTGCCGGATCATCGTCGAGACAAACTGTGCTGAAGACGAGCGATCTGTCCACTGGGTGCGCGAACCGAATACATCAATCGGAGTTCGACGCTGGGTTCAGACGCGGAACGCGAACATCGGATACCGTCGTCGGATGACTACGCCGGTCTAGGATACCAGATGCCGGAGTCGGATACCAGATGAAGAAGTCGGATATCGGATGTAGAAGTCGGATATCGGATGAAGAAGTCGGATATCGCCACCGGATGTAGATGCCAGGTCCAATCACCGGATGCAACTGCAAACAATAATTCCAGAACATATTTCCACTACGGTGCAAATTGCATACATCAATATTTTATATATATAATTTCTAAGCAAGCAAAAATGTAACAAGTATATTGCCGACCGGCTTTATCATTTTATTATTAAAACAAATATTAACAAGCCCTAGCTAACACACACTTGAGCATAATGCGGAATCACCTCGCATACCGAAACAACGAATTGAACTTCCTGTCAATCTCACATAATATCATCCTCCAAAGATAGCATCCAATATAAAGAGCAAACATATATTCCGGAGGTCAAACACGACCTCTCAAATAATTTACTTACTTGGTTTGTGCTCCACTAGCACCATCCTTTCACTGTCATATAATTTCTAGTACAACTCTTATATACATTCATAACATTCGACACAATTAACAGACTCCAAAACAGAGTCAACAAGCGATTTAACTTACGGTCACCAGTTGTGGTGAAGGCTTGGACGTTGTCGTGCTGCACACTGGGCTGGAGAGTCACCGAAAAGGGATTTCCTTATTTAAAACCTTTAACTAAAACATTTAGAAAGGCAAACTTGGTCCACTCAAATCACAGCCATCTCACGCACGTCCGTCTGGAGCAGGATCTCAAATCACTCTGCCTTATTCTGATATACTCACACACATCCAGACACTCGCATTTCCCGCCCCGATCTTACAGCCAATCAGCGCTTCCACCTACCCCATCTCCAAGCAACCGCACAATATCCTCACCCACGTGATACCGAGGGCCCAATCACACGCGCTACACGAACTAGCTCCCGACTGCCACGTAGGCCACTCACTCACGTGACTCGATGACTCCACAGCAACACTCACTCTATCGCGCACGCTGGGGCTAGCGAAAGTTACGCAAGGATCGTCCTATTGTTACCTAACGACATGCTGCTGCGGTATCGCTCGATATATCTCGCGCAAGCAGGGTCTAGCGAACGCTATGTTGCGATCGACCCGTTGTTGCCTAGCAACCTCAAACACCTTAATTCCGCTAGCAGGCACCAGCAGCGATAAACTTATCCCTTTTCCGCTCGGCTGGTGACATAAATACAGTACCAAGATCTGACAGCGTATACCCCAAATGGCCCAAATAGGACCACCCATTGAAAGGCCTGGACCTATAATTCATAAAACCGCACTAGCTTTATTAGTTCCATTCTAAGTATATTTTGGATGCTAGGGTGAAGTATAAGTAACTTCTTCTCCTTCGTTCAGATCACAGACATGTACACATTTCATTAACCATTCGCCAGTTTTTGCACATGTCAACAAAGTTACTAGATCCCTTTAAATATAATTATGAACACCCCGGAGTCTCAACTTCTTCGTATTCTAAAATTCTTCGTATTACAAATCGATTGCACAGTTGGGCAATTCCACGCCAAAGTGGACATAAAGTGGAAACATCAAATGAGGATTATTTCTGATCTTGTTTATTTTTTCTGGATTGTTTGTTCATAAATCATGATCACATAATGATATCTTTCAGTTTACGTGATTTAAAAAAATATTAGGCGTCTCCTGATAGGAGAAACAGACACCATACATGAAACTACACACATGGGACTACACAGTGCCTATTTCTAGATTTTCTTCATTTTTTGCAATCCTTTCTAGTATTTTTCTGTTTTAAGGTACCAAATTGGATGATTGCATATCACAATATGTGTTCAGATGAAAATTTCAGTCTTTTGAGCGCCCTAAAGTATAGTTTTAACTAATCAAAAACTCTGTCCTTCCGTTACTGTCCTTCCGTTACCGAACAGTGAAGCAATTCACTTCTTGTAAATAATATACCAATAGACATATTGTTTTCAAATAAGTGTTGTAATACTCTTTGAACATTAGGGAATGGACTATGAGCCAATATAACATGATATTCCTCTTAACTTCACAGAGATTGCATCATAACTAAACAACTTGAAAATCCATGTCCATTTTGGCGTCCTTCCGTTACCGGCCTCATTAGTGTCCATATCTAATTCACGTAATGTAAAAAAAATAATTAAAAAATAGGAAATCAAAGGAGTCCCACCAAGAGTCTCAGAAATGTAATTTACAATGATGAATCATAAGCAGGATCCTGGAATTATTTGATTCAATTTTGAAAATTGCGTCTGAATGTCCTTCCGTTACCGTGGAATTGCCCAGTTGCAAATTATCCTTCCTTCTCCTCCTTCTTCTTCTTCTTCTTCTTCTTCTTCTTCTTCTTCTTCTTCTTCTTCTTCTTCTTCTTCTTCTTCTTCTTCTTCTTCTTCTTCTTCTTCTTCTTCTTCTTCTTCTTCTTCTTCTTCTTCTTCTTCTTCTTCTTCTCCTCCTCCTCCTCCTCCTCCTCCTCCTCCTCCTCCTCCTCCTCCTCCTCCTCCTCCTCCTCCTCCTCCTCCTTCTTCTTCTTCTTCTTCTTCTTCTTCTTCTTCTTCTTCTTCTTCTTCTTCTTCTTCTTCTTCTTCTTCTTCTTCTTCTTCTTCTTCTTCTTCTTCTTCTTCTTCTTCTTCTTCTTCTTCTTCTTCTTCTTCTTCTTCATCTTCTTCTTCTTCTTATTCAGACCTTTCGAAAGGAACGAGTGCAGCAAACTAAATAATAGTACTAATGTGACCATTTATATAGCGCAGCTACTATAGTCTACTTTGCTTTAATGATTATAATTAACCATGGTCATCAAGTACATTTCAAACTCACACAAATGATATGTATATTCAATACAATACAGTCATGGTTATACAGATGGTTACAAACAAATGTTAGAGTATGTGAGTGCATAATATGGGACAAATAACACTCTGATAAATTTAATTAAAATTGTCCGTCTGGTCAGGAAAAGATTATCATATTATGAAGCTGAAACGAAATGTGACTGTGATGGTGTATTAAAACATTTTAAATAATTAGAAACTAAATGTTAACAGGGTATAGATTTACATTGAATATAAACAAAATGAAATGCTCCGGTTGGACTCGATCCTGCAACTTTCGGATTCTTATATAAACCGATGCTCAACCTTCCTAACCTTCCATGTGATTGTAGTCAATTTTGTCGAACCATGATTTGGATATGAACATAAATACATGACAATTTAATCTAAACTTTCGTGGACGTACCTGGCCAATGGAAGGATCAAGAGCACTGTGAATTGTCTTAATCACCCAATCTGCTTAATTCCATGTAATTATGATGAACCGCGATGATCTCTTTCGTACGAGTAATTTTGATGGCTCTCCTTGATTCGACGTGTACAGTAGTGAAGTAGTCTAGACTTTTGCAATGCATGGTGGATTCACACGGATAATTACTGCACGATACTTTGGCCTAAATAATAATTATGAATAATATCGGGGGTCTGAACTCAGTGAACTGTGATCTGATGACGCACGCTATTATTCATATTACGTGATAAAATGTTTGTCTATATATATACATTCACCCCTTTCTAAAGATCTTTAAATATAATTATGAACACCCCGGACGTAATTAATTCTTCTTTTTTCTTTTTTCTTTTTTTTTCTTCTTCTTCTTCTTCTTCTTCTTCTTCTTCTTCTTCTTCTTCTTCTTCTTCTTCTTCTTCTTCTTCTTCTTCTTCTTCTTCTTCTTCTTCTTCTTCTTCTTCTTCTTCTTCTTCTTCTTCTTCTTCTTCTTCTTCTTCTTCTTCTTCTTCTTCTTCTTCTTCTTCTTCTTCTTCTTCTTCTTCTTCTTCTTCTTCTTCTTCTTCTTCTTCTTCTTCTTCTTCTTCTTCTTCTTCTTCTTCTTCTTCTTCTTCTTCTTCTTCTTCTTCTTCTTCTTCTTCTTCTTCTTCTTCTTCTTTTGAGGTAGGTCGTGTATTTTTTAGGCTCCGGATTTGTTCTTTTTTGTGGGTGTTTTTGACCTTCGTGGTCCTTGATTTTTTTATAGGTTGTATCTTTTTGATGCACTGATTACTTTAGACCAGTCCTCGCTTTGTCAGGTTTATTAATTTTTCCGTATTTTGAGGTGTTTTTTTTTTTTTTGGTTGTGTGTTGCTTTTCGTATTGGCTGTGCTGTATGGCCGGCCGATCGGATCGCCATGTACAGGGCCAGGCACAAGGCCCTATTGGTAACCCTACTATTGTAGGTGTTGAACAGTTTAAACTCGTAACGAGGGACAATGGGGTTTCTTTTAGCGCCATTAACAATGTCTCGATTCAAACGTACATTGATGCGTTCGTACAGAACATTCCACCTGAGCATATTGTCTCTGCTTCTCGAATCTCGAACGGTCGCATTGCTATCTATCTTAATTCCAAAGAGTCAGTGGTGCGTGCTGTGAATCGTGGATTGAATTACGAGGGGGCTTTCATCGAATTAACCCCTCTCGTACGCCCCACCACTAAGCTCATTTTGTCTAATGTGTACCCAGAGATACCGAATTCTGTCTTAGTTGAGAATATAGGTTCGTTTTGTAAGGTTGTCTCTCAATGTAGGCCCATTCCACTAGGGTTGAAGAATAAGAAGCTCACACATGTAATGAGCTTCCGGAGACAAGTTCAAGTGCTCATGAATCCAAATGTTACCCCTCCCGACCATATTAATTTTACCCACTCGGGTACTAATTATCGTGTGTTTGTGTCTACGGAGTCTGCACGGTGCTTTAATTGTGGGGAATTTGGACATATTTCGCGCTCATGCAAAAAGCCGAAATCTCAAGCCAACATTGCCCCACCCCCTACGACTTTGAACAAACCTACTACTTCGACAGACGACCGACCCCCCCTCGGGCCGACCCCCGCTACTGGAGTGAAGCACACTGCCCCTCCCCCGCCTCCCCTTGTTGGGATGACTGCTAGTTTAGCTCGTGACGCGCCCCCCTCCTGTTGAGGTGCCCCAATCCGGCCCTTCGCGTCCCACCTCCCCCCAGCCTTCTTGCTCCTCGCTGAACCCACCACCCTCTGTAGCTTCATCAGCCCTTCCACCCAGTCCATCGGGGGTTAAGGGTCCCCAGATTGATGCTGTACGTGAGGGTGATGGGGGTCCCTCCCCATCTCATAAACTTGGCTCCCCCCAAACCCACTCCCCCCTTGTGGAGTGAACCTCCCTTGCCCAGGAGGTCCTTTTCGGATGTTGTCTCCAAGCGGAAACAGACTGCAGCCACACCTGCAGAAGAGATTTCTAATACCCTTACACCACTCAAGACCCCATCCCCTCAGAGGAAAATGCAGAAGAAGTCTCTTACCCCTTTGGTGAACAAGTCCCCTACGCTTACACAGGCCCTCGACACCCCAACTCCTGAACCCCCCCTCCACCCCATTGTCCCCGACCGAGGACCCCGCCGCAGACTTGACAGACACTGACTCTATGACCTGGGAGGATACCCAGTCCCAGACTGATGAAGAGTCGATACATGAAGAGACTCTCCCCCTCACACCAGGCCCCCTGTCGGCTTCTGAAATTATTAAGTTTTTAGCTTCGGTTAAAGGCAGGAAAAAACCAACTCAAATAGCTCGCAAATACACTTCCAATATTCCTGGTTTAGTGAAACAATTGAAGCCCTTGAAGAATAGTCCGCTATTTAAGAAAAGCATGCAACAGAGGATTTATAAATTAGTTAACACGCTAGACGTGTAGTCTAGCTTGTTTTGGTTTTGTGATTGTTGTTTTTGTTTTTTTTGTTTTTTACGTATGGCTCTGTTTATGGTTGGTTGTTTTTCTTTTGTGATGGCTTTGTCACTGCTGACCCTCAATACGGGTGGGTGCTTGGCGATTTCGCAAAATGCGTCTTTTAAAGTTTTTGTTGATCATTTTACCTCTAACCCAGATATAGTCTTTTTGCAAGAGACTTATCAGCTAAATGAAAATAGCTCTTGTTGGAGGGAATGGTCTTATGTTCCTTTTTGTTCGCCAAGCTCCTCTCGTGGGTCAGGGGTCACAACGTTATTGAATAGCTCAAAAATAGAGTGTTTGTCTTCACTTTCTGTTTGTGATGGGTATATTTTATATCATAAAATTTGTTTCAATAGGGCCATATATCACATTTATAATACCCTCATCCCCCATGATGATCGGCTGGCTTTACGTACCATAACAGCCCTTCATGATCATGTTTCTAGCTGTAATGATGGCACTATTGTCATTGGGGGCGATTTTAATTGCACGGAGAACCCAGTACTTGATCGTTTTCATATGTCAGTAGAACACAGGGCTAAAGTTTCAGTTGCTTTGAAGAATGTATTTAATTCGTTTTCGCTTTGTGATACTTGGCGTAGATTGAATCCTGGTGTAAAGAAATTTACTTGGTTTAGAAATAATTCGGCTAGTGTTCATGGGGCTTCTAAGTCCAGGCTAGATCGTTTTTATGTACCGCTATGTTTATTTTCTTCTGTTCATTCATGTGATATTATTCCTTGTTCCCTTTCTGATCATTCAGCGGTGCTGTTGAAATTTAAGCCCCCTTCAATTCGTGGAGGAAGTGCTTATTGGCACTTTAATAATACTTTATTAGAGGATGAGAATTATAGGGAAATTATAAAATCCTTTTGGTTAGATTGGCAGAAGGAAAAGAATAATTTTGTGGAAGTTGCTTCTTGGTGGGATTTTGGTAAAGTTCATATTAAGTCTATTACTCAAATGTATAGCTCTAAGATTAGGCAAGAGAAACGGTCAGCTTTATTTGATATTAATAGAAGGATTGATGAACTTCAGTCTACACCAGACTTTACTCTTGAGATTAGAAATGTACTTGCTGAACAAAGAGATGCACTTAATTTATTATTGAAAAATGAGGCACAGGGTGCTCTCATAAGGTCTCGCTTTAGATACACGAATGAGTCTGATTCTTGTTCTAGTTTCTTTTTTAATCTTGAAAAGTCGAATTCGAATTCTAAAAATATGTCTCGCATTCGTCTCCCTTCTGGTTGTATAACAGAAGATCCGAATGAAATAAGAATGCATGTTCGTAATTTTTATGAGTCTTTATACTCGTCTTCTGTTGTCGATAAGAGTGCCCTAGAATATTTATTACCCGATTCCATTGTTTATGACCCCTCCCTGTTAGAGGATCTTGAAGACCCTCTTTCGGAGGAGGAGTTTGATGTTGCAGTACAGCACCTTGGCAAGAATAAGTCGCCCGGTTTAGATGGGCTCACATCAGAATTTTTTCAGGTCTTTTGGCCTACTTTACGTGATGATTTTTTCTCTGTTATTTGTTCGTCGTTTGAGTCAGGGGCTCTGCCTCCCTCTCTTAGACGGGCAGTTATAACGTTGCTCCCTAAAAAAGGAGATTTGGCCGATGTTTCAAATTGGCGCCCCGTTTCTCTTTTGAATACGGATTATAAAATTCTTGCCAAGGTGCTGGCTGGCAGGCTAACGCAATATATTGGCAATGTTATTGGTGAGGATCAAACATATTGTATTCCTGGCCGGTCCATTTATGATAATATTAATTTAATTCGTGATGCTATTTTTTATGCAAATGCTGAAGATATACCCTTGGCCTTGATTAATTTAGATCAGAAAAAGGCTTTTGATAATGTGGATCACTCTTATTTGTTCAACGTTATGAAGAAAATGGGGTTTGGTGATCGTTTTATTTTTTATATACAGACTTTGTACGAGGGTGCTGAGAGCCTTATAAAAGTAAGTGGGTCACTGACTTCCCCCTTCCTTTTTGAGAAGGGGATTCGTCAGGGGTGCCCCCTCTCAGGACTACTCTATACTATTGCAATTGAACCGTTTTTAGTTACTTTAAGGAATACTTTGATTAATCATGGTTTATGTATACCTGGAACTAATGTAAATTGTGCTATATCTGCGTATGCAGATGATGTAACTGTTTTTATTACTTCGGACCCAGGGTTCGCTGTGGTTGAGAAGGCTTATGATTTGTTTAGCCGCGCCTCTGCTGCTTGTCTTAATACACAAAAGTCTCAGGGCTTATGGGTTGGCCGATGGATGGGGCGCAATGATTCGCCCTTGAATTTTATGTGGAATAATGAAGGTCTCCCGTTTCTTGGAGTTCATTTGGGAAACACAATTAATTATGTGCGTCAGAATTGGAGTAAGTGTAAAGATAAATTAATTAAAACGTTTGCTTCTTGGTCTCGGCTTGTTTATTCTTTGTCTTTTAAAGGGAAAGTTTTAATTGCAAATCAGCTGGCAGCCTCTAAGGTTTTCCACTGTTTAGCGGTTCTTTCTCCCCCAGACAATATTCTAAATGAACTCCAGAATTTACTTGTTGATTTTGTGTGGTCTAAGAAGCGACATATGTTGAAAAAATCAGTTCTTTTTGAACAACCTGACAAAGGAGGACTTGGTCTAGTCTGCCTCCAAGCACGCGTTTTTTCTTTTAGGTTCGGTTTTCTTCAACGTTTTTTCAATCTTACTTCACATCCGGCTTACCTTTTTATGAAATGTTTTTTTCGACAATATTGTAAGTTGGGTTATGATTATCAATTGTTTCACGTTGAAATTAACCCTAAATTTCTTGTTAGTTTGCCGGTTTTTTATGGTGAGGTTTTGCGTGCTTGGATGGTGTCCGGAGCCCGTATAGATACACGATCTATCTCGTTTAATTATGCTGCCAATATGCCATTAACTTGTTTTTTGTTACCAAATGATAATTATGTTGGTTGCTGCCCCCCTGCTCGACCCTTGGCGTGCGGGGCCCAACTAGTCCGCCACTTGCTTGACCCCCTGTCTGGTCTGTGGCTTGACCCCTCCGCTTTACATATATTTTTTAAAGGACTTCGCCCGCCTTCCCTTCGTCTCCTCCGCCGCGAACTCCAGCACCTGCGCCTTGCCATCGCTAGCGCGTTTCCAGCCTGGTTCAACGAGCTTGGGTGCAAGATATCGACACATGTGGATCTACAGACAATTTCATCTTTCCCATCGGTTGCGATCGACGTCTGCTTGCCGATGCTTGAAAATGGAAGCAAAGCTTCGTCAAAATCTATCTACAGGATGTTCAACAAGATCATTAACAAACTTTCCGACCATGTTTCGCACTGGCACCGAATTGGGTCCGTCGACGAGTCAACCAAGCTGCAGTGGGCCCTTGTCTACAAGCTACCGACGTCGAAGAAGGAAGGCGATGTCCAGTTTAAGCTTTTTCACAATATATTGCCCTCACTTACTGTTTTGCATCATATAAATCCTGATATTTTTTCGCGACACTGCGGCTGGTGCAAGGATGCACCAGGTACAATCGAACATTTATTTATTCAATGCCCGGCCATTCAACCGGTCCTTACTCTTTTGTCCGTATTATTGAATCGTTTGTTCCCATCTTTACTTTTAAATTTTGATTTATACTGGTCCCTTGTCCCGTGTGCAGGTGGTCGTAGCAGGGAGGCGGTGCGCCTCGCTAATTTTTTGATCATTAGTTGCAAGTGTGTCATTTATACTTTGTTTCGTACGAATTCTTTTTCCAATCCTGTGATTATTTGGCAGCATAGGTTAAAAAGCAGGATTTTATATGAATTTCATTATTATCATTTGTGCCACAATGTCGATGCTTTTTTAAAAACGTGGTCACATAATAATACTCTGTTCCTTTTCGATGATTGCAAATTGATTTGGTTGTTTTAGAGTTTGCATCTACCTTATGTAGATGCGTTTGTTATTACATGTACGTTGTATTGTTTTTACATTGTTTACTTCGGTAACAATGTTTATACTTGTATAACCTTTGTAAACAAACTTTACGTTTGTGTACTATTCTTTTATTGTAAACTTCTGACTTTTGATTTATAGTTTGTAAATAAAGATATCCTTTTGAAAAGTCAAAGTCTTCTTCTTCTTCTTCTTCTTCTGCTTTTCCCCTCTTCTAATTACACAAAGTCATAAAGAGTGGGATACATCCATTATTAATCGTTGATGGATATACGCCACATCATTTTTCCCTATCACTATCTATCTCCGTATCATTATTACTTAGATTATTAAACGCTTTCGTCGTTAAAGGGCCTTTACAGTTCTGGAAAAGAAAACTACAACACTCATGACAATCATACTGGTTTCGCTTCTACATTTTTACAAACATATACAATGAACAAAACACACTTTTAATTATTTGAAGAGAAAACCCCGATCCCACCAATTGACCATGTGGAAAGACCGACGCATTTACGTTATGAAATATAAGTGTCGAAAAATGAAGTAATGTTGACGTCGACAGCCTATACACAAAAACACATACGTGGGGCAGCCTTACCACTTTTGTTCGCATGTCCGTCTTTAGAATGTTATGATTTGAGTGGTTTCAATGAACCCTTCATATATATACAACCCTCAAACACATATAATCCCACAACAATTCGCAACAAGCCTTTAAAAAGATTCAGCAAGCGTTGTCTTTTGCAATATTTTTTTCTGGTCGTACTTCAACAACAGGCCCCCAAGCAATTTACCCGTCTTTCACGGGCAATTTGAGGCGAGGTGTGTTTCTCCCCATTATTTCTCATCGTTCGCCATTAACCCATTTACCGCCCTGCATGCTAGCACTGCCATTCAGTTTATATAATATTACAATTCGTCGATTGAGAGCCATAAGGGCGTTGGTTAAATCGAGTTAATTTTAATGAAAAGAAATGAAGTGAAATGAAATGAAATGAATTTATTTGTTAATAATAGTCATTTCCATTTGTATTATTTACAATATACATTAACAGTCCAGATTTAAAAATAATACATTTTGAAATGAATAATCCTTGTGATGGAGCTAACAAATAGCAAAATGCTAATCGAGGTTAGCCCCGATAATAATAAATTACGCAATTGAAGATCTCAGTTCCAAAAGGTGCTAAATCCGCTTTCCATAAAAATGATATATCTACATTTATAAGCTACGTAGCTATCTAGGAATCCACATTTTACGACTAATTACTCACTAAAAAATCAAAATATAGAAAGTTCAATTTTCATATTCCCATAGGCATGTGTACAAAGTTGGGCAAAGAAACCTGTTTTCCTCGAAAGTTGAAAAAGTGAATATAGCGCCTTTTGGAAGAAAGCTCTTCAATTGTTGAGTACCCTCCTGTCATGCCTGTAGATCGGAGCTTCCTCTATGTGATGCCAAATGTTCAGATATTAATTATGTTTATTGAAATATATTTTATCAAACAATACAGAGAGCTATAATTAATACATCCGTGTTTTTTTTATGCAGGTCTCGCAGCTTCGATCATGATAATCTCCAAAGAACAAAAAATGTACTCAACGCCCTTCTCTTTCTCAACCGACGACATGGTATATTCACAAGGGCCCCGCAGGCAATGGGTTAGTTGATTTTACAACCCATCTCTAAGGGTATTAAACGCGAATCCAATCCTGGCAGCTAATGACAATTTGTAATCGACCGTTGAAATTTAAATGATATATTATTTTGTCACCGAAGCTATCCGATTATATTATTTTCCATTATAATCGTTTCTATTTTACATCCCGAATGTCTTTCTCTCTAGAGCCCCGGTCACATATCACCGGATAGCGTAAACGGATGCCCGACGAATAGAAAATTTGCGAAATCAAAATATCCGGGGGTGAAACTTGTCTCCATTGCTTCATGCACACAACATTCCGCCGGATAGAACACCGTACATCGCCTAACAAGGAACGGTCGAGAAACGCATACCAACGGAGACGAACGGATTGAAAATGTTACTCTCCGTCGGGCATCCGTTTACGTCATCCGGTGATATGTGACCGGGCCTTAGAGGTGTTGGATGAAAATAGAATATTCAAAAATAGAAATATTTGCAATGGACCGTTTTACAGTTTCGATAATAATTGTTTGTCACCGTTCAACGTCTCCAATTGCCAATAATCTTCCATAATAATCATTTCCATTTTACTGTGTATGCCCATTTCTATCGAGGTGTTAAATGCAAATAGTAAAGATAGTTGTATTCAACCGTTCAATTTCAATGATAATTGTTTGGCAGTTAATTTTCCCATTATGCTCATTTCTCCTTAAGCGTTAAAATTTAAATCGAAAATTCAACGTTAACGATCTGTTTCAGTCAACCGTTTCATTTTCATTGATATGCCCGGTCACATATCACCGGATAGCGTAAACGGATGCCCGACGGAGAGTACAAACTTATATCCGTTCGTCTCCGTTCGTATGCGTTTCATGTGTGTTCCTTGTCAGGCGATGGACGGTGTTCTATCCGGCGGAATGTTTTGTGCATGAAACAATGGAGATGACTTTCACAACCGGATAATTTTTATTTCGCAAATGTTCTATTCGTCGGGCATCCGTTTACGCTATACACTGATATGTGACCGGGCCTTAAATATGCTCGCATTATCTAATCACACAACTATTGATGGAATGTCCTTTTTTTAAAAACCCATAACACTTCTCCGTTTTATCTGTCTTTTTAATTGCAGTTAGGACTTCCGCTGAAATTATGTTTGACCTTTCAATTCCATCAATAGTGATAGTTTAATTGCTTTACTACTACTACTAAGCGGACGCATCCGAGATTGAGTTCACAATGCAACGCCATGAGTCTTTATCCATCATCAATGTCTGCAAGTCCCCAGTTTCACACTGGATGTCTCTTGCAATGCAGTCCATATAGTTCATAGGTCTCCTTCCTCTATTAGGACATGGGAGTCTCATGCAGATCACATCCGAGATTACTTGGTCTTTGGCCCTAAAACAGTGACCAGCGAATCTCGTTCGGCGATGAGCAACAGTGGTAGAGATGGGTGGTATGTTTCCATAGATCTCTGGTTTTGTTTTGTGTTCCCTCCAACTAATATTTTGTACCCTCATAAGTAACCTAGTATATGTCCCATCAAGCCGGTCCTGTAGTGCCTTCTTCATGGTCCATGTCTCTGAACCATAAAGTAGGATGCTCTCTACACAGGCCCTGAAAAATGTAACTTTTGTGGACCTTGAAATTTGAGATTGCCAAATATGGTGCAGCTTATTACATGCACTCCATGCTTGACCTTTGCGTGACATGAAATCTTTCTTGGAGTCAGCAACGTAAGATCCTAAGTACTTAAAATCGTTGACTTCCTTAATGTGCATGCCTTCCCTGGAGATGATTGGAGGGTGATCAGCCTCCTCGTTCACCGTCATGTACTCGGTTTTCTTTGGGTTGAGAAACAGACCAACCTTTGCAGAAGCATTCTCCAGAGAAGAAAGCAGGTCTTGGGCATTCTGAAGATATTTTGCTATTAAGGCAATGTCGTCTGCATAGTCAAGGTCTGCCAAGTACTTGTCTTTGTCACGGTTAGTTCTTTCTGGTTTAACATCTAAACCTTTCTCTTTCATGTTCTCCACAGACTGGTGTAGAATATAGTCCACGACTATGACAAAGAGATAAGGTGCAAGTGTATCCCCTTGAGGTATCCCTGCTGTTGTGCGAAACTCCTTCGTGGGGCCGTCCATACTTTGTACGAAGCTTGTTGGGTGTTTGTACATTATGGCAATAGCTTGTACTATTTGAGAAGGTATGCCGTAGTTACCAAGGATCTGAAACATGACCTTCCTATTGACACTGTCAAACGCCTTGGAGAAATCCACAAAAATTAAAGTTGCTTTCTGCTTGGAAATTTTCAGCTCTTCTATAATCCTCCTAAGAGTGAGGATCTGAGGTGTAGTGGCTCTTCCCTTCCGAAAGCCATTCTGATTGCGTCGGAGAACCGGATCGACATGGGGAGTGATTCTATTGAGAAGCATTGAATTGTAGAGCTTAGAAGCAATGGGTGACAATGTTATGCCTCTATAATTTGATGGAAGAGAGAGGTCACCTTTCTTGGGTAAGGGGATAATGACAGAGTTGGAAAATGGCTGCGGGATGTTGCCTACATATGTTTCGTTACAGAAGTTCAGCAATTCTTGATGGAAAAGTGGGCATTTCCAAACAACTGCTGGGATGTTATCAGGACCAGGTGTCTTAGACAGATTTAGTCTCTTTAGGCAGTTTTGGAGCTCATCCATAGAGAATGGACCTGTTGGTATGGGGAGGTTGTCAGCAATCCTATGCTGAAAGAAAGGATCATCATGATTGGCGAACTGTTCGGTATTGCCCAGAAGGTTACTGAAGTGTTTGTACCAGCAGTCTAGACGCTCTTCAGTGGTGTCACCTTGAACACGCACAACGGGAGATGCGTTCTTGTTGGTGATTTCTCTCAGGACCT
Organism: Echinarachnius parma; assembly: GCA_037951105.1. Taxonomy (NCBI): domain Eukaryota; kingdom Metazoa; phylum Echinodermata; class Echinoidea; order Clypeasteroida; family Echinarachniidae; genus Echinarachnius; species Echinarachnius parma. Next base: position 302,230 of record JBAMJV010007306.1, on the reverse strand, counting down.
GCCAGGCTGCTGCATGCTTGTGTTCGTGGTGAAGACTTTCCAGCTCCTCTGTCTTGGATATAACTTGTGCCTCCAGGACTTTGGTGTAGGCTTGATCGTATGCAGATTTAGCACTGTCTAGGTTTCTCTGAGTATTTCTAGTTGGTCTGGTATTGTGATTCTCTGATGCTTTCTTTAGGTTTTCTCTTGCAGAATTAACTTTGTCATCTGTGGCAGCTTCAACTATGTTCTTTTTCTTCTTCTTAGGGAGCATTTCGACTGCAATTTCTCTATTGGCAGTGATTAAGGTGTTGTATACCGCTGTAGTGGTTTTATCTTCTAGTTCATCACGGAGGGAACAGAATCTGTTATGAACAGCTACAGTAAATTGCTGAGAGAGGTTGGGATCCCTCACAACTCTTCCCCAATCTATGCTCTTCATCGGATCTTTAGGTGGGGGCTTGGTTTTCCGGTAGCTGATCTGGCATCTACAGGAGACGATGCGATGATCTGACTGAATACCTTCAAAGGAGTTGTAAGATCTGGAGTTCTTAACAGAGTTGATCCATTTCTTCCTTACCAGTATGTAGTCAAGTTGGACAAGGTGACCAGTTGGACGGCGATGGGTCCAAATTCTGTTCTTGCGGTGCTGAAACCTTGTGTTGGTGGCAATAAGGTTGTGTTGCTCCATGAAGTCTATCATGTACCTTCCATTTCTGTTGGTTTCATCTGCACATGTAAATAGTGAATCAGTAGGTCCTAGTTGGGCATTAAGATCTCCCCCTATAATTAATAAATTATGAGCAGGAGTGGTGTCGATTACGGTTGATAGATCTTGATAGAATTCATATACGTCTTCTTCAGGATATTCATTATGAGGGCTGTAGCAGGACAGAACGGTAGTCAGAGGGTTTCCATGAAGTGTCATCTCGATGGTACGCTTGTTGTGACTCACGATAGAATGACAGGCTTTCAGGGCTCTTGGCGAGATAAGGAAACCTACTCCACCAGTTGCAGCGTTTCTTGTGTTCTTCCATGCTGACGATGTTATTAGGGTATAACCGTTAGCAAATGGCTCTTGTAGTAGCGTTTCTGTGTGTTCCATGTGATGTTCCTGCACACATATGATGTCAATACCATACTTGTGTGCTTCGTGTGCTAGTTCCCCCTTCTTGGCTGTGGATCGTAATGTCCGGATATTAAAGGTACTAATAATGACAGGTACTTTACGTTGAACAAATCTGTCCATCTCTTCTTTGTCATTATCAGGGTTGGACCGTCCCGAGGGCTTGAGGACCAACCTGTCATACGTGTTGGAAGGAACCAACGTCGGCAAATCAAACATGGACAATGAGGCAGGGGCTTTAACCCTGGTGCTTTTGCGTTGTGTACTCATATCTTGTCAGTGGCTAATCTCAAAGGGTAGTGGATCTGTGGGTCGCTACTCCTACAGACACCATGCGGCAGGTAGTACTGGGTTACATGGTACCAGTAACAGACCATCCATGATCATAAAAATTGCTTTATACAATCGTCAAATGCATAAACGAAATTTTTTTTTGCACTTTTGTACTTGTTCAGCTTAATCGGTTTATTTTCCAAAATTGTTCCCAAAGTGGTATTTGAGACTTTTATCATATATATACCAATATTATCCAATATCCCTAGAGTTGTCTTGGAAATACAACCTTAAACTGAAATAGATAAAAAATAACTAGCGCTAGACAAAATTGTCGGATTAATCCATTGAACGGCGTTTATTCCAGTTAAATTATACATTCAGTACAAATTATTGAAGGAGAAATTAATAAAAATGTTAGAATGTCAACCTTTCGTGATAATTTACCGTCGTGATGCTAACTATGTTTGATATGAGATCTTCCAAATTGTATATAATATACTTTTCAGCATACATCTTTACTGTTTCTAACCACCTCCATCACGTCATATGAAACAATTTATATAACACCTTAGAATATTCTCGCAATGTGATCGGTTGAATTCAGGTCACATGACATTCGTGGAAATATACCCTTGCACGATTTTGACGCCATAAACGTGGAATAGTACTTTTTTATGTTTTTGTTTTGTGCAAGCGCCAGCGCGCGTTAAAGATAACTGCGCGCATTGCGCATATTTTCCATTCAAGAACAAGCGCATTAACAAACATTACGCACTCCATGCAACGCAGCTGTGCGCGGGGAAGTACGTGTGTACACACTATATTCAAGTACTTTTTACACAACATAGCTGCAGAACCGGGATTTGTTTTGCTGACGGATGCCGATTTGGACGATTTAATCGAGAGTGCGGATTCTTATAACACGAAGAAGCAAATAAAGTAGGTGTCATATAAAGCAAATAATGAATGTTTTTTTCCATTCGTGCAATGGTACGAATATTTTCATTCGGTGAAAGATGGAATGTTCCATTCAACTCGGCTTCGCCTCGTTGAATGTAACATTCCATCTTTCACCTCATGCAAATATTCGCTACCATTGCACTCTTTAAACATTCATTATTTGTATACTATGAGGAAACCATTTACCGTGGTAACGAGGATCAGTCTATAGATGGTGATGAAGAGAGGGGGGCCCACCACGAAATAGTTACCGATGTATACTTACACACTAATTCCATGATTTAAAAAAGTATCAACAATTAATAAACGTCATCGAATAGATTAATGCTTGCAATAAGGAAAGAGTTTGGGGGTCAAAGTTCCCAACGGGGATGAAGGGATTTCCCCCTTTCCCCTTTGCTACTGTCTTTATTTGACGCTATCAATTTCCAAGGACGCAAAAAAGTAATGGGTGTTTTTTCGTCTAACACTCACACTCACAGGGAAATGCCTTTTCGTGAATAATACACGGACAACTCGTTACGACCGATCAATAAATGATGACTATCGATTACAGTATCGCTCGCCGGGGAATCGTTTGGAGCGATCGCGGCGCGCTGATAGAATTATAGAATTATATGATGCGCGCGCATTAGCCCTTTTTTTTTGTTGTTGTTGTAGTAATAGATGTAGTGTTTTCTTTCTCTACACCTATTCGTGGCTAAAAGGTCTTCAGTCATTCGCAAGCCGCAAAAGACTTTTAACCGCGAAGAGCATAACATTAACTGGTATATATGTTGTTATTATTTTTCTGTGGTTTAAGAGGATTTGGGAGGGCATTGGCTTCTCTTGGTATCCGCATCACGGCAATACGTATAGCGCAGGGTTGCCAACTTTGAGCAAGCGGTGAGTCTGGGACTTTGCGAGGAAGCAAAGCGACTGAGCTGGGGGAGGGTGAGGGAGGGGGATGTCCCTTCTCCCACGGTGTAGGGAGCTTTTGCATTTTGAGACTTAAAACTGCAAGCTGGTTCATACCTATGAATGAAATTTGGACTTGACGCCACATACTATAATTATGTGGGTAAGTGCGTCATGATTCTATAGACTGGTAGAAGAAAACATATCTGACTGGTAGAAGCAAAAATATTTGCTTCATGAAGAAAAAAATTATTATACAAAATTCACCCCAACAATTATATTCGCAAAGTGACATATTATCCAGTTCAAACACTGCACCAAATACCACATTATTTATGGTACAACAACACTGAACAAGGCATGCCAGACGCATATAGACACGAGTCAAGACCGATTCTTAAAGGAACTACAGCGTCTAGATGGCCTAATTTTCACAATTCGGCTCTCTATATGTAATTTTTCCCGAAGAAAAAGAATTTGGCAGTCATTTCTCATGAAATCAATCAATTTTGAGGTAATTAGTGAATATCTAATTGTCCTGGGAACGCCCCTTTTAAATCGCCAAAATGTGACGTCATCTAAAGAACGGACTAATGAACTAAATTCTGTAGATGACGCGTCATGACGTAAGCCAATGAATTGTCAATCACATGTCGATCACGCTGCCGATTCCGGACCCTAAATGTGGGTGGGGCGTAAACTGGCTGCTAAGTGAGATTTGGCATCAGAAAACTAGTCTTAAATCACTACTGTGTTTATTTTCATGGATTTTTTTTCGGCAGACATATGTTTCAAGTCATCAACTATGGAATCAGTGTCAAAGTACGTTGTATTATTTAGGTCCTTTAAAGCCTGCGTCACAAATCAAACGGACCCCGGCCGAATTATAGATCGCCAGAGAGTCGCCGAATTTCAAATCCGCCAGGGAGTCGAGCGTATTTTTCGCTTCCTGTCACATATTGGACGGAGCTCGGGTGAACCATATGGACATCAGTGATCAGAAATCCGGGAGCGAATTTAGGGAGCGAAGGCGACTGAGAGGGGGCTAGTGTTTGATGGGAGGGGGTGTCCGCCCTTGCACCGTAAGGGAATTTTTGAAAATTTGTACTTGAAATTATGAAATCTGGTGCATACCTATAGGAAATTTGACTTGACATGAAGTAAAATCTGATTTATCATGTCTCAATAAATACCCTTTTAATTCACTGTACAGGGTGGCCCAAAAAAAACGGAACGGGGCACTTCCCAAAATATAGTAACAAATGTATTATGTCCATCGGATAGAGTGTCTTTTCAAATGAACAACGATACCAAGAACAGTCAATTTGGTCGTGTAGTTTTTGTTTTAGGGCGCTGTGAGTGACACCATGTCAGGTTCTCTTTTTTGTCAATTTGTATTGAGCCAGCGCTTGATGAATCGCACGAACCGCCGTTCATATCGTTGAGCATCGCGCACTATTGTTAGTGTGCACTCAGCCGTGTGCCGAGAGAATGGGCAAGCTCGCTGAATGGTATTGCGGGCAAGGAGTGCGGTTAAACTGGCATTGACTAGGTCGAATTCGACATAAATCGGCACCTGACATGGTCTCACTCACTGCTTTCTTAAACAAAAACGACCTGACCAAAATTACTGTTCTTGGTATCGTCTTTCATTGGAAAGGACACCCTATCCGATGAACATAAACATTGTGGTATTATATTTTGGGAAGTGCTCCGTTCCGTTTTTTTTGGGCCACCCTGTATAGTCGAATTAGAAATAAGCCATGATTTAATTGTATTTGGGGGGCAAGAGCCCCCCTCCCCCACTCCAAGCCCCTCACCAGTACGCCAGTGGAGATCAGGGGCGTCGATCCGTTTTTGATATTGGGGGGGCGAAATTTGAAAAAAAATTCCAGAGTGACCACTGAGAGAGCTAAAAGCCCCACATTGGCATGCCCGGAAGTTTTATTATGCGCTCATTGAAAGCGTCTTGATGGCTCGAAGACCTGATTTTGGGGGGCATCCGCATTTGGGGGGAAATGATGGGGGTCCAGGGGGCGGAGCCCCCGGAAGCTTTTAGATTTCAGAAATTTGCAACTCCTATCATGGGTGTTAAAATTGTATAAAATAGTGAACCTATACTCGTAACGTATTTTTAAAGGGCATAAAGCGAGGAAAAGATTGAGCCTTGCATGAGATGGATCCGCGTGATCCTGTAAACTATAGAGCCATCGAAATAGTCTAGGGCATTGGGCTCCCATGAAACTAAGCAAGGGCCTCAACTTCTTAAAACTGGAGGGGAGATATTGCGAGGAAGCGAAGCGACCGAGCGGGGGAGGGTGTGGGAGGGGGTGTCCCCCTCCCACAGCAGGGAGCTTTTGTATTTTTGGGCGTGAAATTGTGCGATTTGGTGCACATCTGAGACAGAAATTTCACGTAATATGAAGTGTATAAATATGGAACCAAACATACCTAATGACAAAGGGAGGGGGACAATCTTCACCACTTTCAAATGTGGGGGACGTGATAATTATTCCAATATGATTTGCGTTCAGCGCATATGGACCGAATTGACTGAGAGATATATTTCAGATTATTTTATTTTCTGTAACGGTGGGCTATCATTCTATAGATGAGGGTTTAATTAACTTCGTTTGAGAAATAACACTGCCCAACACATTTTGAAATGTGAGTTCCCGCAATCCAAATGAAACTTGCAATATGAGAAACTGTATGCGCGCGAAGCGCGCGGAAAAAACGAGATTTACAGTCCTTTCCAAACTAGAAAACGGCTATTTTGAAGATTAATTATTGATAAATGTGTCTTTCCCCTCGTTGGCATTATATCGCTTTATTTTTTTCTTCCTCATTTTCGGAATTATTGGGGGGGCGAAATGATATGTTCGCCCCCCCAATATTTTCATTGGGGGGGCGACCGCCCCCCCCCCTGCCCCCCCCCAGGATCGACGCCCCTGGTGGAGATAACAAACCCTTGTGTTATAAAAATGTACAGTACGCAAAATATCTTGGGTATTTGTTTATAACTTGACAATTACACAATTTTAGGTTGGAAGAATGATGGCCTTTACGAACAAAAATCATTTTCAGCCATGTCTAAAAAAGTGATGCCACAATGAATTATTGAAGATTGCCATCCGCCATCTTGGATCGGCCAATAACAAAAAAACTGCCTTCTTCCTCCTGTTTTCAAAAAGTAAGGAGGAGAAAGTATTAATTTAGTGTTTGCCTACTAAAATAGGCCTAATTTACAGCAGTTTTGTAACACGGCAGCAGACATATTATCCTAAAAGGTTAAATTTCGACATTATAATCATGGTCTATGTGCTAAATTTGTTGAACACTTCATTTTTACGGTATGCGAAGTCATTTTGGAGAAACATGTATATAATAAGACAACAACAAATACAGTCATCGAGATATTATGATTATAGGAGACAACATTTTTGTTTTTGCTTTTTATTCCTTCGCGCTCATGCGCTCGCGGGTTTGGCGGGTGCATGGGGGGCCACCGGGGACCGCTCGTCCGATCCGCCGCCCGCGTCGGGCTGGGGAACCCATCATCACTCGCTCGCAGCCCAAGGTGGCGAGTTTCGCACCTGTCACTGTAAACGGACACATTACCTATCCTGCGAAGCTCACACCTCCGCCAAAATACACATCCCTATCGGATAACTGGCAAATCATCGGGCCGATGGACCCCGGGGGAGGGTCGGGGTGTGATCCGCTTGAGTTGTAGTCGGGCGACGGGGCCCTGTAAAAAATAAAACAGCAACACAAACTGAACATATATGGCGCCAATATGATCCCACGTGTATTCGGGGCAAAGTCACATTTTCTTTTCGCTCGCGACTTGTTTTGAACCTTTGAACGGTAACTTCTTTAGCAGTCATGTGCCTCCCCGGGGGATCAGCGAAAAGGAGGAGTGGTAGTTTACGTATTCCTTTTATAGATACACATACACTTTGCTAAACCGAAAATGAGGAGAGAACGATACAGTGAAGGCTTTATATTTAGTAAGAAGTCAAATTCGATGACTCGAGAATCATTAATGTGACTGCTCTGTCTGTCTGTTTAGGTTATGGTCCCCAGGTAGTGTTTTTGGAAATTAGAAATAGGCTAAATGTTAAAAAAAGTGCTCTGTAATTCGAGCCGTGCTTGGCGGAGCGAAAACACTCGCTTTACTGACACATCGAGCGTGCTTATCTTACACTCCCTTGCCGCCAATTTTCGCGCGTTTTTAGCCCTGCCTCTAAAGACGTTTATCCTTTCTCTGCCTGCCACCATTCTGTTTGTGTGTTGTATGTTTTAACTTCTTGCCTACTAGAAATTTCATTTCTCATAGTGAATGGGTGGATATGTTTTGTTAGTCATTGTGTCACTATTATGTTGTCTGCATGACTTTCTACAGAAACGAGTTTATTTAATTATATGTCTATTCAAGTGATCCAAGTAAAGTGTCTAACTCCACAAAAATTACTTGGAGCTTCCTCGTTTCTCTTCTGCCGTGTGGTTTAGCTTATGGTAAGAGAAGAGTAAAATAGGGTTAGATTTGTTAAAATGTCCCTTTAGTATGAAGATAATTATCATTGAAAATCATCATCTCAAAAGCGTTGCCCAACGCTTTTGGTAAAAAGTACAATTGCCGTAGCTGAACACGTCCGGCCAGCGCGCCACGCGATCGATGTACCCGACTGTTGAGCCGAGCGCGCGCAAATTATGTACCGTCTGTATGTATACACGGGTGCGGATATCGTCAAACGGACGATTATTACTGCGACAAATCTACGGCAGGCCATCAGTATTCGGTGATAAAATATGAACTTAATATTCGTTTTTTTCACTAGGTAAACAGTGGTCGTTTTCTTTCAAACTTTCACAAATCTTTCAATTGTATTTTACAATGATACTGATATAGGATTGAAGTCTCAAATGTCATTTTGTGCAATATCTGACACTTTACAGGGATCACTTTAAGTTATATTATATTATATTTGTTCATGAAAATAATGACCCGAGTAAGCACAGTCAGAGTAATCACATTCATGTACGTGTGTGTATAAATATGGTTTATGCGTTCTGGAATTATAGTTTGCAAGCATTCGTTTGTTTGATGAGGGCATTCATTATTTCTGATCAAAGATTTACAGTTACTTTCCAAGAAATTCAAGACATTCAAAAACATATTTGTTTACTCTCTGCACGTGTATATTTTTGTGTGTATGTGTACGTATATAATTATGTTATTGTGTGCATGTGTGTATTTGTGTATGTGTATGTGGATGCCTGTGTGAGTGTGTCATTGTGTTCGTGTATGTGTTTTGTTTGATAGTATAATGCGCATCTATTAGTTTTAGCCTACGGACATAAATTATTATAACGTCGACCAGAACATTTTGCGAGAAAAAAACAACGTCAGTCGCCGAGGTGTCGGTGCATACTTTGATTTGTAAGTGACCATTATCATACGCCCATCTGTTGGAAACCTGCTGTATGTGTGGAATTAAGGGTGTGTGAGTGTGTGTGTGTTTATCTATTTCCCTAAGCCTGATGACTTATTTAATTATAGAAACTTTGCTAATATAGTAGATCGGACGCAAGGGTCTTTAATAACGCGTCCGGACAGTTGTTATTGCATTATGTGTGTATATTGTGTGGGCTGGTGTGCGTGTGTTTGTATGTATGTGTGTGTGCGCGCGCGTATGTGTGTGTTCATAAGTGTGTGTGTGTGTGTGTTTGTGTGAGTGTGTGTTTGTGTGTGTGTGTGTGTGTGTTTGTGTGTGTGTGTGTGTGCGTGTGTGTGTGTATGTGTGTGTGTGTGTTGTGGGTGCGTGAACGTGATTATGCGTTCTTGCATAACGTGTGATATATGTATGTTTGTGTTCTTTTGCGAGTGTGTGCGTGTATGTTTTTGAGTACTGTATATCTGTTTGAGTGCGCGTTTGCGTTAGTGTTTGCGTGCATTCATGTTTATGTGTGAGTTTGCGTGTGTTTGCGTGTGTGTTAAAGGTCTTATAACATGTATAAAGTTTTATTTTGTTATCTTAGCTTAAAAACTTCCAATTCTCATAATTCATAGTAGTTTATAATTATGTGATGTAAATTGTTATGTATTATGTAATTTACTTTCTGTAATTGTGATGCATAATTATGTTTACGAAATTGTTATTGATGTTTTTGTTCTCTTTATTTGGAGGAATAAAACATGAACCAAAAAAAAAAATGAAGTACGTGTTTGTTTATATCCCGGAGGAATGCACCTACCATTAGTATTACTTCTCTACGAAATTAAGTCTGTATACCAAACAATTTTACATGAGGGAATGAGGTGGGGGACGTCAATATGAGAGGTGTCGAGGCATTGTTGATTCGTTAGTGACTATTATCATACCCCCATCTGGTAGGTACCTGCTTTATCTGTGGAATTAAGGGTGCATGTGTGTTTATGTTTCAGTATTTTTTCATTGAACCTGATGACTTATTTTGATTAAGAAACGTTACTAATATAGTGGTAAGATCGTGTACAATGATCTCGTGTGAGAGGTGTCGAGGCATTGTTTATTTGTAAGTGACTATTATCATACCCCTCATCTGGTATGTACCTGCTGCAATGAAGAGCCACGCATTACCTATGGTTGAAAGCTTCGGCAGCTATTTTGAATTTCGAATTTGTGTATGGAATTATTAGTAATAGATTGTGTTTCCCATAGGAGAACTAAACATAATTGGCGCGAAATTCGACTACTCATTATAGACGTACCGCGGGCCAAGTTCCGCGAGGTGAACAACGGATAGTAATCTGGATTCTGCTAATAATAATAAAAAAAAACCAGCAAGTAATGAACGAGAAATGGAGAAGTCCTCTCTTCAATGTTCTACATTTCGCCCAAGAAATTTGTTCAGCTGATGTATCAAAATATTACAACCAAAAATGTATAAGGTAACCTCATCAGCCACTCATGATTGTTATGCTAACATGGCTAAGGTCGTTGGAAGTGGGTGATCTGAGTAGGGGGTACAGTCCAAACACCTGTCTGCGTTCCAGATATAATAGTAAGGGGTTGACCCCACAACGACTATCGGCCCCTATTCACGAATACCCTGCAAAAATAAATACATACACAAATTTGACAATTTGTGTAATTATTGTAAATTATGATATAACCTCAGTGTTCTCCCTCCGTGGCCCATCGGACTTTGGGTATAGGTGAGCGTAGCTAAGATTTCCTGCATCTATTGTTCCCCCGATTCTCATAATGTCAACAACTTTTAAAGGTAATTATGTTATATATAACAATTAAAAAAAAAAAAATTCTGTAAACTATAATGTCTACCTCTCCTCTTTGAAAAGTATATTCCCTATTATCTCCACCCCATGTATGCTCCACCCTCCTCTTAAAGGCATAAATATGCGTGGGTTATAATAGGTAGTCAGCAAATTCCAACTCGCACTCCACCGTAATCGGCCTTCTTATGAAATTGCATGCAGCAGACAGCTGGTATCTGTATACCGAGCGAGTTTCTCGAGCTGTCACCTAAGGCAATACATATCGCTGATAATATCAAACAGCGGCACTTTGAAGTCGCTGCGGTTAAGCGTGTTACGTAATATTTTCGCTCGTAAACATCTCTGATGGATCTCCATTATAGTACAAATATTCCGAACGCGACTATTTTTCGATGCATTTTCGACTCGGGTGTTCGGAAGTGGGACAGTTTGCGATCGCTACTTATAACTGAGCCAATGGGGATTACGTGCCGTGCGTAAAAGTGCGCAATATGGATCCACGCGTCTAATATACCGGTCTGAATTCCCTTTAACTGCATGAACTTATCCTGCATGGCAACACTACTCCATTTGTAAAAGATCAAGAGGGAAAAGGGTTGTGTGGGGGGGGGGGGGGGGGGGGGGAGGGGATCGGTTGAGATGAGGGATTGTTTTCTCAGTCCCTCCGCTCCCCTATAGATCTCCAAGAATGATTTTCCATGTGCATGACCACTGACTCGAAAACGTTTAATCTCCCTTTCCCCGTGCGGTTGAACGCTTGAGCGGTTGACTTGGGGGCATTTGAGAGGGAATAGGGGGGTGATAGTAGGAGCGGTGGTTGAGGTGGGGATAGGGTTTGGGGCAAATATGCTATGATTATCATCCTTATTATATAATTATCGTCGGTTGAGAGCAAGAAGGGCGCTAAGTAAGGTGTTGTACTTTGGAGATAATCGTGTTCAAAGTTGTGAAGCCTTGTATGCCCCATGATCATATAGCTCTCTTTTTATTTGTGATAAATCTTTCAGCAATTAGAAGTAATTATTCTCTGAAAATCTGACATCATCAAGAAAAAGCTACGACCTACAAGAGAGTGTACTAAACTCAATTTAGCCACAAATTGTCTTAACGCCCTTTTAACTCTCACCAAACGATAATTATAGTAGCTCAGTCGGGGTAAACTGAAACCCACCGCACACAGAGCCGACTCGATCCGATCCGACTGGTCTTCAATCAGGCTAGAGTCGGTTTCGTTTGGTCGTAGCCGATTCAACATGTTGAATCGGCCCCGAATGATCTCCGACTGGCTCATGACCGGCAAAGAAGGAGTCCTGAGACAACGTATACTGAGCTGAACCGACTAAAAACAGGTCGGATCGGGTCGAGTCGGCTCTGTGTGCGGATGGCTATAGACGGTGACAAACGGACGCAAATTATGGGGTAAGAATTTGTTTGAAGGGGTATACAAATATCCTCGACGATCGATACTATGTATATAATTATCATCTTTACTATTTGGTATATTTTAAAATTGGGGGGGGGGGGGGGTTGGGTTTAGGGGTTAAGTTAACTCGGATAGGGCAACATCATCACCCGAGATGATCATCATTGGCTTATTTACATTACCAACTTTATAGACTATACTATTCTCTCCAAGTACAAATCCTGCAATGCAACCGTCTATAACCCTTAGGCAAAACGTCTAGGCGAACGGATAAAGAGAGGTCTACATTGATACATCCTTACTGACATATTTAATCTCACACTTGAACGGATCTTTCTATCTCTCATTTAGAGGCCATTAATTTCAAAATGGTCGGATACCTTCTTCATCTGAATTTTGTTAAAGACTGTCATGATGAATCAACGTAATTACAGTCATAATTTGAAAATGGAAAATTAGCATACAATTTCGACTTTGAATCCTTAGGGCATGTATTTTCCATACATTTAGTTGAATTTGAGAAATATGAACACAAGTCATGATCACGAAATTATTTGTAATATTTCGCGCTATCTGGCTTTACTGCATAATAAAGCCGTTCCCGGCAAAATTATACTTATCACCATAACGTCATTAAAGGGTTCTAGTAAGGGTTCTTGTTGACACTGCAAAAACTAACAAAGTGTTGATAAAATGTGTATTTCTGTGACCCGATATGTCCACTGAGTGATGTGTAAACATTTTACATTAAATAAATGTTTAATATATGGCCGAGAATAAGCAAAAATTAAATGTGTTATATACTGACGATTTTCACGGCGACTCGCAACGACTCGCAACGATTTACTAGAACGAATCGACTCGATTTAGCCACGGTTTTGGGCATGGGCGTAGCGACTTAGTTACGTAATGTCTATTCATCAGGGGGGATGAATGAATAGATCATCCCCCAGTTGAATGGGTATCAATGACAAATCTACGCCCATGGTTTTGGGGAAGAACCGATACGATGTAATACAGTACGATGCAACACGACCTAAGCGATTTCCTCTACGATCGTCAAATCGTTGCGATTCGCCGTGAAAATCGTCAGTATGGGACTGGGCCTTACATATCCTTATTGCATTAAATTTGTACACAGTTGAAAATCTCCCAGGGAGATTTGTCAAGTACAAACATTTCAATCATAAATATCTTTAAAACGATAAAACTGAAACCTCTTCCATGTTTCTATTTGTATTACGAATACAACAATGTATGTGAGAATTGCAAGAGTTCTAAGTCTTGTCGATTTTGACAATGTTACTCTAGATCCCTGTAATTTTTTTGACAGTGTACAAAATCATCATTAATCGCATTCTTGTTCAACCGACTTTCTTTCTAACGAACAATTCATATGAACAAATACATTTATTTAACAATTATAATTGGATTAAATGCATCTTGTTTCTGAAGTGTTAATGCTAAATACTGTTCACAATTCCCTGTGTTGTTTACGTGTTTCATATCTTATATAGATTTCAAAAGTACCATATTCGATATTTTCGATAAAATTCGAATTATTTCGTTTGCTATTCCGTTTTCAAGCGCAGTCTTTATCACGCCATTTTATCAAAATAAGCAGTAATGTCTCAAATAAAATCCCAATACCGTTAGGATAACAGATAATCAACGTTTAATCGTTATCTTCTTGAGACGCAGACTTTGATTCTCCTTTTCGCAGTCTCATCTTCCACAATTTGTTTTGATTTCTTCTTTTTCACTATCTCACTGTCTTTGTGTTTATGTCAGTCTCTTTCGCTATTTCTCTGACTCTGTCAGTCTCTCTTATTATCTGCCAACCTTTTCCCGAGCCCATCTCTTGTTCCCTTCTTTGGAATTTCTTTCCTCCTTTCTCTCTCCTTTTCTCTCTGTGCTCCTCTCTTCGAGCTCTGATTATACATGTGTTTTACTTTCTATGATTTCCTTCTTTCTGTAACACTCTCCTTTTAGGCCCTTCTTCCCCTCTTTCTCTCTGAGTATGTCTTAAACTATTTTTACCTCTTTCTTGTTAGACATTCTCTCTCTATCTTTCTCTCTGAGCCCGTCTTTATCTGTCCTTACCTTTCGCTTTTAGGCCTCTCTTTCTTTTCTTTGTTCATCTGCTTACTCTCCAATTGTTCATGATTATCCCCGTTTCTTTCGCTCTCTCCCCATCTCTGAACCGATAGCCCCAGGTGACGTGGAAGGCGTCAAACGAGACAGATTCAAAAGATTAATACAATCAATCAGCTCGCTCTTTCCCGCCATATGGACGTGTCCAGAGCGCGCCAAAATACTGATGATCTTCGTACCCCGTTTTGCACCCTCCACGGCCGTCAGAGAGCCAAACGGTAAAAACATGCCATTTTTAAAAGGTGTCAAAGAGTGGAGCAGAATAAGGCGACGGTGGTCATCAATCACGAGACGGGATGAGTTGGGGGAGAAGGATGTCGACCAAGAAAACATACCAAAAAAAGAAAAAGAGAAAGGGCATCGGTGTGACGTTTAGAAAGATAATTTTTTACGCGCGAAATCAGTTGGCCGAACCCTCGCTATTGTCTTGAAAGATTTACATGATTACCCACGCCGATGAAATCGGCAGGGGGTTATGTAAAGGGTTCCGTATGTTTGTTTGTTTGTCTGTTTTTTTTTTTTTTAGTTTTTGTTTTTGTTTGTTTGTGTACAAGATAACTAGAGAACGGGTGAACGGATTTGCACCAAATTTTCAGGGAATGTTTGGATAGTGACATGGAAGAATCGATTAGATTTTGGTGATGATTGGTTGACCCCTGCAAATTCTGTGGAACCTTGAAGTTTGAGTATGTATTTAATTAGGCATCGTCATTCGGCGTTACATGGCGTGCGCGCATGGGCCATATTTTTGTACACGTAGTTTGCGCGATGTTTGGCTGTGGGCAATGCAACTTCGCTATTGCAAGGGTGGAGGGATATACTATTTTTCCAAATGTAATGCGGTCAAACAGCTGATTGAACCACGTAATATAATATGCATGTGAAGTATACACAAGAGATGCTTGCGATGATTATAGATCCGGTTCGTGTTTTGAATCGAGAAACTCGACCAATTTCAACCTCCGTAAGTCATTTTTTGCCGCATTTTCGCAGTGAACTTTGTTGAAATCTCAAATTTTCGAGCAATCGGAAGTAGGGTGCACTTTGGAAACTTACATTTTTGGATGATTCAGGTGTTTTTACGATATATTCTCGGAAGATTTGTCTGCCTCAAGCAGTCTCACATAATCATTTTTACCCACGCCGATGAAATCGGCAGGGGGTTATGTAAAGGGTTCCGTATGTTTGTTTGTTTGTTTGTTTGTTTGTTTTTTTTTTTTTTTTTTTTTTTGTTTGTTTGTTTGTGTACAAGATAACTAGAGAACGGGTGAACGGATTTGCACCAAATTTTCAGGGAATGTTTGGATAGTGACATGGAAGAATCGATTAGATTTTGGTGATGATTGGTTGACCCCTGCAAATTCTGTGGAACCTTGAAGTTTGAGTATGTATTTATTGGTACGGAAATTGACAACAATTACGGGAGTACGGAATGGCGCTGAAATGTTACGGATTTTGGGAAATCCGATAATGCACTACCGTCTATGCATTTCTATTTGTGCTCCGTGCGATCGCGATGGCACACACGCACTAATGTACTTATCACACACACACAGTCTCTCTTCTCCTCTCCCTTCTCACACTAGTCTCTCCTCGTCTCTCCCGTCTCAAATCATTTCAAGAAAACAACGTGGCGCACACGCCATGCCAATAGATGTACTTACACATAGTACACACCCGCATGTAATGTGTTGTGCATATTGCAATGCATAAATATTAGGCATATCTATACTACACAGGCAGCTAGTAAAAACACGTGCGAATCGGCAGATAGCTGTCATGAAAAGATCTAAAATCATATTTATGCAAGAGAAATGGACATAAAAGTTTGCAGAATCAGGAAGATAAGGTATCTGTTATTGTTTGTAATAGTTTATTTTGTTTGAATTCATGATTTATGTTACATTTATCGCCAATAAATTGGACAGATGTCGGCATTTTCAAGCCCTCCCTGCAGGCATACCCAGTCAGCATAGTTTACTATGCCTGGAGTTGTGGGGGATTCTGTTCAACGGTTGATCACTATGTTTTTAGGATGCATCGGTAAGCAAAACAGGGTTGAGGCCGACGAAGGGGTAGAACAGGGCTAATGGGAGGCGTGGGTATGCTGACTTTGTCGGCCTTCTAGTTGTCAATAATTTTGTACACTGCCTCGCCATGGGGCTGCCGCGCCGCAAGCAAGCGGCCTACACCCTGGCCTAGGCATTTTCACTGCAGTTCGCCAGTTGCAGTCGCAAAATAATAATTAATGGCATTAATGCACACATCCTGGCCCAATGACCAGAACAATGGTGATGATCCTCTCAAGTGGACAATTTACATGCAATTTAAACTTATACGCTTAAGATAAACATACAGTTCATACACTCGTTCTGTTCAACGGTTGATCACTATGTTTTAGGATGCATCGGTAAGCAAAACAGGGTTGAGGCCGACGAAGGGGTAGAACAGGGCTAATGGGAGGCGTGGGTATGCTGACTTTGTCGGCCTTCTAGTTTTAGATATGTATAGCCAGCGCGGTAAAGAGACATTCTTGCGTCTGATTATAACTTTCATGCCTGCATGGTGGTGAACATTATGCTTTCCGGTGTCACAATTTTGAATTTTGTCTGTGTCTAATTTCGTCTAAATTCTGTTTCTTCTTCTAAGATTTATACTTGTTAACGGAAGATTATTTTTTACGCGCGTAATTAGTTGGTCAGCCCCCCCCCCCCCGATTTGTCATAACACATATACTTTATTTAGATGTTGCCAGCGCGGTGGAGAGACATTCAAGCGTTCGATTATAACTTTCATGTATAATGGTGAGCACATGCTTTTCGGGATGACATGTGTCCGATTTTGCCTATAAAGTATGTATATCTATCTAAGATTTATTTGGAAAGATGATTTTAAGCGCGAAACCAGTTGGCAGGGTCCCCTAATCCAGTAATCTCTTGTTCTAAAAGATACACATGATTTAGATGTGGCAATTACGGTAAAGGGACACGCGTTTGATCATTATTTTAGCATGGTGGCATTGTTACAGTTTTATATGCCTATACAATATTTATCTTTATCTAACAATTATTATTTTAGAAAGATGATTTAACGCGCGAAATTCGTTGACCAGGCCCCCTCTCCTGTCCTATAAAAGATTCACAATGATAAGAGACGAGTGTTCGATCATAACTTCCATCGTGGTGAGTACATGTATGCTTTTGGCGCTTACAGTCCGACCGATTGTGTCTGTAAAATTCTATATCTTCACCATGCTTACTTAAGATTTATATTAAGATCATGATCGACTTTAGGTCGAGTAAAGCGCCCATTAACCTTTTGCAATTGTGTTTAAGGTTACCCGGCTTCCCCGCATTATACCTATGCTATTTTAATAGTATTATCATCAGTAGGAAACGGGTTAAGTAGTCTATAAGGAAAATGGTAATCCAATATTCATGCCCCTAACAGTCAAAGTGGGTCAGTCCGTTGATGGTTGCGGGATAGTGTCACCGTTCACCTTTTGTCGGCGTTACGATGACGGCAGACTGGGGAATAAACATATAAAGGCATGAAAAAGGGGGCACGAATTTTTGATGGAGTTTAAAAGAGTCTAAATAATAATCCATCCATTCTGTTCTCTTCAGATGATTGCAGCTAAAGTCGTTCAGAGAATGGGGTCGGCATTCCTCGCGGGGGGAGGAGAAATAAGGCGCGCATCTTGTGAAATCATCCCGCGAAAATGTGTGGTTAACATTAGCTGACATATTAGTGGTGAAAGGGGTCACGTAAGGATGTGTATTGCTCGCGGTTTCTTGAAATGTATACCATGTATACAGAAACAAATACACAAAGGGCGTCGTCATTTTTCGCTACCATCATCAATAGCCTCAAAATATATCACCATTCATTGTTTTTTGCAATCATCATCTTAATAATCATCACCGTCATCAGAAAAGTCACTGTCACCATTACTACACAACATTCATGACATTATAATGTTACTACTACCATCACAATCCTCCTCATCATTATAATCATCATCGACATCATCATAATACATCATCATTATAATCGTCATCGTCATCATCATCATCATCATCGTCGTCGTCTTCGTCACTGTCATCATCGTCGCCATCGTCACCATCGACATCGTCATCAACATCATCATCATCATCATCATCATTATCATCATCATCATCATCATCACCATCATCTCAATCATTCTTTTTTCTTATACGCATACGCATTGCCATCATCATCACCACCACTTTGACCTCCCCCACCATCAAAATTGTATAGTCATTATGCTCAACATCTGTATTAATCTCAAGACATCATCGTCATTGTCCCCGTCATCCATGTCATCACCACTTCCTTAGTCGTCACATGGTTATCATTATCATATTCATAATCACTCTGATGCTGGGCAGTGACAACGTTTGTATCAATTAGGCAAGTAATTAACCACCAACATCCCTGCTTTCCGTGATCATATTAATTAAGAAATGCTTCCTCTGTCAGCTCTTGTATCCAACGATCACGATGATGTAAGAGCGAGAGCAATAAACACTAAAAGATAAATTTAAATGGAAATCCGTCTTGTCATATTGCGCCTTAGCGCCACAGCTCCACCACGAGAACAAACGTTCTCTTTATCCATATCCCCGGGTAAAAATTAATCTCATACTCCTTTTAATTTGCCGCATGACGGCTAACGAAAGATGATCGTCATAATTACCATGTAAAACTTTCTTAATGAGCTCCTGATGATGGCAGTGATGGATGTCATCAATTATGGGATGTTACTATAAAACACACAATACCAGACTTTCTCGCTCGCGGCGAGGCTCTCGTCTTTGTGGTGTAAATAAAAAAGGTAAAGAGATATTGAAGGGAAGTACAGACGGAAAACCGGAGGTGCGGACAAAATCAAAGGCTTATAATAGAAGCTTTCAGCCTCACCGCTTGATCGTGTATCCTTGGATTAAAACACTTAAACATACTCTCACACACGCACATTTCCATGTGTATCGTTTATAGTGATCACACACGTACATACGCACACAAAGAAACACACATTCATATATTTTTCGTTATTGTGCACATATTTTAACCTACAATAATATGTCCACTAACGTCGTTACAAGAAAACATTTAGATGTGTTTAGCTATCTATGGTAGATATAGAACAACTAAAAGTGAGGATAAATTGGATTATGTGGAGAAACGCATATCGTGTGATTAAAGGTGCACCTGTAAAGTGTCAGATATTGCCCAAAATGACATTTGAGACTTCAATCCTGTACCAAAATCATTGTAAGATATGTCCGAATGATGTGTGAAAGTTTCATTGAAAAGGAAAACTGCTTTCCTGGTAAAAAAAACACGAAAATATGCGTCAGCTTTTACAACAAATTACTGTATGACGTTTATGAGGTTTATGACCGTTCATTAACGCTCTTGAGCTGAATGATAGATATCGTCATACTAAAGGGGCATTTGAAAAAATCTAACCCTATTTTATTCTTCTTTTACCATAAGCTAAAACAACACGGTAGAATAGAAACGAGGAAGCTCCAAGTAATTTTCGTGGAGTTAGACACTTTACAGGCATCCCTTTAATGGTGGCTGGTGCATCTATGAGGATTGTATAAAGGCTCCCCGGGGAGGTAGAAATGTACACAAGGAAATTGTCCGGGACTAAACCAGTATAATTAAGTATGTAATGAGCCTAGAAACATTTCGGTATATTTAACGGGAATATATGGTTGATAATAAGCAATCATCATAATTATCATAATTATTGTTTCAATACTGTGATCTCGGACCTTAAGAATAAAATATTGTAAAACTGTCATTACCGTGGATGTTAGGCCTCAGTGTGACGTCACTATCGTCACGTGACCCTGCCTTCGCTTATTGTGACTCGTTCGGGATCATTTGGCGCAGAAAATCCGCTGGTCATACCTTAACCCCGTAATAACCGTATAAACAGCAAGCAAATTGCTTGATATACTTTCAATGGTTTTCCCAGACGATATATCAAGCATATAATGGCGTAGCCTGGGTTAGCCCAATTTGGGGAGGGGAGCTAGTATTCCTATTGATGGTGGGGCCAGTGAAGGGTGGTGCAAGTGCCGAAAGATTGTTCAGTCGGATCGTCGTATTTTTCAAATCTCTATACTTTCCTGTAATGGCATTATAGGCAGTGAAACATATGAGGGGGGGGGGGGGGGGGCAACATTGATTTAGAGAGTCGGGGTGGCCCCTCAGGCCCTCACCCCTTCTCCTGCCACTTTCTTTGATACGCAAGTTTCATATTTCTTTCTCCACCTGAAATATTTCTAGTAGATATTATTCCTTCGAAATATCAATGCTTCCTCCCCCAGACAGCTCGATCCGAGGTCTAAAAAATCGCATTTTACGCCTTTTTCAACCGTTTCCATTTCGAATGTTTTTAAAATTTATGGAAGTTTCGCCTCGAGGGGCCTTATACGGGGATTCGTTGCTACGGTAGGGCGGGCGCACGCGTGCAATGATATACCTAGACGGAGAGCGGGCTCGTAGTTTCACGGGCTCTTGCACGCAGATACGCGGGAGCCCAGGCGGGACGGAACGGGCGATGATAGAGGGGGAAAAGCAGACGAAGGAAGAAGGAGCAGGAGAAAGTAATGAGGAGGGAGAGGGAGAGGGGTATATTTGGGAGAATTGCCCTCCCCCCTAGCCTAGCCCTGTAGGAAATCTTGCTCTTGACCGCCATCACCGTTTAGTGTTCATCTTACCCCTCACTCCCAGTGTAGTATAATGAAAACAAATAAAAAGTAAAACAACAACAAAAAAGCTTATATATATTATTTCCATCTATTTGTTTTGTTTGGAAAAAAAGGGGGAAGGGGTTCTTGAGCTCCACTCTAATGGGAAACGTTGCCCCTTCGTATGTGCTCCCTATTTTCATTGTGACTTGCTACACCTCTCGATGAAGGGAGTAGGGAGAAGGAAGTTTAGGTCGACAGTAACGCCTCCCGGGGTCTATTGTACAAAACGTGATCAAGCAACTCACCAGTGCGTATTTCTCAAATTACTCGATGCTGATTGGTTCAAATACATTACTTGCCTTCTCCGATCATGTGCGATACTGTTAGTGTAAAAAGGGATCCCTGATGCGCTTTGACAGTGATAGACGAGAAAAAGGGAGTCTAAATTACGGCTCAGCAACTCGTAAAAATTGCATATCAATAATTGGACACACGGAAAAGCGCCCATAATGGGCCGGTCCGATCAGATTTCACATCACTAAATAATAGTATTTCGTCACCCTGTTCCCACCCTTTTTTCTTGTATTTTGACTAAATTTGTCATAATTTTGTGTTTGTCATGCATGCCTCTCTTCCAAGTCATTACGTCCTAATTTTCGTGGCCAACCCTTTATTCAAACCAGATATAGGCCTATTCTACATAATTATTAGCATACGAATCATTGGTTTCATTTATTTAGTAATTTATCATTGTATCACAAAAGTTTTGCAATTACATCACTTTTACATGTTTTATCTTATTCGAATTTTGACTGGAATTCACAACGGAGCTTTATAATATAAGCCATGGTTTAAAGGGATAGTTGAGTTTTGGTAGAGAGGGCGCTAGACTACTTATTTTTTTGTGAGGTAATGAAAAACTGAGTGTAAAATTTGAAAGAGCATAATATTTAAATAATAAAATCATCTTTGTTTGATCAAAATCGGTTCAGAGACGGCTGAAATATCCATAAATATAACAATTTGTAATAAACCTGGGGCCCCAGGTTTATTAGAGAATTTTGAACCAGCCGTTAAAACTTCAAAAAAATGCTTCCTCTTTTCAAAAAGTTACAAAATAGGTTTTTAAATAGTTGTTGGTTATTTCTCTATCTAATCACTATTTCAACAAAGCATCACATGCACAATATTTTATTCAAAATGGTTGAAACCGATGGGTGTTTACAGAGCGCCCTCTTACGTTTTAACGGCTCTTTTTGAATGATAACATGATCTTTACTACGTCATTTGTAATTTTGTGTTCCTTTCTAGTTATAACTATTAGTTTGTAATGTAATGATGCAGGTTTTGGTTACTAAAATTCAGTTTCACCAAAACTGTACTCTCCTTACCAGAACTCAACTATCCCTTTAAACGATGCATGGATTAAAACTACGGGGCGCCAATTGTAAACCGATGGAGAAAGGATGTACACTTTCATGACTTTGTATTTTTGTTTAAATGTAAAGCATAAACATTTCTAAAGACGCCAACTAAATGGTCTACTTTGTTCTGAGATGGTACATTTTATTTAGTGCCGATGGTAAGCGAGCAGCAACGGCAAAACCAATTGAAATTATCAAAATGTGTCACCTTTTACTTGTCTTTGTAATATTATGAGCGACACTTCTGTATTATTAACACATGGTTTAATAACCATGGGTTATATAAACATCGTATCTAAAATTCAGCCTTTATGTTGAGCTGATGAAAGGCTTCCAAATATTTGAAAATAATCCTCTTCATATCAAATGTTGACTTTTTTTCTATTATTGCCCATAATAATATATAAATATTATATACATTTTGGCGCGTCTTTTACATGTTTTTAGGCAGATGCAACCCCACGCGTCGCAAATTTCCGGGCACTTTAGGGGGTATACGTATCATGCGCCCACCAAACCCGATTGTATATCTTTTCAGGAGGTCATATTTTACAATCTTAATCATTATTACCATCGATTTAACAATGCAACACCACAAGTTACACTTAATGCATCGTCATCGATGTCACAATAACACTCTGAACATCTGAAGTTCATGTTCCCGTGAAATCTGATTATTCGAAAGTATGAGCAGCATGTATAAGAAACGGAAATAAGAAAGGGAGATGATTTCCCGCCAAAAGAAATAAGAAAGGGCGGTAATTTCCCGCCAAAAGACACCCCATCGTGCCGCGCTTTTTGATAACTCATGATAGCTTGTATATCACATATTTTTATTTTATTTTTAAATATACATCAATATTTTGCCAAATGAAATAACCACATAATTATAGTAAACAATTTAAAATTTTAAAGGGGTAGTTTAGTTTTGGTAGAGAGGGCGCTGCACATCACAATTTTTTTGTGAGGTAATGAAAAACTGAGTGTCGAATTTGTGAGAACATGCAATTTTAATGGCAGAATAAACTTTATTTGATCAAAATCGGCCCAGAAACGGCTGAAATATCAATAAATATATCTGAACTAATAATTATTTGGGGCCCAAATAATTAAATGAATTTTTCAAAAAAATAAAAAAATGCTTGCACTTTTTCAGCAATTTTCAAAAGCCTTTCTAAAATAGTTGTTGATGATCTCTCTATTTAATCATTATTTCAATCACATGCATAATTTGGTATGAAAAATGGTTGAAACTAATGCCTTTTTAGAGAGCGCCCTCTTGAGTTTTAATGGCTCTTTTTGAATGATAACGGGCTTTTTACTTAGTCGTTTGTAATTTTGTATACCTTTCGAGCATGGTGGAGTTAAAACTATTGGTTTTATAATGTTACTGTCCATGTTTGGTTACTAAAGTTGAGCCTTACCAAAACTAAACTACCCCTTTAAAGCAAAATAACGCAATTAATATTTTAAGGAATAATGCGTGCATTATTTTTCACACGTCAAGCTTAGCCTCCATATTAATCCAAGTAATGTTTAATTTCTATAATTCCAGCACTTTGCGCGACAGTATAAACAGTTGAACATGAATAAAGAGATAATAGATATTGATGCATTGCTTCAACAAAATCCAAAATATAAAGTAATAAACACGTGTATACAAATATATAAATACAATGTACATGTTTGTTAGCTTATCTAATGCATTATTGTGCATGTATTCCGGATGAGAAGTAAGCGTATATATCATATATATATCATATTGTGATCAGATAATCACCTAATAGTATAATAGATGTGCATGTTTATTACGGGTGGCGCAGCCCTGTACTGTCTCTTCCCCGAAACTACGGGGCACGAGTCCCGCGGGGCCCCGCTAACCTTCCGACTCAGTCCAGCACCCTATGAATTATTGAAGCCGGTGAATTGAACGCATCAAATATCGAACTAATTACGGACGTGATGCGCTATAATCGCCTGACCGAGCAAGATAACAGATCACTCGGGTGCCGTGATCGGAACAGAAAATCACACTTTTTGAAATCAGACCATCATTGTTTCTCCGCCTCCTCTTTAATTACTTTCTCCAGCTCCTTAAACTTGCATTTTGTTGTTTTATAATTATCTATAGTCCGCGATCTTTTTGTTGTTCATTTCTTTCCGTCGCTTATACCGCTGATCCGTTTTCTTCTTTGTCGCCTTTTTCACGTTTTGTCTATCTCGTTCATTTTTTTTTATCACGGTCATGTCTAGCCTTTTAACAAGGCGATCGCGTCTAAATGGCTGCGCTGCAGGAACGACTGAACGCGTGGTGGAGACTATCCGGCGAGTGGTGAAGCCACGAGCAAGAGAGTGTGTACAGTAGTCGCGCTGTCCAGTCGTTCCGTGCATTCAACTCAGCTCAGACAAGACAGGCTTGTCAAAGGTCATGTCTTGCTTTTACCCTTTCATCTTCTTTGTTCTCACTCTGCAACTATTTCTTCATCATTGTCATAATAGTTTTTAATATATTTTGTGTTGTTCCTCATCTTCTTCTTCTTCATCACCACCATCATCATCATCATCATCATCATCATCATCATCATCATCATCATCATCACCATCATCACCATCATCATCATCATCATCATCATCATCATCATCATCATCACCATCATCACCATCATCACCATCATCATCATCCTCATCATCCTCATCATCCTCATCATCCTCATCATCCTCATCATCCTCACCATCCTCCTCATCATCCTCATCATCATCATCATCATCATCATCATCAGCATCATCAGCATCATCATCATCATCATCATCGCCATCATCATCATCATCATCATCATCATCATCATCATCATCATCAACATCATCATCATCATCATCATCATCATCATCATCATCATCATCATCATCATCATCATCATCATCATCATCATCATTTTCCTTTCTTCCTACCCTTCTTCGTTTTTCTTTTAATTCAATTCCCCTTTTCCTGGTTATATTCACTGTTATTTTCTACTTTCTTCTCTTCATTTTGCTTAAATTCTCCTCCGCGAACTTATTTTTAAATTTGTTTCTAGTATCCTTGTCATGCCGCCAATTGTCATGTCGCCAAACGTTCCATTCCGACCCGCAACGACAGAAGGCGATGTTAATGTCTCCATTATCCATATATACCCCAAGGTGGTGTCATGCAGTGGCGTATAGCGTGGTCGGACTGATTAGGGGGGGGGGGGGGGGGTGGGGTGGGCACACCTGGGGGATGTTTCACAAAGATTATAAGTTGAACTTAACTCTAAGTTGGACTTAACTATTATGTAAAGCCATGTGTAGCCTTAGAATTAAAAAGCAAAAAAGCAAGAATTTACATAAATGTTGCATCAAGAACATGAAATCTCCTTGATAATATGAAATATTTATGATTTAATTCAACATTTTATGCCCTTTAAAAGAACTTGTACCAACAAAGTTGAAAGAAACTAACGGATTTCCATAATTTTAAAGTCCAACTTAGAGTTAAGTTCAACTTAGGATCTTTGTGATGTATATATCTTTGTAAAAAAGATGAGCTCTTATGTTTTCTATTGTTTTTTTTCCTTCAAATTATTTGGAA
Organism: Echinarachnius parma; assembly: GCA_037951105.1. Taxonomy (NCBI): domain Eukaryota; kingdom Metazoa; phylum Echinodermata; class Echinoidea; order Clypeasteroida; family Echinarachniidae; genus Echinarachnius; species Echinarachnius parma. The sequence goes on along the minus strand of JBAMJV010007306.1, from coordinate 276,362 downwards.
AGGAGGGGAGGGGGGGGGGGGGGGTGGGGGGCACGTGCCATGCTCCCCGTTGCTACACCACTGGTGTCATGAGAGGGTCGGAGGGTGGATAATGGGGCTGTATTTCTCCATGTTTTCCCCATGCCATAATTAGAGGTCTTTTAACAGTTTTTGCGACATCAAACAGCGATCGGTCATGGGTAAAACAAAAAGAAAAACAAAAAATTAATCACAAAATTCACTCCCTGTTATCTGCCCCAATCTAAAACATAACTTTACCTGAATAGAACATGGTTACGGCATTTAAAAAAAATCCCAACTCAAAAGGATTTCACTAATGCAGGGGATACATAATTATTTTCCCGGAACTCACATAATTGCGCATACTATGAATTTTCTTGACACCAACCTATTCAGGCCCCAAATTTGCCCGATTTTAATGTGACCCTTACCTACCTGAATAATTCATTGCTATGCTATCAAGTTGAACTCTTAAAGGGCTTCAACCCCTTGCAGTCCCCCGTCTCGTATACAAAATGTTGCCCCAGTCCCACCTTCTCGTGAAGCCTCGCCTTACGTAATATAGCCGTTTTAGTCAAATGTACCAAAACGTGGTTATATCGTGGCGGTTTCGTTGCTATTATACGGCATATATACGTGGCACTCGCATTAAGGCAGAGCTGAAATAATTAGCCATTACGACTGACGTGGCTTTCCGTACGGTTACGGAAGTGGCCGAGTGTCGGACTTAGCTATCCCGTGGCCATACCGTGGCTTCACGAGGTCCTCGTATTATATCGCGGGGTCTTAAATAGCCTACGCGCCGTGAAATTATAGTTTCTAAATTTGTTTTGCGGGCGTGGCTCTTACGGCAAAGCTGGATGGGCACATGATTGGGTGTGCTTGACTGGGACTTTACGGGGTGTCAGCGGCGCCGTAAAAAAAAAAAAATCGTTACTAAATTATTTTTGTTTTTCGTGTCTCTTACACCTTGCGCCAATGATATATATACATACGGTTAGGTGTGACTGCGGCATTTTTGGTATAATAGTAGTAACTCCCTGGCCACAACATACGTGTTTCAAGTCTATCGTGCAGTCGGCCGGGGAATTAACCCTATTACTACCTAGTTACCCTTCAAGGTCGATGCGATAATGATGTTTACCTCATGGTGACAATGAGCATGATGAGAGGACGTTTACCACCCTCATGGGTTGTTGCCAGACGCCGAATGCTCTATCAATCTTAATATTTGATTTTACTCTGTTAATTTGTAACTTGTTTCTAGATGTTTTATATAATTTAAAAGTAAGATTGTTGTATCTAGCTTTAGAACTGGGGCCCCAATTACAAGCTTTTGCTTTTCAGGGGCTCCAAAACATTATTGTGTTTTAATATTGTAAATGTTGTCTAACTTTTATTAGGGTTGAATAAATGACATGAACAAAATATGAGCAATGGCGAAGCGGGGCTACTGCTCTGGTTACTCCACTGAATACGAGCGTCAAGCTAAGTTCTGATTTACAATATAATTTTAGTAACTATTCTAATGCTTCTTATGTGCCAAGTGTTTTTTTAATGATCTGCACTCGCCAATTGTTGCTGCATTTCCTCAACCATGTCTCCTAAGTTAATCAGGGGACGTGTTTTTCTTTCTCCCCCTTCATGATAGTAATGATGTAATTATGAATCAAGGCCAGCGGGTTATCGTATATTGGGTTCATGTTCCCTCACAACATACATGCTCATGAAAGGACTGTTAACCTCTCATAATCACTCGCCAGTTTGTTGTTGTTGTTTTTTTTACCACGTTCGCTTATTTATTCAAAATTAAAGTTCTATTATGAATCAAGGTCAATGAGGTATCACATTAATGACAGGGGAATCGCTTTTCATTCAAATCATAGCCATTAATGCGCAATATAGGGCGCAGTTTAACTCTTTGGACGAATCAATAAATAAAATGTCATTATCAGAATTAATTGAAATATATGTTAAACGCCACATTCATTTGGTAAATTTTCATGAATGTGTGGACTTTATGAATTTGACATTTTATATGAAATTGTTTATTTGTGCGATAAACATTGAAACGCCTTCTTGACAAAAACGCTACTTTTCCTTTGAGGTGGTAAACGAACAAGACAGAATAAAAAAAATAAATGCAAATTAAAAACAAGAAAAACAAGAAAGTTGCTTAAAGTCATACCTGTAAAGTGTCCAAATCCACGAAAATTACTTGGAGCTTCCTCGTTTCTCTTCTACCGTGTTGTTTAGCTTATGGTAAAAGAAGAATAAAATAGGGTTTGATTTTTTCAAATGTCCCTTTGGTATGAAGATAATTATCATTTAAATCTTTTATTTCAATCACGTTGATTAACGCTTTTGATAAAAAGTACAATTGTCCTAGCTGAGAACGTCCGCATGCAGCATGCGTGAGAACATTCCGGAGATTGAACTTTGAGCCGAGCGAGTGCAAATTCCATGAATTCTGTACTACGTGTGTAAAAATACACGGGTGCGAATATCTCAAACGGATCATTCATTACTGCGACAAATGTATGGCAGACCATCAGTATTCGGTGATAAAATATGAACTCAATATTCTTTTTTTTTCACTAGGTAAACAGTGTTCGTTTTCTTTCAAACTTTCACAAATCTTTCAATTGTATTTTACAATGATATTGATATAGGATTGAAGTCTCAAATGTCATTTTGTGCAATATCTGACACTTTACAGGTATCACTGTAATAGCCTCATATCATGCATATGTATGCATTGAGAAGAAAAATAGGCGCCTTATTGAGAAAAACGTCACTTTCCCTTTAATGTGGTAAACGAAAAAGACAAAATTAAGAAAATAAGGACATATTAAAAACAAGGAAAAGAGAGAATATAGTCAGGCTCATCTGTATGCATCCCAACCTAATCCAATTACCGTTTGATGAGTCCAAACATTTCTTAAGCTTAAAAAACGCTACTTTCCATTTAATGTGGTAAACGAAAAAGACAAAATTAGGAAAATAAGGGCAAATTAAAAACAAGGAAAACACAGAAGATAGTCAGGCTCATCTGTATGCATCCCAACCTTATCCAATTACCGTTTGATGAGTCCAAGCACTTCTCAAGCTTTAAAAAACGACACTTTCCCTTTAATGTGGTAAACGAACAAGACAAAATTAAGAAAATAAGGGCAAATGTAAAACAAGGAAAACACTGAAGATAGTCAGGCTCATCTGTATGCATCCCATCCTTATCAAATTACCGTTTGATGAGTCCAAGCACTTCTCAAGCTTAAAAAAACGACACTTTCCCTTTAATGTGGTAAACGAACAAGACAAAATTAAGAAAATAAGGGCAAATGTAAAACAAGGAAAACACAGAAGATAGTCAGGCTCATCTGTATGCATCCCATCCTTATCCAATTACCGTTTGATGAATCCAAGCGCTTCCCTAGCTAACAGCTTTCCAACTTGACATCGTTTTGGTATAATCCTACGCTATTATCTCCTTATATCCATCGATGTAATCATATACGATTATCATTGGATGTGACGGCGCCTTCTTCAACTGAGCCTATTATAGTGGTAACCAAGTTTCCACTCTTCTATCAAACATACTTCTAGGTCAAACAGCTTACAAATATTTGATGTGTACTCTAATACAGATAAACATAAGTCAACATGCATTGTATTTGCACGGCCACTTTAAATGATAGAAAGCGTATGAAGTATTGTGTTTTCCGTATACAAACAGCTGAATTGATATAAAGATTATTATTAAAAAGTGATGTTTCGAGCGAAATCGGTCAAGAATTTCCAAAGAAAATACCGAAATTTATAAGCACATCTCTTAATTAGCAAAAGTCATATGACTGTGCTACGCCAGAAACCCTGTCGTATCAAATACCGTTAGTTTCTCTTTTTTTGGATTGAAAACAAATTACAGAAACGTATTTTACAGAGGTTTGTATAGAATATATTTACATTATTATACATATTTTAAGACTATAAACACATTCAGTATTACAACATTTGTATGTGTATTTCTGGCCGACTTTTACTTAAACTTTCACCGATAAGCCCTCGCAGTCAACTTCTAAATATTCGCAATCAACCTTTCCAATAAGATTCCCCTCCCTTTCCATGATGAGATAATGATGTGAATAACATTATCCAGTGATTTGAATCAGTGGTTGTATCACCTCTCCCATTCGCGCGCGTCTGGTGGGCGTATAATGGAGGAAGAATATCACAAAATAAGCGGATCGTTTTATCATGTTTATGGTGATGAGTCTTCGGATTAATCGCTTGTATCGGAAATAATGGAGTGGGAACGTGCCTGCGCATTTTTAATCGAGAAAAGCTCTAGGAAAAACCTTGCTGAGAATTCCAAATCGGAATTATCCTTCCTTTATAATAAACGTGCACTATCTCTGCTGCTAAGTTAGATAATAATGATAATAATAATAATAATAATAATAATAATAATAATAATAATAATACTACTACTACTACTAATAATAATAATGATAATAAAAACAATAATAATGGTGTCTACTTATATTGCGCACGTTCCGTCTTAAAAATAAAAAATACTTCAAGAAAATGGTACAGTAGATTAATTACATTGTGACATTTTATCACAGAACCAAAACAAGTTTGATATTTTAATGACAACCCATTTAATGGTTTCTTCATACCGTTTTGGAGGGTTCAAGTATAACTTTGTCTGACTCGACCAAACTTAATTGCATCTCTATATAATGGTTCTTACACACAGTAAAAAAAAATTAAACAACTTTTTAAACAACCAAAAACGCTGTTTAAGCCGGTCCCTCTAACAACGTTGTTTAACATTTTGAACAACCAAGATGTTGGTTGTTCAAAATTCTAAACAATGTTGTTAGAGGGACCGTCTTAAACAGCATTTTTGGCTCTTTAAGCCGGTCCCTCTAACAACATTGTTTAAAATTTTGAACAACCAGATCTTGGTTGTTCAAAATTTTAAACAACGTTGTTAGAGGGACCGGCTTAAACAGCGTTTTTGGTTGTTTAAAAAGTTGTTTAATTTTATTTTACTGTGCATACCTGTTTGTATAATAGAAACATGAAACCAGCCTTTTGTTTTTCAAATGGTATCTTTGTTATTGAAATAATAATATATTTATGATTTCATTTCAAAGATTCTCGGACCGGGGATCATTTATGGCAATATATGTTAGCAAAAAGAACTTTCAAATTGCATTTTCGTTAATTTCTTGGTCTTACAAGTTCACTAATTTGAGATGGAATGTTTCCATATCACTCAGTGGACATATAATCATATCACAGTAATACGCATGTTGTCGACCTGGGGCCTATAATTTATTTATGTGAACATAATTACTAGATCCCGCTAGGAAAAAGCACATCCTAAGAATGTTGCATTCTGAATGTTAAGTGTGAGAATGTTTGTGTGTTTATATTATGCTATGCTATGCTATAATAATATATTTAGTATTTACGTGACTGTTTATCTTCGTTCAAAACATTATTAAGGCCGCGCATTTATGTCATCGGACTTATTATCAGCTTGAATATAGTTAATCACTGTTTTAATATCTACATGTATAATATCATTAACATTATTAGCTGGACGATTTCATCACCGTTTTAATATTTCCGAGTATCAGTCATATAATACTGGACCTATTTATTAAGATGGTCACTCGAGCAGAAATGATGTTCATGGGATAATACGACTTTTAAATGACAAAAAAGAAACACAAATGATTATAGTCTCATATTATTATCCAGTACCGGGAAATAAACTTTAAGTGTTATAATAAATCCCTCAGGAAGTCTATAATGTACTTTCTTTAAAAACTGAAGTGGGATTACAAAATTCATCCATGTTTAAGTCATATCGACGTGTGAAAACATATTGATTTGAAGAAAATACATTCTATTTATGACAAAGCAAAAGAAAAAAACGACAGTTTGAAGTTGCTCAAATTGAAACTGCCTTAATTTATTTCGAGCGCCTTCAAATAAAAGGTATAATGAATTAAAAATGCATATTTAAGCATCATGTCTATTTATAATCTTCGTAGAGGAAACGAATGAAGTTGTTGATACGATTACGATTTGGTCGATGCACACGGCCATAAACACGTCGCAAATTTGAAATTAATTAATCTTTTTCGTTTGTACCAAATAATATAACATACATAAATTACTGATAATATAATTGTGTGCCGCATGTCCGTTTAGGTTGTAAATGTTAAAGGTGTATCTAATCATCTTTTCGACCATGACGATGATTACGCGGAACAGGATGTTGATACGACTTCGACGCGGTGAATGACCACGACTATAAACACGCGGCACCTTTCCAGAAATTAATTCCGTTTATGTCTTTGAAACAAAGTAAGAAGTACGTAAACGACATAATCGTGTCACACTCTGGGAATCTGTCATCACCCGCTCTAATTAAATGTCCATAATTGATGTTTTTGACATTCGTCTTGTTATGCCTAAATTATAATTGTTTGAGGTGAGATTTCTTCTTATAACGGTTGTAATTGTGATTGTTGGGAAGGGGATTGATTGCGGCAAATTGCCATGCATGATTGCCTGCTTATTATTGTTTACGAAGTTCATCAAACGTCGGTGTGAACATAGACAAATATATTAAAACATGCATTACTTTCGAATTAGGGTAGCTTTTCTCTCGTTTCCTCGAAAAGAACTTGGCAAAGAGGCGTCACAGGCGAGATTATATTAAGTTTTCATCCAGCAAAAGGAAAAGGGCTGTTGTTTTTGCATGGCAAATTTTGTATTGGATATTTTACATTACACACAATACAATAGTCACATTATCGGTTGAATCAAGAAGCTTCAATATCATGGATGAATTCTACGATGAATCTATACTTCATTTGATCGTATGAAGAAGCTCATAATAAGGTTTTTTCATCACCCAACAATCTGTTTATATTTGGTGTCTCTTTTTATCATTAAAATATATATGAAGTTACATCTAATAATTTATCACGACCTAGTCTTTGGTAATTTGATGTCTAATTTGATCTTGGAAAGAGATTGTATTATTGTTGTTTCACGGTCGAATTCTCAAAGTTATTGATTATCTTATTATCTCTATTATTAGAAAAGAAATTGAAAATTGATGTTTAACGCTCGAACTCTTCGAAGACATCTGCCAACATTCAAATTATATTCGCTTGTTTTCGCCGCCTTCTTTATGATTTCTTTTTATCTGTATAAATAACATAATAATTCATTACTTCTTCCAGTTTTCGTATTGTTGACTTAATGCACTTCCCATTATTCATTCCTCTTCGGTGCACTTTTATTGCAATGTTTTGATTATTATCATTTTTTGTTGTATGCCTTATCATACATTTCACGCGTATCATACATCGGATCGATAAGCAAAAGGTTCCTGTTTATTACCCCTATCAGGGCCTTTTCACCACCCCTAGTGTTTTTTCATTACCCCTATTGGCGACTATTGTTCCCCCCTTCCTTTCCGCCACCCGGCCTTGGTAAGTGCCCGATCAGCTGTCACTTTGGCTGTAAATATTAGGCGCTGTTCCAACGACAAAGCGATGGAAATCGATACAATCATAAAGTATTATTTTTTATTTATATAAATTTGTCTGGCATATATGTTTTTCTTTCAATGTTTATTTTCATTTGACTCCTTGATGATGACAAATTCATATAGTTCATATGATTTATTTGTAATCACGACATTTTGTTGTATAATTCGAGTGTTTCATTATCGTACTCTCTTTATTTGTATCAATGTCAATGTATCAATATTCAACTTAATTAAATTTCTACTTTCACTTGGTTATTCTATCCACCTCCATGTATTGCTATTTTACATGCTCATTTCCATCACATACTACTTTGATGGGTAATTGTTACTTTCATTATGTTCATTTTTAATCTAGAGCTGTCTTTCTCTCCTTACTTCGTTTTCTTTATTTTTGTTAGCATCTTTGAATCCAGGGGATGCGGATGGGGCAAGAGTGCCCCAACACCCAAGGGGGGGGGGGGGGGAGTGGGCGGGGGGGGGGGGGGGTTCAACAAGACTCTGAGTTGAACTTAAAATTAAGTTCGGCCGTGCGTAGCCCCGAGATGAAAATCTCTTTTAAAACTAAAACCTTTATAAATATAACATATTGATGATATCTAATGACATGTTATGTTGTGCTTTAATGCTATTTTACCACCTCGCCTTTCCTAAACTAACGGCTTTCAATATTTTAAAGTCTAACTTAGAATTACTTGTAATTTTAATAGAAACCTTATGCTTTAAACGCTCTCATAATTACACTAGTTTATAACCATTACCCATTTATTATATCTTTTTATTATTGAACATAACTTAAGTTACTTTATGTAAAGCTTTTAATTTTGATACTACGTATTTGATAGTTGATTTACACCAAGTTGATATTATAGTGATACTGTTGTTTTATTCCTCATATTTTGATAGGCAATATTTAAACTCTGCCACTATTATATAGCAATCACTTTGCATTATGATTTATGTTTTGTACATTTATGTATATTTCCTTTTAATGTGTATGTCATTTTAATTTTATTTAAACTTGTAATTTAGCCTTTTGGCTACAAATAGTTGAATTAAAATACCTTGAATTGAATTGAATTGAATTGAAGTTCAACTTGGAATCGTTGTGTAACACCCTCAGTTTACACCTCTGCTCGTGGAGATGCAGGGGACCTCAGGAAGCAGACAGCAGACAGCTGACCCCTAGCCCTATCACCCTCTTCAGAGTAAAGACACATTCATGATCATGATGACAGCGAAGCTTGATTGGGCAGACCGATCGATTCTCCCGCCTCTGTTTATGTAAATTCTTTTTTCGGGTACACTTTTAACAAGGAAAAAAAAGGATAAATGGAAACATGCAGTTATTTTTCAGTCTTATTTTTTTAAACATTAATTAAGTCCGTTAACAATGCGCTTGCTGAATGAATGACATGTTATGTAACCCATTTTCCTACCTTAAAAATGAACCAAATGTTGCAGCCGTCTATCATATTGTACAATCGGGACAGTATCCCTATTGTCTGTAATCAGTCATGCGTGATGTTTCTGATAATCTTCATGGTGTCATATGGAAGACAAGACTGAGCTTTCCAGTCACAGTGATGACTGTGAACAATAGACCGCTTCAGTAATGTATGCAAATAATATGCGTATGACGTCAGACTCCCCGTTGGCATGTGGTTGGCAAGCTTAACAATAGTAACTAGGTCCGGCAAGCTCCGGCAAACTTAGCTTGCCGGACCTAGTTACAATTGTTAAGCTTGCCAACGGGGAGTCTTACGTCATACGCATATTATTTGCATACATTACAGAAGCGGTCTATTCTGACAAACATTTTCTTAATCACTGAGAAATTAACCTTCAAACTTGTTTTTTTTTTAGGGACACTGTGTATACGGCTCCGCTGATGCCGCTCGCGCGTGTACTTATACGTACGTCTCATAGCATGGCTCCCCGCCCGCCCATTATTTCCACATGGTTATGAATATCAATTAAAATGGGTTTCTTTTGACCGCATGAGGGCGGCATCCGGAGAGGAAGGAACTAATCAAACCGGGGCAAAATGGCGGGCAGGTGGGCGCGGCGCGACGGCGCGGAAAAATCGCCACAATCGTCTCCAATCACGGCAAATGATCGAGAAATGAAAGGCGCTAGCGTTCGATAATAGATTATTCGGGAGACATCATTCAGGCCCCACATATAAACATGAAAAAAAAGATAGAAAGCAGAAGATTGGCTTAGATTGGATCGGAGTTTGGGCATGAAAAGGTAATTTACTTGCCGTGATGATAAGCAATCCTGGTCAGGGTTTATTCAACGTTCAAGGAGAACTTTCTTCTTCTTAGTTTCTTCTACATCTTTACGCGGTGTCGTAGTTTCAGGAGACAAAGGCGCCCCCAAAATGAATTGTTAAAAACAAGAACAAACATATTAAGCGGAAAATGACATACAAATAAAGACAATACACCATACACAGAGTGTGTCTACCAATATCAACGCCCCCGATCAGTCCAACAATGCTATATACGCCACTGTCTTTACGTAATATCTCCAAACCATCTCGGCTGCTTTTTGTAAGAACGTTTGATTTCATTTTAGACCCTTATTGGACACTTTGTGCACACTCAGACCCGAGAGTCAGGGGCAAGTTTGTTATTGGGGTGTTGCTAGTCAGAAAATATACACATTAAATTTGAACCAATCAAATTGCACAGTTAGTCAGTCATGTTCTCCCTTGCAATTAATTGCAACTGCAACTTTACAATCCATTGTAACTCTTTTTGCAACACCCCTTTATAATACAGTCCACACACCACGGATATTATGTTGTGGGACGATCGAATTGGCGCTTGACTTCCAATTATGGGGTCCCGGGTTCGATTCCGAGCGATGTACCGTGTGTGTTATGTCCTTCAGCAAGACATATAATTCGCAATGCTGTTCTTACCCCAATTTAGTACAACTTGGTACATGGTTTGGTGGAAATTAGCCTGGTGCACCTGGATGGTTGCCCACGTCAAGTATGCTCCCTGCCCCTGGGGAGTTAAGAAAGTGCACAAAATTATTGTGCGGGTCTGAACTTTACTTAATGACCAGAGATTACAATGATAAAAGCGTTTACTAAACAGTCATGTTAACTAGAAGCTGTTCTCCATCAGCGCTGTATGTCATACTTATTATTTTTTAGGGTATTAATTTTGGATCGGACTATCGACATCAAGAGTCGTCGTCAGACTGAGTTTTCTCGACACGGAGTTCGATTGTGGCGACGACAACTGTATTATAATTATATTATGATGAAAGCCTATAGTCTAGCCTATACGCGAGAAGAAACCTGCGCGAAACGGCGCCTGTGTGGCGTCTACGTCAATACCACGTGACCTTGATGAAGCAAGATAGTGCATAGCGTATTTTCATATACAATGGCGCTAGCACTGTACTTTCATGCTTATTGGGAAATTTGATTAAGCGTCTTTGGGTAATATATTGTTGTCCTTTTTGATGGAATGATTGGTTTAAATTGTTGCTCCGAATTCCTAGCCTCCCATTAACATCTTAAAATGGCATAATACGAATAAAGATTTGCAACTTCCCTAAGTTGCAAAATAATCTTCCCTATTATCTCAAGGTGGGAACAATTTTAAGTTAATGGTCGGCTTAAAAAAAGTGGTCATTATCTTCTTTAGCCAGAAACTGAAGTTTGCTTAAGCATGTTAAGGACAGGAATGCAATGTACTGGTCACTATAACATTGTATTATTGCAAGGTGGGGGTAATGTTAACCATTTATATGAAGGAATCGTTAAATTATACCGTTATTCAGTAAATGGTATACAGCTGAAAAGTGGTTGTTATTTTCTTTTAGCAGAAAATTAACGTTTTCTTGAGTAAAGGTATAAGGGAATTGCACCGGTCAGTATTATACCAAGGTATTTTCTATATATGAAAGAATAATTGACGTTTATGGTCCAGATAAAAAAAAAAGTGGTAGTTATATATTTCAGTGAGGTATCGGAGTTAAAGTATACAAATTACTATATAGTTAACGAAACACACTATTTGACCTGATTGGCGTGATTTACGTCTACGGTCTGTCATTTGGAATGAATAATGACCATTTCCAATCAAATTAATGACTACGGATTTACAGCTATAGTAATGGGGCGATTAAATAGAAACCAGTAATCACCGATAGAATTTGGCTAATTGGCAATTATTATTAGGTTTAGGAACGGATTGAACAGCTAAAAGTAAACCCTTTTAAATGAAAACATTGCAGCTGGTCACTATCATAATTATCGTTATGAAGGTGGTAAAAACTTTAGAATTTTCTATAAGAAGGGATAATAAGCGGTGATGGATTTGGCTAAAAGTAGTTGCTTACCTCTAGCAAAAAGATATAGCTTTCTTAAGTAAATATATACAACTGCACACGGTCACTGCGATTATACCAAGGTGGTGACGATTTTAACATTTCCTATGAAATAATCATTATTAACGTTTATGGTCTAGATCAGAAGTGATTATATTTTAGCTAGGTATTGGGGTTTACTAGAAACGGAGTGACATGATTTACGTCTTCTTCTTTGTCATCTTTATTTAAAATCAACGAAATAACTACGGATTAAGGATCTAAAAGCATGTTAAATGGGACAATTAAATGCCAGTTAATAATCACCGAAAACAGTGTATGGTAACGTTGCTGTCCGTTTTAAGGAAAAACTACAATTAATGATATGCAACTGGTCACTTTTAAGAAGGTGATACAATAATATAGGAGTCAACGACTTACTGTCGGGGTAACACGTCGTGTTTTTGTTATTTTATTCAGTCTGAAATTGAAGTTTACGAAAAAGAAAAGAATGATGTTTGTTTGCTATGTGAGTTTTTGCTGAAGTGAGGCAAAACAATGGGCATTTAATATGGGGGGGGGGGGGGGGGGAAGTGCTTTTTATAACGGTGTGCAATATGTTACGTCTACAGCATATTATTCATTCTTGTCAGTACTACTGTTACTATATCCAAGACAACGGATACTAATATCACTTCGAAGAGTTGTATGAGCTGGATATGTGCCCAATCCTAGTCCAGCGTTTAACTAGCATTATTCCTGACAATGATCTACGAAAGGACAACATTTTATGTAGCCCCCTTAGGTCCCTATTATGTCCCCTCCTAACATCTTACCCCCCCTCCCCCTTCGTGGTGTATCAATTAATTATGTATGTGGATGGCTCGAACAACGGGAATAAACACAAATCCCCTACTATACCAACTACCGGCTAACAAGCAAGCAAGCAAAACATAACATTGCCGGGCCTCAGGTGGGTGGGGGCTCGGCTCTGGTCCAGGACCCCCACCCCCGTCACTACGCCACTGCCCCACCCCCTCGCCCAGGTCTGAAACTCGGGATTGATTCTGGCGGCTGCATGGCTATATGTCACTAACCTTGTGCTAGTCTGGTTAAACGAACGTGTATTCAATTCGAAATCGAATTTTTGATCAGAGTTATAACATAATGGCATGCGAGTGATGGTTTAGTGAAGGTAATTTTCTTCGATTATGTATCGCTTTTAAAAAGCAGTAATTACCGTCACCAATTAAAGAATTAGATCACTCATGTTGAATAGGAACCATGGCAGATGGTAAAAGTGTAATTAGATAGACCTATTAACATGATTAGGGTGCATCAAAACACTTAATTGTAAATGGGATCTGTCGATAACAGTTAATGTTAACTGCAAAAGAGGTTTTTGTGATGATAATTACATCCATCGATAACAATTATGTACATCGTAAATAATCCATGTCAATAATAGTCATGTTAATTGCATAGTCGATGGTAGTTGTGTTAATCTATACCACTGTATACGGTTTTTAATAAACCATTAAAAACGAAATAGTAATAGAAAACCTTTATGTGTCTGTATAATTATATAGCATAAGTAAAAAGAGACGACAGCAAAATATAATATACTTTTTGGTAAATATAATAACAATAATTATTATTATTATTTCAACCATTACAGATCAATCGTCAACAAATCAATCGTCAACAAATCGTCAACGAATGTCAACGTCTGATTTCTTAACCCTGTTTGCTACGAAATTATGAGATAACAAACGTTAAGATCATTGCAACGCATAAGATAATAATCATCGCGTATGAAATTAACGGGGAAAGTTTTTCAGTGAAGCGGTCTTGAGCAGCGAGGCCGGCCGGTATGCCCAACCCCGCCCGCCAGGATCCGTCGATCGATGGCCGCACACCTGCCCCCGCGGCACGGGCGTAATGTGCCGCAATGACCGCCATGATTACTTCATTACGGCGGGGTAAAGGGGGAAGATAGAATGTTGAAAGTAGCACCGATAAGAAGCCGCTTGAATTGAATTACTCTCGAGACATCGCACTTCAAAGGAGGGGCGGAGATTGCATGGAAGCAAGCAAATAATCGTTTGGGAATCGAGAAAAAAAAGGAAAGTCATAAATAGGATGACAACAAAACGAAGAAGAAGAAGAAGAAGAAGAAGAAGAAGAAGAAGAAGAAGAAGAAGAAGAAGAAGAAGAAGAAGAAGAAGAAGAAGAAGGGGAAAAAAGAGCTGGGATCGCTTGAAAATATAGTCAATAAGCGCTGAACGTGTCATAAAGTCACGTTAAAACACAGGATCTTAGAGCATTATTATCAGGGCCCCGTTGCAGAAAGTGTTGCAATCGATTGTATGAAGTTGCAATTGATTGCAAGTCAGATCATGTGACTACTAATGCGCAAATCTGATTGGTTCAAATGTTTGTTCCGACTTGCAATTAATTGCATCTATGCAATCGATTGCAACTCTTTCTGCAACGGGGCCCTGGACTTACACAAGGCTATAGGGTTTAAACCCTTTCATCCATACCCGACAAAATAATGTCATGACGACGGGAGGGGGTTTCCCATCCTGCATCCTCCGTGAGGCTCGGTCGCTTCGCCCCAGTTCCTCCAAACACTCCAAATGCTTTGCTCATTCCTGCATTACCGAACTCATTACAAGGTTCACCAAACTTGCTTGAACATGTATAACATTGACAAAATACACAAAGAAACATAGGCATGCAGAGCCAAACATTGATGTCAAATCATCATCTTATAGCATTTTAAATGAACATGGTAAAGTCAAGAGAACATAATTATGACTCTTGAGGTTTAAACTAACTTTAACTTTCCTGCGGACCTAATATCTTTTTTTCCATAGCGTCAGGTGAGAGTGAGAAGTGCGTTATGTCGATTGTTCTGCTAAATTGAGTTCTGCATAATACACAACGTTGTAGATTGGAGCCCTCTACAAAATGTGGAGCCAGATTTTGATATAATAATCATTTATAATCTTATGAATACTTGTCAAACGATAAAAGAGAGCTAAATATGGTTTCTACACAATACAACCCAAAATTGTAAACATGATTATCTCCGAAGTACAACCTGGGACTTAGCGCCTTTCTCTTTCTAAACCGACGCATTAATAACACCCACCATTTGCTATATTTTATTTACTTTAACCTGGATTCGTCGAAGGGTCACATTTTGTTCCAATCAGACGCGATACAATCTCGCGCAAGCTGCATAACCTTTCAAAGTTCAGCCCTAAAATAAGTTATCGCTAGGTTTATCGCAGATTACAAGTAATTATGGTTTAATCGTAGACAGATCCATCCAGAATCTATAGATATCATCGATTTGAAACCAATTTTCGTACTTTGCATGACAATTATTTTGGTTTTCACTCAAATGATATAAATATGACGCAATATACATCAAGATAGAAACACAATCTAGTCTTCGATCTTTGGTTACGTCATTTTGAAATAATTCATTATTTTGGTGCTGCTGTGAATATACGCAAAGTACGCGTAATTTGTTTTGTTTTGTCTTACGAAATTGCATTTTTGCTAAAATAATATATAATTATAATTATTGTGCTATATAAATCAATTGTGTAAGAAAAGCGTTTATAATTCCCTCTCTTTCAAGTGTAACAATTAGACAAAGGTGTGAATAAATTAAAATCGAGTCCCAAATAATTGACCTAAAATCATACTCAAAAGTCATCATACATTAGGGTCTCGATCGTATATATCTGGAGTTATGTTTATTGGTTCTTGATACAAAATAAAAAGTTATAATGAAATATGGCGCAATATTAATTACGAAATAAATACCACCTACGTACATGTACCCTATTTAATATGTTAGTTTGTGATTACGATCCGAAGGTCTGAATAATATTTGATTATTTCTTAATCTATACAGATATGGCAATGAGTCATGTAGATACAAATAATATATCATAAAATCCATTGTATACAAACCACAAGATGATAATTACGTACACGTACTACTCTATTATTAACAGTGTTTGATTGCAATCCTACGGTTCAAATATTATTTGTTTAATTACAAACTTGAATCCATAAATTAATACAATTACTAATACTGTCATATTTTTTTATAAATATAGATTTTTTTATTTTTCAATTGTGTATTCCCACGTCTTTAAAATTTGCGCTCGTAAACTGCAAGTCGTGTGATTATTTAATAGACTATGCTGCGAATTTATTTTTGAATTTGCGATCAGATGATCTTGAATTCGCGGATAACAATTTTGATGCTCAGGTTTGTTTTCATAACAATATACCCCACATATATATTTGTTATAAAAGGTATACATTATTGTGATAAAATTAGGAATTTACGTCATTCATATCGATTTATGAAACGTTTCAGTTTCGGATTAAGACTAATAACAAACAAACACAAGCGTGTTACAGAAATGTCTACCGCTATGTCAGTGGTTACGTATAACCCGTTTTTGTCAGTGCACGCTCAGATGACGTTGCAGTATGGTATCGTTAGAAGACATGGCAGCCTCCAGTATATAGTCAGTCAGAACAGATGATAGTGGTATACAAACTTTGATTATGTCCATTATTAGTGATACCCATGAGGAATGCGACTGGAATATGTATAGAAGTGACGGGAATTATGCGCTTACCAGTAGTAGCAAGCGAAAATGCCAGAGTTTAGAAAGGTTGCTAATACCTCCTTGGTTTAACTCCCTCTTTTACAAAACGTCTGAACAGTTGACGGATGAGGATGAATGTAACACACACACAAAAAATCAGATCGAACAGCCCTGTAATTTGGATTCTACGAATGAAAAACGAATGCGTCCCTCCATCAGACAATATATCGGTCAAGAAAAGAGTTTAACTGATTTAGCATAATATTACAATAATATTGTACTTATTCTTGTAAAGGTATTGTGAAGCCGACATTTGTAAAGGGTATGTCACGGAAAAAAAAACTTAACAATTTAGAATATATAATAACATGTAGTCAGCTTAAGCGAGGTTTGGTTATTTCTACAGTATTCGGTCATCCATTGTTATATATGCGCGGGTCACGTAGCTAGCACGGGTCGCGTAGGGGTCACGCATAGCGTTGTGGTACTCCGTGGAATCCGTGTACGAAATTCCTCACTGGGTGAATATACGTATAATGCACAATTAACCGTTGGACGATGGTTTATTAGTTTTAGCTCTATAACTCCACGAAAAAGAGATTTCAAGCCCTAATTTTTTCAGGCATGCTATTAAATGACATTTGCTTTCAAATAAGACAATAATCTCGCAACTTTTGAAATTTGGCTTGCAAAAGAGGGGCTATCTCTTTAAGGATGATGCTGAATTGAGGAGGTGATGATGAGGGTTTAATAAGATGAGGGTTTAATACCCTCAGTGTCAATGCACGCAGTGTCTGGATCAATTACCGTTTACACATGCTATAATAGGTTTCGTGACCCGAACCACGGGTCCACATTTGACCCCGAATTTCGGGTGAACTTCACACTGATATGTGCCCTTACCAAGAGTAATACACATATTCATTATTTTCATCGTTTTAATTAAATGATAGGGTTATTATCATCCCGGTCAAATGATAAATTGAGCACTTGAACAGTTGTTATTCAATAAATATGGCACAGTCCAAATTACCTCAATATCTACAAACATCACATCAACAATAACATCAATCACCCCAACCATCGCCACTACAACAACCATCTCCACTCATAACATCAGTAACCCCACTACCACTACCACCGCCATCTTCATCATCTTCATTATTATTATCATAATTATATTTACACGTATCTTTATCATCATAAATATCATCATCTTTATCATCATCATCATCATCATCATCATCATCATCATCATCATCATCATCATCATCATCATCATCATCGTCATCATCGTCATCATCATCATCATCATCATCATCATCATCATCACCATCATCACCATCATCATCACCATCGTCATCATCATCATCATCATCATCATCATCATCATCATCATCATCATCACCATCATCATCATCATCATCATCATCATCATCACCACCACCACTTTTTAAACTTTTAAAATAAACTCATGGGGGCCGCATATTTGTTTGTTCTACTGCAAGCATGGGTACTAATATGCACTCCCTGAAATGGAGCAACAGGGACAGTATTGCGTTGTATTACGTTTCGAACACACGACCTCATGAAAAGAACATTGTTGTTGTCAATGATTGGTTTAGACCGAGGTCTCTGAGTATTAACCGAACTCCCGGTCACGTGTGGACGCGTGGATCGAGAATAGCTCGCTCCCAATTATGCACCCCAACCACATCGATCTAACCAAATCGATCGCTAATCGCCATTTATCTAACTAATTGAAGTAATAACTGTAATCAAATTGTTGTTCCATTTTCACCCCTCTCTCTATCAGGACACTGGTGACCTAACTACAGAATGGGCCGCGGGGCAAGTGGATGAACATGATTAAACGACGATTAAAGTGATCCACCAACTCCACGAAATTTTTGTTTTCTTCCGAAAGTGATATTCGAGACTTCTGTCGTATACAGTATCAATACCATTGCTTGCAGCAATATTCTTCTAAATAATGGGTATTAATTAGAAATGGAACACTTTTTGCCTATATATAGTGGGAATGAGAATTTATGTCAGATTATATCACTTACTGTCCATTGATTTTGACTATAATCGAAAAGCGTTCTGGAACGTTTTTCAATTCAATCATAAATATCTCCATATTTAGTGAGGCATTTACACAATCAAGACCCATTTCATCATTCTGTTACTTTAAGCCAAACAATAAGGTACAAGAGAAATGTGAACATGGTAAAAGCTCCAAGTGATTTTGGTTGAATTTGACAAAGTTAAGGGATCACTTTAATACCACTGTCACTAAGTGAGGATGGGGGATGGGGAGGGGGGGGGGGGGGGGGCGAGAGTCGGGGCAACGATGTATATAATAGACCACACCTAACGCCAGCAATTATTCAAATGAAAGGGTGGGATTAATTTCTATATAGTCATAGTCTCATTAAACTATGTGTATGAACATGTCCTTGTGTGACGATAAAATTGGCTTAATGAAAACAGTTTGATTTATTTGTTTTGTTTATCTAAAGCAGTCGTGTTACGATCTGCAGGCACTTGAGATGTACAAGATAAGTAGGCGGTAAAGTAGCGAGGGGATGTTCAATTTCAATTTCAATTTTAATTTTATTTTCGTTTCCAACAAAATATACATATCAATAACAATCAATTTTACAAAATAAGATAATATTTGGAAATACTGCTCCATCGCTGCTCCTTTGTGGGAAAAAATCGGATAAAGATAATATAAAAAAAAAAAAAAAAAAAAAAAAAAAAAAAAAAATCGAAAAATATGAACAGAAATATATTGAATAAATTGAACCCGAGACCTCAAAATTGCTAGACCTCTTCAAACTGAGCTAATAAGAGCCATAAGAGCCCCCGAAGCACTCGTGATAGTTTCCCCCTTGGCTCCTCTGAGGAGAAAAGTAGACACAATTATGCATTCATGCATTTATGCATTTATACATTTTCGTTTTGGTCCAGTCTGTTCCCTTCAAGGGAATTCGTTAGCCCCCCCCCCGAATTTGATTAGAAACTAGTGATTCCTATTCTAGTGAAATGAAAAATTACAAGGCGGCTTGATGGTGTTACAACCTACACCCCCTTTTAATGACAAATTGAGGGGTTGAATAAATAAATATCTGGATTACTCGAAAGATTATTACCCCCTGAAATAAAAATAAGTCTGATAACTTACCAAGTTGTCACCCATGTGACACCAAAATAATAGTCAAATGTGAGAAATAATCGAAAGATTTGTATCCTCTGAAAAAAAAAGAATACAGACAAGAAATAGAATAGAGTCTGAGTCTGATAACTTACCAAAAAGTCACCTATGTAACACCACACAGTCTACGTCCTTTTATAAGGGAAACCATTGAACAGTTTACTTCGTCTGTCACGTAAAAACGGTAATGTTTCTTTTTTGTGTGTTTCTTTGATCATCGATTACTTTTTTGTATTTATAATAATAACATTTTAACAGTTTAAGGACGAATCGACGAAATTAATTTGCTGTATGTCTCCGTCCTCAGGTCTAAGCCCATGATTATCCATGATAATGATTACTATTAATGTGCAGCGCCTTACAAGCCACCAACAGTTAGTTATAGGGTAAAGGAATCAGACGTTGACATTCGTTGACGATTTGTTGACGATTGATCTGTAATGGTTGGATACCGTATTTTAGATCGTAGTCACATATAATGTAATGTTTCATGCGCAGTTTACATGGTCCAGTTGCATTTAATTTTGCTTAGAAATTCATACCCTTTCTTTAATTATGTAACTGAAATGGAGGAAGTTAAAAAAACAAAACATAATTATTATGTCATGGGTTTCCTTCTTGGTACAATTCATTATAAAATCATATTATAAAGCATTGCTGAAATAATATTGTCCCTGTTGTAAAAGTTATACAGTAATAATCACAACCTCAATATAGCCCTGACAAAAACAAACTTTCAGGAAATAAAAGGGCAACATCTCCCCAATAGAATATTATGTTTCAAGTAGCTTATTATCATTATGAAACAAGTCAGAAATAAACGCCAAAATAACGACTTCAATGCGTTGCTATTTTTGCGTTATTGAACACAAATATATTTAGTCCTTCGTCCTATTATATCTATTGTATCTAAAGTTACATGTTTTTAGTAGGTTAATATGTAGTTGAACTGTATATATATATATATTTAAAGACAAATAATCATAAATAGTTTTATTTTTAGTTCTAAATGATGCTATCATATGCAAGATAAATTTCAAAACAATAAAAATAGACATGCAAGTTTGATGCAATATCTATATTATCTTCATGTTTTTAAAATAAACTTGAGAAGAGTGACTGTACTACTGCAAATTATTTTGAATTAACAATGATAAAGGTATATTTAGCATATTTCGATATCATTACTATTTTGTTAATAAAAACAAATTGTAATTGTTCTAAATATAAGAATATATATCGCGCAACGCCCATCGAAAATCACGTCAAATATAGATACCGATATTATGCATTCGTAAAAATAAAAACGATTTACAAGAACATAAGTTACTGACGTTAGTTTACAATCCCATGTACTTACGCCATACTATGCCATACTCATAATATCATGCATTTAACTATCTGGGAACGTGCTCGATGCCTTTGCAGTTTCCCACCCTCCTCCATTTCGCCTACGTTAATTAATTTTATTCCCAGGTATAAATTATATTCAGGTACTCACATAATTAAACTGCGAGCGAAAAAGAAAACAAAATAGACATAAGATTTACGTTAGTATAGTATAATTATTATCAATGTATTATTCATGATTTCTTTATCTACGCATGCAGGTGCTGCATTTATAATCATCGTTTATAGCCTAAATATGCCCAGGGATTTGCACGCATACATAATCAGCGATCGAACGAAAAAGCGACCCATTTACGTTAGTTTAATAATTCTGATTGTATTCATAATTCATAATTACGTTGGTGTTACCTTCTAAACTCTAGCACTTACGCAGTATTAAAACGGTTATCTAAACCATTGATTTGTATCTTGTTACTTGCATAATAATTTTAAAATGTAGGTTAAATTCTGCGAATTAAATTGCATATAAAAATTATTATAATACTAAATTGACGTCGGAGGTATACCTGCTCAGTTCTTGCACTTACGCAGTATTAAAACACTTATCATAATAATCTTTTTGTTTAATCTCGTCACTTGCATATTGATTGGAAAAGTAAGTTAAATAATGCGCCATAATATGATGAATTATACATTAAACAATTATCATAAAACCATGTACTTACGTCGGTGATCCTTCTTAAATTCTCAGGATTTCAAGTACGCAATTTAACAAATTATTACAATTAGCTATCGTTTTTATTTCACCCTTATATAATATGATATTTATATGATATTTATATATATTTATTTATATGATATTTATATATATATGAAAAGTAGGACTGGTAAAGTAATGTGTAATCAATTAGGTATATAGTTGAATTAATTAAGCAGTGAAATAGTTTGGTATCATTTTAATTATGAGGTTCACATCCTCTTCCTGTCCCCCATGTGTTACATTATTTTTCAAACTTATTACTGATTGTTTCCGAAAATGCTATTGTTTTGTTGTAGTTTAGTATGTTTTATATTTGTCATTGTTTGTATTCTAGTTATACGAATTTTACGCCTTTTTCTATATGTATTTACTCATTTTTTCGATATCGTGAAATAAGGACACATTAATTTACTGCAATATGTTATAATTCAAACTCGCAGATAATTTTTATTAAAATCCTCACTATATCCTCGCACAAAAAACAGCAACATTGTATGTGCATGCTATTAGTTGACTTGCTTCGTGAAAAATATATTTAAACAAAATATATGAAATGCACTATATAATCAGTCCAGCAAGAAAATATGTTAAACAGTTGAAACCAAAAGATGCGACTTTGTATCAGTAATTCTGGACATGTAGTATGTACAAAGGTTATGGCATGGATGTCATATGGGTCATAGGGGTCATAGGGGTCATGGGGCTCATATGGGTCACAGGGTCACCTATACTCGGCCTTTTCCCCCTGGGAATATGGAGCACTAATGATTTGTTGGTAGACATAATTAACAATAAAATAAATAATTACACATTGTAGAACAGTGTTGTTGGGCAATGCAGAGGGAGAGTATCAAAGATATAACTGTAGCACCAAAATGGACACCCATCTTCAGATGAAATGGGGTCGTAAATATCACCCCCAAAATCGAACGTGGGTTACAGTGGGTCACGGATGGTCACCCGTAACTCATTATATTAGGAACATGAAATGTTCTTACCATCATAGTCTTAGTATTAAACATCATCTCCAGATCTCTAGATGAAATAGGGGCATAAATGTCACCCAAAACTCGAAAGCGGGTTAAAGGGGGTCACAGGTGGTCACCTCAAACTCATTATTAAGAACATGATCATGCTCTTAGTAGAAATCATTACAAATCAAATGGAATCGTTGCACATTTACAGCGCTTAAGTCGTAAATGTCTCCCAAAATATCGACAGCGTTGTTCAACTCAAAAGATCTTAAAGTCGTAAAAATGTCACAAAATATCGACAGTTTCATGTGCTCATGGTTATTCACCTTTGAACACTACGTAGAACTTCCCATTGAATTCAATATTTATCGTTACGTTACGTTATATCGTGATTGATCGCGCGGCTATACGACAAACAAAAATCGTGCCGCACATACTCTCTTCAGAGACTAGACCTGGAGATGTAAAGGGTCCAGAGCGAATCTTTGTAATCTAGTGATCGATACTAAGACGCACCTTGGGACCCGCGGCAAGACGGATTATCTGTTTGTAATCGTTCGTACTCATGGTACTTATGTCCCTCTTTTATTCTTATTCGAAGTTAATTGATAGATATAGAACATTAAATATTAAGAAGATTTGTGGTTCCGTGATGCAATGGGGATTTCGTAAGGCATTGGCGTAGCTATTCAGGTCGGGGGGGGGGGGGGGGGGGGGGGGCAAGGGATGATTGTTCCCTACCAATAAACCATAACCCCCCCCCCCCCCCCCCCTCCTCATATCCCCTTCTCCGTTAGAAAACAACAATATTATATGCAATAACATTATTAAAAAAAGAAACACAAAACACCATTTTCATTTTCATACTGGGCCCAAGCCGCACTTCCATTTAGTAGTAATCTTGCCCCCCCCCCCCCCACCCCTGTTTACCACCCACCCCTCTGCGTTAGATGACCCTTGCTACGCCACTGATGTTATCTAAGGATGGATGTGTGATCGGGCAAAGGGCGTGGTGAAGAGGGACTATCCTCGTTCCACTGATTGACTGATTTCGGTGAACCATCATCATGATCATTATTTTCTCGTAAATACAAATTAATAATCGAACTAAGGGGTAAATGAACTCATCTATTATACAAGTTTTTGTTGGGTTGGTGACTCTATACTGTGTACCATTACCAATACAACTAAAATTGTGTCTCATTGACTTGGACATAACTATTATCGCCATATGATAATTATATATTAACTATTTTACCAATCAGTATAAAATGCCTCGTATAGTATTTTAGCTACTATGAAAGCGCCGTCATTGCGCTCGTAAGTAACATTATCAAGGTTATGTTCACCAAAACTTGCCTTCAAGTACATATCATTTTATAAAGAAAACACAACTGTTCCCACTATACATGAACTATCACCACTATCACCATTATAAGCGCCATGAGCGTCGAAATACGGAACGTGCGCTATTAATACAAGTATCCACTATTATCATCATTTATTATTATATCCTAACACCAGCATAGACCTACCACCACATGACCACCCTATATCCAAATGCCATACCGTAGATTTACTACTCTGACGGGTCCTTCCAGAGAAGTGTCATCTCACCTCTGTGGTCTATCTATGTAGTTAGCGCGACCACAGACACGGCAGACTTTCTTCTCTCGATAAGTGCCCCTCGATCGAGTCCCGGCGGGACAATTGAGCCATTGGGTGTGCGCTCAAGGGGATGATGAGAAGGGACAGGGGTTAAACGGTCTCTTTTTGCACCCCTTTCTACCGGGGTAACCGACCCGAAAGCTACACCCCTCAAAGCCCCCCCGCTATTGTTGTCTCCACTCACCCGAAACCAAACAGAGAAGGGATTCTAAACAAACATTCATTTATGGCTGATCGATACATCGCGACTGACGCTATAGCATACCTTGTTGATTCAAAAGGAAAAATATAATGAGGTAGATGTATATAATTCCCTTCTCTCTTATTTGTTGTTATCTCCCTCTCTCTCCCTCGCTTTACACCTCTCCCCAATAAAAAAAAACACCAAAGGGGGGGGGGGGGGGTAACTGTAGGGAGGGAGACAAGGGGTGATTTTTACCCCCTTTCGGGAATTGCCCCTATCACTACCAAGACTGTCCCCATTTGATGAAAAATAAAATGTGAAGAAATCATTTTAAGGCTTTTGGGCTGACGCTCCCATCACCTGCCACCATACCCCCTCTCTTCCAATGTTATGCCCCCTTCCTTGTGAGAAACATGACCTACTATTTTACCCCTGTCTGGGCTGGCCCTGATGATTATACCCCTGCATGGAAGATCCTCGTTTTTTAGTTTAATTATTGTTATTCATTATTTTTGCGATTTAAAATGTTCCTCCATCTGTCGTCATCATAATGTCAATAGCTACAGACTCCAATCGTTACTCTTTAGTTTCTACGTACGCGGTTTGAAAACGTTCACCCCAATCTTCATTATATACCATCGTGCTATTACCCTCGTCAATCGTTACTTCTCCTTTTATTTCTGCGATTTAAAAGAAGTAATGTAAAAAAAATTACCCTCCAATCCATCGCCATCCTCATGTTAATACCTTTTCTAATCGTTACTTCTCACTTTCTATTTGAGATTTAAACAAATAATGTTCAAAATGACTCCTATAATCCATCGCCATGCTCATGTTAATACCTACTCCTATCGTTGCTTCTTAATTTATATAATTATGCGATTTGACAATGTTCACCCAAATCTATACCTACACCAATCGTTACCTCTTTATATCTTTTTTGCAATAAGTCGTTACTTATTCCATTCTATTTGCTTTTTAAACAAATAATGTTCAAAATGACTCGAGCCCAATCCATCGCCATCGCGTCATATCATGTTAATACCCCTATCCAATCGTTGCAGACGTCGCCATTAAATCCCGATGAATGGGTGCAATAATGCCCCCCTTTTCTCCACCTGTCAACCCGGGAGTGAGTGACCCCGGATCATTAACCATTACATGCTACCCCTTTCCAAAATGTTACCCCCAATGTTCGTTGCTAACAAAAGATAAATGTCACAGGAGATGACAGTCATGACAAAAAGATGGCACAAAAGATGGCATCTTGAGCCGAGATGGGCACTTCGTTATCCAAACAAGCGTAAATCGAATCGAAGAGTAATAGTCTGGAGTCTTTTGAAATCTCTTCATCCCCAATTTATTTCAAAAACAAAGAATTGTATAGCATGAGTCGTGAAAGGTCAACTCATTATCCGCTTGAAGACTCGTAATGTGGATCATTACGAACCGAAGCATATAGTAACATTTATTTTATGTTTGTGTTAACATGTTGGCTATCCGACACTGTAGTTCTCATGAAATTTAACTACACCATACAAATATGAGAGCCTTGACAAGGGACAATATTCCATTCACTTAAACAGAAATATTGCATTCAAACATAACGGAAATTGCCAAAATATGATATGATATAAATATTAAAAATTGATTTAAAAACTGAGCTAAGGAAATTGGGCTTCGCCTGCATGGAATTGAGCCCGAGATTATGGAGAAAAACTAACGCAAAGTAACTGACCGTTTTAATCATCATTATTATGTAATTTGCCCCTCGAATGTTCTGTCAGTAACAAAAGCTGTCACAAAGGATGTGACAAAAGATGGCATCGTGATCCGAGATGGACAAGTCGTTATCTAAACAAAAGTAAATCGAATCGAAGAGTAATAATCTGGAGTCTTTTGAAATCTCTTCATCCCCAATTTATTTCAAAAACAAAGAATTGTATAGCATGAGTCGTGAAAGGTCAACTCATTATCCGCTTGAAGACTCGTAATGTGGATCATTCCGAACCGAAGTATTAAAGTTATTCAAACATGTTAAATTTGTTCAATTTTTTTGTAAGCTGTTTTAATCTATACAAAAAACATGTTGCCAGTGCGATATTGTAATTCTCATGAACTCACTACACCAAACGGGCATTGCAGGGGGACGATATTCTATTAACTTTAATCTAAATATTAAATTCAAACATAAAGGAAATTGACAAGAAAATATATAATATAATAATAAATTAAAAATGAGCTAAGGAAATTGGGCTTCGCCTGTATGGAATCGAGCCCGAGATTGTGGAGAACAAACTAACGCAGAGTGACTGACCGTTTCAATCATCATTATTATGTAATTTGCCCCTCGAATGTTCTGTCAGTAACAAAAGCTGTCACAAAGGATGTGACAAAAGATGGCATCGTGATCCGAGATGGGCAAGTCGTTATCTAAACAAAAGTAAATCGAATCGAAGAGTAATAATCTGGAGTCTTTTGAAATCTCTTCATCCCCAATTTATTTCAAAAACAAAGAATTGTATAGCATGAGTCGTGAAAGGTCAATTCATTATCCGCTTGAAGACTCGTAATGTGTATCATGCGAATCGAAGTATTAAATTTAAATTGTATGTGTTAAATTTATTGTAAGCCTCTTTTTAACATGACTTGCCTTTCATAACTTAAATAAACTTACTTCATCACACAGAGATAATAAATTCAAGCATAGAAGAAACTGATGACAATAAATGTATATATCAATGATAATGAGCCAAAGAATTAGACTTCGCCGGGAATCGAACCCGAGATTGTGTAGAACAACTAAAAGCGGAGTGAATGACATTTGAATCATCGTGGTTATCAAAGTGATTGCCCCCGAATGTTCTGTCAGATACAAAAGTTGTTAAAAAATGATGCGACAATAGATGTCACCGTGTATAAGCCGAGTTGGCATCTCGTTATCTAAAGAAGCGTGAAACGAATCGAAGAGTAATGATCTATATAATGTCTTTTTAAATTATCTTCATCCACAATTAAAAAAAACACAAAGGATATGAGTCACAAGAGGTCAACTCATTATACGCTACGTACAGGCAGATAGTCATTGATCATTTTAATATCTAATTAGATAAATTAAAATCAGCAAAGAAAAAGGGCTTTGTCGGATATCGAACTCGAGATCTCCAGAAAAAAATTAATTCAAGTAAATTAAAAATAAAATCATAAAATAATTGTTTACTGTATTACATCTGACATGATTGTAATGTTTCGTCTTATCGATATTATATTCACACCGTGAATGGTTTCCGTTCGAAATAAGGGGGAGCACATTATTTCATCTTTAGATGTGGTTTCGTTAAATGTTATTTTTACTAAAAATATCCTTTTGAAATAGATATATGAGTTAAATAATTTAATGAATAGTTCAAGAAATTAGTACACGAAAAATTACTTAATAAATAGATAAATAAAAAGAATAAATAAATAAAAAGAATGAATAAATAAATAAATAAATAACTGAATAAACAAATAATTAACTAACTGAATAAACAAATAAATAAACAAACGATTTTAATTAGCTAACTAATGGATAAATAAATGAATAAACATAATAAAGAATACATTAATGAACTAAATAAATACATTATTTTTTACATTAGTGGTAGTTTCATGACTACTTTTAAGACGCTTTATATTAATATGTACTTTATATAGGTTTCGATGCATTTTCTGTGCATTCACGTGCAAGTTAATGTGTTCAAAGTTCAACCGACCCCTTATTATGAAAATGACGATTACATACATAGGCCTACCAGATATATTGCTATTATACCTCCTTCGCACTTTTAAATCAGAATACATACAGACAGCATCAATATACAACATTGAAAGGATCTTGAACGAACGTATAAGATGTATTATATCAAATAAATCTTAGAAATAGTACAATTATACCGCCTTCGCACTTTTCAAATCAGAATCTAGAATCTAGACAAAAAACAAGATAAGGACAGTTAAAAGAATCTCGAACGAACTTGCATATAGACATACGTAGTATTTTGCTCACGGAAGCTAAATTTATCTCCCCCACTTAATAGGTCCCCGGGCGCAAATTTGATGTAAATTGTCGACCCTCTTGCACTTTCCCCCCTTTCTTCTATAAGTAAAAGTCTCAAGTTAAGGTTAACTGCCCGTGAGATTTTGGGAGAAAGTATTTTCTTAAATCTTCTTTTTCTGCAAGTTTATTCGTTGAGTGGTTGCCTTTTTCCTCCTCGCATCCATCCGTAATTCATCAATAAAAACTTACGGACCGACATTTTTTTAGGGCGCGAACTCTATGTGTACTTTTCGACCATGATGAGTTGGTATATCACTGGCCATACATATTTTATAGCTTTGGTCTTTGATATCATCATACATTTCAGCCACGTCGCGTTTAGGCTGCGTTGAAAGGAATAAAGAAAGAAACACAGAACAAAGAAAAACACGTATATTTTATCGCAAACTATGATCATTGTAAATGTACTATATAAACAAGATAGGCCTATATTAAATCAACAACGTTCATTTAAAAGCAAAAGTATCATAATTTAGGCATGATAAATTGTAATGCACTTTATTGTGACATTGGTGCCATGTTGGGGCGTAGGAAAGCAGTTATACGTATATTTCGCACGTGACATATGGAATTCTGATATTAGAAATAGGCCTATATATTGATTTGTTATAGTTTCATTAGAATAAATCATTTGGGTGGTATAATTTTCCAAATGCACTTTATTTTGACACTGGTGCCAATAGCATTTTGAAAAGAAAATAGGCCTACAGTATTAATTCATCATGAATTTAAAACCCTATTCATCATTATTTTGGTTCAATCATGTATGTGCACTTTATTTTGACGACGGTGCCAAAAAGTGTGGCGTTGGACATAACAATCAGAAACTCTACATGTAGTCAATACAAATATACCTACATTAATTAATTATTTTTTCACTAAAAGCGAATCATTTTAATTACTTTGGCATAATTAATGTCCAATACACTTTATTTTGACATTGGTGCCAATGAATTTATGTTAGATTTTCTGGCCAAATGACAGTTTTCTGGAAGCCACGTGCATGTTAAAAAACATATTTGATAAGACTTGTTTTTCATTCTAAAAAAAGTATAGCTGTGCGGAAGCTATATTTTTAATTCAAATTATATACACCCAAACCTGTTATGTTGCCGCCCTATAGTTCTTATTTGTTTTATTAGTATTCAATTATTTATGTATTTTTTAAATTGTTGTACTTATTAACTTATTTGTGTTACGTATATATGTATACATTTATTTATTAATATGTATTTTTTTTAAATCATTTTATTTTTTTATTTTTTTTATTTATTTGATTTTATTCATTTATTTATCTATGTATTTTTCTTATTGGGGGGGGGGGGGGGGGGGGGGCGGGGCGGTAGTGACAGCGTCAATTGATGAATAAAACCATTACGAAATTATTAGCCTAATTGGCGGAATCACACTAACTGCAATTGCAGATATCATAAGAATTTTAATTATGTGATATTAATGGTGTTTATGTATATTTTTTGTCATATTTGGTATTATTTAAAAACAAATTTAACGATCATGTTGTCTTAGAGTACCGTATCATATATTATGTGATGAGAATTCATACGCTCTCTTATGATTTGTAATTCTTATTCAAATAACTTATTATGTTGGCGTATATACAGGGTGGCCCAGAAATAACGGAACGGGGCACTTTCCAAAGTAAAGTAACAAAATGAACATATCCATCGGATAGGGTGTCCTTTCCAATGAACAACGATACCATGAAAAGTAATTTTGGACGTGTAGTTTTTGTTTTAGGGCGCTTTGAGTGAGACCATGTCAGGTGCCTATTTTGTCAATTTTTACCAAGTCAGTGCCTGATAAATGAGACTTATTGCCCTACATACCATTGAACACGTGAATATTCCGCGCGCCATTGTTAGTGTGCATTCAGCTGTGTGCCGAGCGGTGCCGAGAGAATGGGCTTAATTGGTCACTAGTATGACGGGCAGTAAGTCTCATTTATCAGACACTGACTTGGTAAAAATTGACAAAAATAGGAACCTGACATTGTCTCACTCAAAGCGCCCTAAAATAAAAACTACACGTCAAAAATTACTTTTCTTGGTATCGCTGTTCATTGGAAAGGACACCCTATCTGATGGATATGTTTATTTTGTTACTTTATTTTGGGAAGTGCCCCGTTCCGTTATTTCTGGGCCACCCTGTATATGGATGAGAGTATCATCTCCCAACACACCTAATTCAATATGATTAGCAGGCATTGGTTTGCCTATATTATTATATAATTTATCATTCTTATTCAAATAAAGGATATACTGTACAAACCGACACAATCCTCTCAAAATGGCGGACAAATTCAAGAGGAAATTAACAGTTTCTGATCTATTTGTTATACTTAGGATGATTTCTAAAGCATTGTTATTTTTTTCAGGTGACATTTGTATTCCACGGAGACAAATTTATGTGAGGATCAGAGCTTTCGATGGCGGCAGATTATGTGTTTGCCTTTTTTGTTCTTTAAAAAAATATATATTTAGCCTGAAACATGGAGTTGGGGAGGGGCGCGAGTCGCGATGGATGTGGTATACAACCCCCCCCCCCCCCCCCCCCTTTACTACTGGACCGCCGAAAGTGATATAATATTGCCCGAAATGAATTATTGATAACTGCAGTAAGTAAATGATGAATCTTGTCAATGTATAGTTTTGCTGCCGGAAATGTTTTCTTTAAATGAGGCAATTCGAAGTATTAGCATGTCAGAACTTTTGTGTGTTTGTGTGTGTGTGTGTGTGTGTGTGTGTGTGTGTGTGTGAGGGGGTGGGGGGGGGGGGGGGGGTGCTACGATAGCCCCATGCCCCCGTCTCTCACATACGCCTGATGCCCTCAAGAAACTATTTCTAGTAATGTTTTATAAGTTTAACATAAACCCCAGTAACCTTCCCGCGAACAATGACCGGTGAGCTTAGACGAGTTAGAGAATAGACAGGTCTGTATTCTCCCGAGGCAAGGGATAATGAGCGAGTATTATGAGAAGATGGTTATTGATAGGCATGATCGGACAATAGGGGCGTCTATTCTCTACGGGCTCATCAACATCATCAGAATTTTTCCCCCGATCAATGATTTCTACAAAATGCAGTTTATTTTTCTCCGAGTGACATTAAAACTTTATAATGTTACATTTTGAGCGTTGGGGCGATGACCCGATTTTGTTTTCTTTATTTGTTTAGTTAAAAACTAAGAAAAATCGAGCCTTCACCATTTCACTTTATTTGACAGACACAAGGCAATTAACTCGTCACATACTTCAGATCGATACAGTAATTAAAGGGTCAAACATGAAAGACATTCATTTCTGACATGCGGTCACCTTGGTGGTCATTGTGACGTAATGATTTGTGGATTTTGGCTTAGTTTCTTTATTATGGCGGTGATTACCTTCTAAATTGTAACGACGTGCATAGATCAAAGGAAGCCTTGATGAAGTTTTTGACAACCTATTTTACAAAGAGTTTCAACTTTTTGATTAAATAGTTGTCGCCTTGATCTCATTACGAGCAGCAGAGGAGAGTTTTTTTGTTTTTTTGTTTTTTTTTTTTTTTTTTTTTTTGGGGGGGGGGGGGGGGGGCCCACAGTGACGTAGCTACGATTTTTCGATGGGGGTGGGGCATTGGGGACCTGCAACTGTCAAACACAGTGTGGTTCACAGTGTGACCACACTGTGAAGACGCCCGAATTTAACATTGCGGGGAAAACTGTGATTCACAGTGTGGTTCACAGTGTGGTTCACACTGTGTTTCACAGTGTGGTTCACACTGTGTTTCACAGTGTTGTTCACAGTGTGGTTCACACTGTGTTTCACAGTGTGGTTCACAGTGTGGTTCACACTGTGTTTCACAGTGTGGTTCACACTGTGTTTCACAGTGTGGTTCACACTGTGTTTCACAGTGTGGTTCACACTGTGTTTCACAGTGTTGTTCACAGTGTGGTTCACACTGTGTTTCACAGTGTGGTTCACAGTGTGGTTCACACTGTGTTTCACAGTGTGGTTCACACTGTGTTTCACAGTGTGGTTCACACACGACACACCGCTTTGTCAAAGTCAAACAAGAGAACAAGACAATAAATCAACTTAAGAATAATAACAAGAACAACTCAGTTTTATTTATTAGTTTTTTATTATACAAAGTACGACGCATCACACATCACAAAATAATGTACTATGACAAATTCAGCTCTTCTTTCCTCCTTTTCAAATCACATTTAGAAGTCGATGTGATCGGATGATTAAACTGGTAATTACCAGATAATGAAACATTGTATGTACATTTTACCGCCCATAATCCGGGACGTGTGTGGCATACATAGTTACTTACCGACCGAGACCAGAGGGTGTGCTGGGGGGGGGGGGGGGGGGGGGTGGAGTTCCAGAAGGGGCCAGGCGTAGAGGGAGGTTTCCTATTAATGGTGGTTCGGATTTGTAAATCAGACGCGCGGTGCCATCCTGCGAACGCCTTGCATGCGCAACGGTTGCGAAATACACACTGACTCAGTGTTATTAACTGACAAAACTATACTAGTAGCCTACATTCCCAAAGCTTGGCAATCTTATGATGGCAGCGATAGCCTGGGCCCAAAATGAAAATTATGTTGTGTCTTTTTTCTTCAATTTTCCTCCAAGTGGGGATAGTCAGAAAGGGGTTAATGATTACAAGTAAGGGTTGTGTGAAGAGAGCTAGACAAGAGGTGATCTGCTTTATTGGTCTGTTGGTCAAAGAGCTCTGCTCTTCGCACTAATCGACCCACAGGATCGAACCAAGGGTCCGTCTATCGGATGGCGACGCAAAAAGTCGGTCCCAGACGTATAATAATAAAAACTGATGATTGAACGCGTCTTTAGGAAACTAAATCAAAACCTACAAACCCCCAGTCGCCCCATTGCTTCGCCACTGCACCCCCCAAAAAAAAAATAGTCTGGCAGGCGACAGTACGGAGTTAAGGCTTCTATGCGGAGCGACATAATCCCGCGAATCCCTACATGAATGCTGGCAGTTAGACCGAATTTGTCAAGCTTCGACATCTTTAATGTCACCAAATTGTCACCCACGAGGTGAAATATACTGAGATAAGACTGAAAAATGAAACTTTCTGGCAGAAAATTATTGTGATAAACTTTTCATTATGTGCGCGTAAATCTCACATTTATAAGTCGTTCTGTGATAATTTGAAAAGAGTACAAGGATACTGTAGAGTTGTTATAAACTTTAATTTTGGGTGAGAATGTAATGTTACACTACTTATTATGCGCGTAAATCGCACATTTTGAAGTCGCTTTTCTCTAACTTTTCTTTTCTCATTTCTTTGTTAACAAAGCGTACAAAAGTGCAGCAACAGAGGGCGAGATAATGTGAGGCGAAAGTTTCGAGGGCAGAAGAAAAGTCATTAATTTTAGTTCATGCCTTTCTGAGTACCTAAGTAACGAGCCTAATCTTATAAACGATTTCTTTTCATTACATCGGCGTATATAAACCTATCCAGGTATAAATGCGACATAATATCCTTACGTTTTGCCGAAAAAAAGGGACAAAATGTGATGTTGGGTAGAATCAACGATTGAATGAATGTATGAAAAGTTATCATGAACCGTTCGATTGTCTGTCTTTGTCCTCGGACAAAAGCGAGAGAAAATGATGAGTTAACGTGACAGGGACGGAGCAATGAGGCTCAGACATGCAGACGACACACCGCTTTGTTCAAAGTATCGACCGATTACGGTAGGTGTTTGGTATCGCATTCAACCGCGGTTCCACAATCCGCACTCGGACACGAGGAAACCAGCTCGTTATCTGATTGGCTTCTTCTTCTTCTGTTTGTTTGTTTTGTTTTGTTTTGTTTGGGGGGGGGGGGGAGGAGGGGGGGGGGGGGGGATAGTGGTTGGTGCAAACAGGGGGCCGGTAAAGAAATACAGACATTTATAAATAAAAAACATATATAAATAAACAGATTTATTTAATAACTCATTAACTATTCAGCTAAATAAACAAACAAACAAATAAAGACATTTATATCCAGGCTGCGCGCTTCATAAAGACTTCCTCTCTCCCTCCCCACCCCTAGACATACACCCATTACCACCCCCTCTCCCCTTCCCACTTACCCCCTTCCCTGCTCCAACCCCCTTTCCCCTGCTCTTGCCTCACCCCTCGCTTCACCCCTAAACTCATCACCCGATTGACTTGAAGGGCTTTAGATTAGGAGAGCTCATGTTTTCCTCTATTCGTATAATCCCATCCTTTCAAAACTATGATGATAGGTCTGGTCACGGATGCCCACAAAACCTCAGGGGGTGGGATATTTAGGGAATGGGGCGCGATAGGAGTTGGGCGGGATGCATGGGGCCGGACATATAGTGTCGCAGTCATACAAAATTAGGTGTACACTTTTCATGCCTTTTTGCTCATCATTGAGATATAATTATAGTTTGCCGAGTTTTTTAAATTTTGTATTGGAATAGAATCGCAAAAGTAAATACAGGGAGGTCATGGGGCAATATTTCCAACAGAAGGGGCACCCCACTCCTTGCCCACTCCCCTCTGTCTATAGCTACTCTACTGGAACACTCAGACGGAACAAATTGAAACTTTTTTTTCATCGTTCAGATCACTTGCCGAGCTATGTTGTATTAGAATGGCATAGAAAGATGCAGAAACTGAAGTAAGCAATCGTAGGGGCAAAGTTATTCAACAGGATGGACATGGCACCCTTTGCCCGCCCTTCTTCTTCTTCTGGTGATTCTGCTCAGGAGCAGGTCCTTATCACCATCACACCTCTCTTCTCATGGCTCTTCTTTTAAAGTCTCCATATGGGCCATTCGTAACAGAATCCAACATCATGATGCGTTTCCTTCCTCTTGATCTCTTTCCTGGTATTCTTCCTTCCAGTACCAGTCTGAGCAAATTGTTATGTCTGATGCTGTGTGCCACCCATTTCCTCTTTCTGTTCTGGATGATTCCAATTAGTTTCCGCTCTTCTCCGACTGTCTCCAACACTCTTTCGTTGCTGATTCTATCTGTCCATTTGATTTTCAGAATGCGTCTCCAGCACCACATCTCAAAGGCTTCCAATCTGTTGATGTCTGATTTCATGATGGTCCATGCTTCAGATGCATAGAGAAGGATGCTCCATACCAGGGACTTCACTAATCTCTTTTTCAGATTGAGATTTATGCTCCGTGTGAAAAGTTCCTTCCTCTTCATGAAAGCATTCTTTGCCATTCCAATTCTAGTTCTGATCTCTTTCGAGCATCTTCCACTTTCGCAAAGCACGCTTCCCAGATATTTGAACTCTGTAACCTGTTCTAATGTTTGTCCATTAATACCGATTCTCAGGTTGGATGGCAGTTTTTTTTTTTTTTTTTTTTTTTTGCCCGCCCCCCCCCCAAAAAAAAAACTAAAACAGACAGTACAAATGTAAACTATCTTTGTTATCTTTGAGATCACTTGCCGAGCTATTGTGAATCGGATTATAGAATCGCAAAGAGAAACCACCGAGAGATTATCGGGATGACTTGAAAAGAACAATTCACCCGATCGTCTGATCGATAGCAAACGGAGTAATGATCTCTAGAGTTGGTCTGACATCGATTGGTGTTTAATTATCGAAAGTTTTTTTAAAGTAAAAAACGAAACAAAACAAATTGCACCCCCTGCAAGCATCGGCTGATGTACATATATATGTATTAACGGATCTAACAATCTCGTGAAAAGAAAATTAAATAAAGCGTCCTCAATCATATCCATTTTCATTAAGATAATTTCATCATCATCGTCATCATCATCATCATCATCATCATCATCATCATCATTACCATCATCATCATCATCATCATCATCATCATCATCATCATCATCATCATCATCATCATCATCATCATCATCATCATCATCATCATCATCATCATCGTTGTCGTCGTCGTCGGCGTCATCGTCATCATCGTCGTCCTCGTCGAAGTCAAAGGTCATCGTCGTTGTCCTCATTATATCATCATTTTACTCCATCAGGCGCTTCCAGATTTAAATAATTCTGAAATTAATTTCAAATAAATAGTTCAAAGGAAATCATGGCGTTATCCATACATTCTGAATTTGCAAGAGGAAAGCGCAAGAAAGAAGAGGGCGCTAGTTTCTATTTTACAACAGGGTCAATGATTTGTTTTTTCTTTACAGAGATTATGTTTTGGTCTTGAAAATTATATCGTAGTTATTCTAAAAAGTATCAAACCGTATTTCAATATTTCCACATTCTAACAGACAATTTTCCCATGAAATAATATTTTATCATCTTTGTATCGATTAAGACAATCGGTAATATGTGAAAGAGGTTTAAATATCAGATTGAAAGTGAATCACAATTCATTATTTGCGATACAGATCAGCTTCGCATACTTATAGGGGACAGTAGTTGTGTCTTTTCCGAATTCTAATGACATGCCTTACGAAAACATTTATTTGAATATTCTGACTACTGAATTGAAAAGGGTTTCTGCGACGGACCATACCATGCAAGAGTCTTTGAGGCTCGATGATAATAGCAATAGTATACCAATCCGAAGGTCTCGAATTCGATTCCCAGCGAATCCCAATTTCCTTCGCTCAGTTTAATTTCAAGCAATAATATTGAGTACAATAAATGCCGGACTAGATTGCTCAAAGAAAAGTTGTTGTTTTCGCATATCGAATAATCGAAATACTCTCTATTTTGGACTGTGTCCCTAGCGGCCATGTGATTAAGCAGCGGAAAACCATACGATAATGAAGAAGCGTTCTTTGTTTACAATCGTCCTATGTCACTCGACCGTAAAAAGGTGAGAACAAAAGACAGTTTGAGATAACGAGCTGACTTAACTTGTTGTTGCATCAAAAGAAAAGTTTAACCGTGTATTACCTTCTACTTTATTTTAATTACTGGTCTTCCCTCGATGGGGATGCGCTCTGAAAAGCACGCGATCAATCTTTGCGCGATCGCTCGCATCAGCTCGATCTATAGGTTTCTCACCCGATTCAAAATTCGTCCAACTCGTTCATGTCGTTAAAGGTAAAATTAAGAAATAGATTTCTTTATCTTTCCTGAAAAGTACATTATTTGTTTTCACCAGTAGTCATGTACTTGTGTCACACTTCCTTAATGTATGAATTTATATTAAATGCCAACGTTGTTTGGATAAATACGGTGATATCCATGAATAGCTATTATCTTTCTTTAATTATAGGACCAGGTTTATGTTGTAAAATATTGTTCCACAAAGGTGTTGCCTTGTTCGGGATTTGGCGAGAGGGCACACTCTTCGATTTAAAAAAAATATATTGTTTTATATATATTGACCAAGTTCCTTATTGTTTTATCAAATTATTGGGGACACGCCCCCACCCCCCCCCCCCCCGCCCAACCCTATTTGGGGTCATTTTTACCCTGAATGTAACTTTTAAACGTTCAAATGCTGTTCCACGATAGCTTTAAGTATATTTTCCCTCTCCGCTCTATATTTTCATTTTGACCAAAATGTTACGGTGTCTGCGTTTGGATTGTGCAAATGTTTGGTTTTGAAAATCTCGCAGCATGCCGAGAACAAGAATAGAAAAGAAATCGAACATTGTGATCTGTCACGAGGGGGCTCGATCCTCCTGGTCATTAGACTGCACTTTTCCCCCCTGAAAGAGTCCCGAATAAAAGGGGAGAGGAAGATTGGAATAATGAGAGACAGAAAGGAATCAAGAGAGAGAAAAGAGTCCAAGAAAGGCAACTAGGTATTCACATAACAACTATCGATCCCGTGATCGGATCAATGTAATGCGATATTGTGTATCGAAGGTCGCGCGAACTAAAGGATCGTTTATTTCATCTATTCTCTTCCTTCTCTTCCAGTCCTTTGACACCCTCTCCGAACCGACCCATCCCATTTCTTCTGGCAGCTCAGTCGTGAATCGTCCTTTTGTCGACTCGACTAATTGGTTTGCGACTTAGACACGACTCATTGCGGACGGTTGATCAAACATTAAACAGCGACATTCGTCACAGCATGACAAAAAAAAAAACGAAGAAGGAAATAAGAGAAATTAAACGTTGTTGGTAATTGATAGAGTATTGTTAACGAGCGAAAAGAAAAACCGATCGAATGGGAAGCATTATATGCAGTTATGTATGTAAGCATGCATGGTACGTATATAAGCCCCTCGCGTAAATAGCTCCGAATCCTCAACATTTAATTGGAAACGCAAATTTCGAATTAGGGGGAATAATAGAAAGGATTTAAAGATCTGAAATAAGTTTTCGGAAGATTAGAGAAAGTTAGATGCGACTTCATTAAATTCATGTAGTTGATTTGCTTTGGCTGCCTTGATTCGGGATAAGGAAGACATTTTAATGTAAATGCTATCAATGTTTTCTTTGGGTTTTTTCGTTAAAATGATTAACTCCGACCGATGCAGAGTTTATCGAATGATGCCTCATTATTCAAACGGATTATGATAATACATTACGTAGCTTTAACCCACTGTATCTGAGATTACATGATTTGCATAATAGTTCACGTTGTTCTGAAGGTTCCCGTACTTGGGCTTTATAAAATCGGAACATTATTCATCCAAAGTAGCAGGCTGAAATTTGATATAAAATTCGGACCACACATATTCAATCAATACAATTTTGCTATGTGAGATATTTAATGTTCAAATTATATTTAATTCAAATTGATAGCTTAACTTGCATTTTATTCAAAATGAAGATGAAATGAAATGAGATTTCAAAAAGTTAATTAAAGACTCTTTCTTAACCTTTCCCCCTTATCTCCCCTCGTCTCTTTCTCTCTTTCTTCCTTTTTTGCCTCCTGACTTATTTTTTTCTCTTACTATCAATTTTATCAACTCTATAATGTGATGTTTAGTCAACATTTTACAATTACATTTAAATTGAGGATAAACCTCGATTATGCTGTCTACTGTCTAGGGCAGTAAACCATCCGTAAAACTTAAAAACTCATGATACATTTTGTTTCATAAACTTCTATTTTTGTTCAAAACTGGTCTTTTAAAAATTGAAATAAGGATAATTAGATGTATGAAAAAAGAAACAAACTGTCTGTATAACATGAATATATTATACACATTTTAGTGCCCGAAAGATCGATATTAAAGGGCTTGTTTAGTTTTAATTTAGAGAGCACTTCGAGAAATAATTGGTCGTGAGGTAATGAAAACTATGTGTCATGTGCATGAAAGAGCACACAATTTTATTGATAGAATCAAAATTGTTTCACAAAATCGGTTGAGAACAGCTGAAATATCAATAAATATATCCTATTGGAATAAACGTGGGACCCACAATATTCGATATAATGCCTGCACTTTTTATAAAATTACCCAAAATGCTTTTTAATAGTTGTGGATGATTTTTCTATTGAATCATTATTTTAACAAAACATCACATTCACAATTTGTAAAATGAAAAATTGATTTGTTTTGGAGAACGCCCTCTTATGTTTAACGGCGGCTATTTGAATGATAACAAGCTTCTTATTTTCGTTTGAAGTTTGGCTGCCTTTCGGCCATGGTGAAGTTATAACTATTAGTTTGTAATGATATGGTGCAAGTTTCGGTTACTGAAATGCAGTTTGACCAGGGGGGTGTTTCAAAAAGATCCTATAAGTTGAACTTGAAAAGTATGGAAAGCCATTAGTTCTTTGAAAATTGTTGTAAAAGTCTTTTTTCAAAGGCATAAAATGTTGATTCAAATCATTACAAATTATGTTCTATTATCAAGGAGATTTCATGATTTGGATGCAACATTTAGGAAATGTCTAAAATTCTTGCTTTGTTGCTTTTGAATATATTGCATTCGAAGACTACAAATGGCTTTCCGTAATAGTTAAGTCCAACTTAGAGTTAAGTTCAACTTAGGATCTTTGTGAAACACCCCCCAGAACTGTACAATAACTTTACGCTGGGAGAATCTGGAAACTAGTACGTTCCAGGGGCGGATGTAGCTTTTTGCTAAGGGGGGGGGGGGGGGGGGTTTGACCCGATGACGATCTAGCTTTTTGCTAAGGGGGGGGGGGGGGGTTGACCCAATGACGATGCGGAGCGACGATTTTTGTTGTTGCTATTTGAACCCCCGTAAGTGAAAATTTTCACTTTTTTTCCTCTGATACTTTTTTCCCTGATACATTTTCACTTGGCAGCCCAAGGGGGGGGGGGGGGGGGGGGGGGGGGGGGTTAAACCCCCTAACCCCCCCCCCCCCCCCCCCTGGATCCGCCACTGCGTTCTCCAGAAGAAGAAGACGTAAAAGAAAATTTTTAAGTGTGAAAAGCTGGTATCAATACGCAATGATCAATATGAAGAGTGATAACCAGCAACGTATATATCACACCTATTAGGCGCCACAGAATTTCAAAAGAGAGATTAAAGAAACAAATATCTCACTCCGAGAAAGATGATGACGATCAGAGGCTTACCATGATATTGATAAATATAGGCACGTATCTTTAGAACAAAACGGTGATTAAAAAAAGGAAGAGTAAAAAAGTCCGGACCTACAGACAAAATCAATACTTAGTTTAATAATAATCCACACTTATCAAACTTCACATAACACAGAGAGGTGTAATGTTACAAATGTCGGGTAATGACAAATGTTTGGGATGAAGATGATGAAGATAATGATGAGGTATTGTGTGTCTTTAAATTAATACGTTCATTTCACTTAGCAATCACACAGGTTCGCAATCAATCATGGTAGCGTGCCTCAGATAATCAAACGCAAGGAGATAATAATAAGTGAAGATTCAAGTTCCGAAATATAATTGCTTGAGTTTATTCACGAGTAAATACAACATGTATGCGGGATTAATAAATGTAGCCTGCGGAGAACGCAGATCCGAGCTAGCATAAATAAGACTAGACCACAGCTGACTAGATCAGAACTAACTCAAACACTAACTACAAACTAACCCATAGCTAGCTAACTCCGATCCATACTGACTACGAGCTCCCTGGTACAACTAACAACTCCCCTGTACAACTAACTATCGTACAACTCACACCTCATTTAGGAAAAGTCAAGTATTTATACACTTTACAAGAAAGTAGAGACATGTTGAAGTCTTCGACAAATATGTAAGGTATTTCAAATATCTCAACATCATAAGAAACATTGCATAGTTTTACACATACTTCAACTTCATATAAAACATAGCATTCTTTCTAAAACAAAGAATAAAATAAAACACCAAAATATTATGGAATGGGGGAATTTCTGGAATTCAGAGCATGAGCAAGAGAATGTCAACATTTAGGAAAGGAAAGTGGTATCTGGTAGGAAAGAGAGGGCCACTTGTTCTGATTCCAAAACAAGACGATAAGCGAGAGTAATACGACCCACGCGGGAGGGCGAGAAACTGAGGGATGGGAATCAAAGGAAAAAGAGAGAGGGGAAGCGAGATAGTGGAGGTCTGACTAAACATGAATCAACGACGAAAAACATTTATACATTCATTTACTACAGGTCAGGTATAATTGTCCAATACTTTG
Source organism: Echinarachnius parma (assembly GCA_037951105.1). NCBI lineage: Eukaryota > Metazoa > Echinodermata > Echinoidea > Clypeasteroida > Echinarachniidae > Echinarachnius > Echinarachnius parma. The sequence continues at coordinate 233,990 of JBAMJV010007306.1, read as the reverse complement.
CAAATACGATCATGAAAATTCGTAACAGTAATATAAGAAAAGTTCTCCTTCGTAGGTATAAAAAGTTGTGCTAAGTAGTGGATATACCATACATACTCATCACCTTAATAACAAAACGATGAATTAAAAAGGAAGTACTTTGAGTCGGTATCACTACACAAAATCGATATCAAGGATACTAACATCAATGATCATTAATATATGGCATGTCAAACTCATCATACGTCAAAGAGTTTATATATATTTTCATCATTCTTCAATCTGCGAAAGTTTGTAATGTGAATAAGTTGCGTATGGAACCTAAATCATAATACTTTTTATGATAAAAAGTATATATTAGAAAGGAAGTATATACTGTACATATAATTGATAAAACAAAGAGGATGTTAATACGACATTCAACACAAGGGGTTATCATCACAAAAACCTACTTATGAGGCCTGCATACATTGATTAAAGCCTTAAACACACCCTGGCGAAAGATGATAGTGTGAATTAATGGGTATCATGTCAGTGATGAACACTCACTCTCATCTGTAAATGTGATAACAAGAAAAGGAAACATATAAGACGGAATTAATCGGCAAAATCGATGTAAATGTAAAGAAATATATAATAATCATTAACACCTATTAGTAGTACAGGTCACAAATCCATCTCAGGAAGAAGTAAGAACATGACTATCCTTCGTAGGTGTGACGTATAGCGGAAATCAGCTTTGGATATTAACACACATCATGATATGAAAAAGGGAATCATTCACTTTAAAAAAAGAACTGTCATTAAGTGATGTGAAGCATTTAATCTCGGTTTTAACCCCGAGCATCCGAGATAATTTAATTACAAAAGAGATTACAACATGCTGTAACTGGTTCATGTATAGTTATGAAAGTCAATGAGTTAAATAATATTGCCAATTTCCTAATCATTTCCTCTTAACATCGCTAAATCAATAGTTGACCTTGTGCGGGACTTTTTGGGGGGGATGAAGAGCGTGAAATATTCATTGTTCCCCATTCACACCTAGGAATGGGGTAATGATTTCTTTCCAATACATGTTGGTATTTAATCCCCTGCATATTACAAAGATCAGGAAGTGATAAGCGACACCCCGTTGGCATATCTATTGATATCATCTTGAGCGCATTGATCCCTCGTAAAGTTATTGTCACGGGTTTTAAAAGATGTAAACACATTTGACGTTTCACGAATAGAAGGTTCGAATGTGCGATAAAAATGATTAGTAGAGATACAACCAACCTATACCAAACGACCGACAAACCATCCGACCAATCGACCACCTGACCAAACTGCCAACTAACCGACCGACCGACCGACAGACAGACAGACAGACAGGCAGATAGTCAGACAGACAGACATACATATATACAGACAGACAGACATACATACATACATACATACATACAGACAGACAGACAGACAGACAGACAGACAGACAGACAGACAGACAGACAGACAGACAGACAGACAGACAGACAGACAGACAGACAGACAGACAGACAGACAGACAGACAGACAGACAGACCGGCTTGCCGACCGACCGACCGACCGACCATAGACCTACTACATTATGTAGGGAGTCTATGGACCAACCAACCGACCAACCGACCAACCGACCAACCGACCAACCGACCAACCGACCAACCGACCAACCGACCAACCGACCAACCGACCAACCGACCAACCGACCAACCGACCAACCGACCAACCGACCAACCGACCAACCGACCAACCGACCAACCGACCAACCGACCAACCGACCAACCAACCAACCAACCAACCAACCAACCAACCAACCAACCAACCAACCAACCAACCAACCAACCAACCAACCAACCAACCAACCAACCAACCAACCAACCAACCAACCAACCAACCAACCAACCAACCAACCAACCAACCAACCAACCAACCAACCAACCAACCAACCAACCAACATTTATAATGTATAGATTGCACTTTTAAAGCCCGGCGCAGACAGAGCCGACTCGACCCAATCCGACTGGTTTTCAGTCAGGCTAGAGTCAGTTTCGCTCGAATGACCTCCGACTGGCACTTGACTTGAAAAACCGGAGTCCTGAGGCAGCGCATATTGAGATAATCAGGCTGAAAACCAGTCGGATCGGGTCGAGTCGGCTCTGTCTGCGCCGGGCAAAAGTCTAGGTGTATTTTTGAATGGCGCATTATTCCCCTCGAGCATCATGTGCACTTCAAACCGGCACTGTTATCTTGTGCACCCTCTCAACTCCCTGGGGAGCATAATTAGCCCGACCCCCTATACAACTATGCTGTAGGTTGATAATTAACACCCAACCAATTACCCATCTATACTCCTAATTGGTATAGAGAACAGCGCATAGACTAAAATATATTATGCGTGAGTACGACAAGTACAATGTATGTTTGGTTTAGTTGATTGATTGGTTTCGAACCTGGGACATCATGATTGGAAGTCACGGGGCCATCCCATCATGCAACGTTCTACTCTCCCTACATTCACGAGTGCCCAACTAAAAGTTTTATGCTACAAGTGTAAAATTCTCCAAAGTAGCTCTCTAGCTAAATTCTTCTGAATGAGTCAGTCAGATGTTTGTTCCGAAAATTAATGGAACCGAAATAATTTCTCTTCACACTCTGTGTTTTGCTAACTTTGTGGGATGATGAAGAGCAATTAACTTGCGAGCGAAGCGGCGAATGATCGGCTTATTCACACCCGATCCGTTTTAATCCTCAATAAAAATATTTCAGTTTGAAAAACAACTTCAACTTTATGCGGCCACAATGGCATGAATGGGAGACAATATACACATCCGATACGCCGCTAATAATAAAATCCAAATGACAGTATACATATGCTTTATTACGATTGTGTTTGTCTGTATGTCCGTGTGTTAATTGCCGTTCATGCACCACGCACGTAGGAATGTGTTTACCCTTCCTGGTCGAACATCCTTTTACAAATATGTAAGTTTAATACATTTATTTGAATTATACAAACATATATTATAGGGAAAATAAACAGAAATATATAACATAAATAAATATAAGCAAAGGCAGCCAAATTGTATTTTTTTATTTGCATTTTAAGTAACAAAATATGTACTATGTTCTTATGTCAGTATGCGTATGAACAATTCTCTCAATACTCTTTTCAATCGGAAAATGTGTGTACTGTATACGTTGTAGTGTAAACAGTACTGCTCACAATCATGACAACAGACTGACGAACGCAAAAGGAACCAAACCGAGCTTGCCTGACATAGAAACAGATTATCTAGCTTGGAACCGCTCAATAAGCTAACGTAAGCTTGATCAACTAAGAATATGACTGTGTTCGATTAATTTATGCAGCCATGAAGGCGGTATGTCAATATTTTGACTGGAGACTAAACTTATTAGATTAGATAGATAATAATGTATATTTAGACATACAAACATACAGACATATTGACAGACGGACATATTGACAGACAGACAGAGAGACAGATAGCAGCAGCAGACAGACATACAGACAGACAGACAGACATACAGAGAGGTTAGATCTATAGATTATAGAAAGAAAGATAGATATATAGATATATAGATAGATAGATAGATAGATAGATATATAGATATATAGATAGATAGATAGATAGATAGATAGAAAGATAGATAGATAGATAGATAGATAGATAGATAGATAGATAGATAGATAGATAGATAGATAGATAGATAGATAGATAGATAGATAGATAGATATATAGATATGTAGATAGGTAGATAGATAGATATATAGATAGATAGAAAGATAGATAGATAGATAGATAGATAGATAGATAGATAGATAGATAGATAGATAGATAGATAGATAGATAGATAGATAGATAGATAGATAGATAGATAGATAGATAGATAGATATATAGATAGATAGATAGATAGATAGATAGATAGATAGATAGATAGATATAGATATATCATAGATAGATTGACAGATTATACCTGTATACATAATGTATATTCAACGGCCCCTGACCCTCCCTTCAAACATGTTCGCTCTTACATTGCAGGTAGATACACGAACTGATATAATTACTAATTTAAAACCATTTTTTTATTCCAGCAAAATAAATACATTTCACTTGATATGTATCGGTAAATCGTGCCATGACTTTGCTCCTAACACATCGACAGGCATTTTAAAGAATTTCGGAAAAGATGAAACGACTGACTACCTGGTATAAACCAATAAACCGAAGTGTCACTTCTGCAGCTTTCATTTTCAAGTTGGTGTCTGTTTTAGCAGTCGGCTCTTAATAGACAAACATCGCATCGCAACCTACCGTAAACATTCTGTTAGAAAAAACACCTCCATTATTTTGACATTCATGAATTATTGTCAACAAAATTCCAGATCTTTCACGGAGAGCTGCATGCATGCAGGTACAGCGCGCGTGACATAATTTCCAAAAGATGTTTGCAAACAATACAATAGTTTTGCAAAAAAGAATCAATAAATAATATGATTATTGAGCAAACTTTGATCAACACACAGTGACAGATCTGAAGCTTTATAGCTCGTCAAATCGTTGGGGCTCCGCAAGTAATCATAAAAGCTTCTTTTGTAAGAAGTAATTTTCGGGTTCACCGATCACATTTCCGGGTTTGAATGCCGCGCCGTTTGACGCGGGTTCGTCGGAAAACAATCGACAAAGCGCCCGCTAAAAGGTGTCACCTCCGATTGTCCCGACATCATTTCTAGATGGGTTGGCATCAAAGGTATCCCCCACAAATATCTAGGTGGGCGATTTAATCCCTCGCCTTTTCAATAAGAGAGGGGAGAAAATAAGAGAGGAACAAAGTTGTTTGTTTCTTTCCCCACCTATAGTTGCGAAGTAAAAGCGCGTAAAGTTAATGGTAACACACGCAAACCGACAACCACAACACTTATTATGCCGATAAATTCTACAGATTGCTTTATATGAAAAAGAGTTGTTTTTCTCTTTTTTTATCGAACTCTATCCTGTTTTAATTAACAAATTTCAATGTCTTTCCTTTAAGTTATGACTTAACAAAAAATAAAAGGACGCGAGCTTGTGATCATAGCGTGCAGAAACTTAATTGTAAATAGAGTACAGATGCAATGACGTCATAAACATCATTTTTTAGAATGTTCAAATTTGAACTTCATTTTTCGAAAGCGCGTCAAAAATAATGTCCAAATACCGAAAATCAATTGAATATGTTAAGTATTGGCTGAGATATGCTCATCCAAATGAATTTTGTTCCAATAGGCAATCAGTGTTATAGTGCACTGGTTCATAACTTTATGAACCAGTGCACTATAACACTGATTGCCCATTAAAGTAAAATTCATTTGGATGGGCATATCTCAGCCAATACTTAACATATTCAATTGATTTTCGGTATTTGGACATTATTTTTGACGCTCTTTCGGAAAATGAAGTTAAAATTTTAAATTCTAAAAAAAGATGCTTATGACGTCATAGATGACATCATGACATCACACTTCACCACTCTATTTGGCTTTGATGAAGACTCTGTTACTTTATAATTATAAAGAGGCTTTATACAGTGGATTAACGATTTGTATCATGTTTCTTAATGAAGTCTTGATTTTACCATTTAAAAATTTACATTGTATTCATCTAGTGTCTTAGCTACGGGAGGGGGGGGGGGGGGCGGCATGTGCCCCCAATAATGTGAAATAAATAATATAAAGCATAATGCCTAATGGGAAAATCTGTGGAAAAGAAAGAAAATATACAAAATGTGTGCCCCAATCAGTCCGACCATGCTACATCGCTGAAAACCTTTTACTTTGACTTGTATGTATACTCATCGTCCTCCAATTTATCTTGTCCATTTGTTGTTGCTTTACTTTAAGAAATGAATTGATCTAGTTACAGGATGACAAAATATAACGAACGAACGAACGAACGAACGAACGAACGAACGAACGAACGAACGAACGAACGAACGAACGAACGAACGAACGAACGAACGAACGGATGAATGAATGGATGAATGATTGATCGATCGATCGGTCGGTCGGTCGATTGGTTGATTGGTTGATTGATTGATTGGTTGATTGATTGATTGATTGATTGATTGATTGATTGATTGATTGATTGATTGATTGATTGATTGATTGATTGATTGATTGCTTGATTGATTGATTGATTGATTGATTGATTGATTGATTGATTGATTGATTGATTGATTGATTGATTGATTGATTGATTGATTGATTGATTGATTGATTGATTGATTGATTGATTGATTAATTGCTTGATTGATTGAATTATTGATTTTGTTTCATGTATTCGGTTATTTAATTATATTATTATATAATCGTTCATTAATTTATTTATTTATTTTGTATTTATTCATTTATCTATTTGAGTCGCACAATATACAAGGGGTTTGTGCAAATGTACAAATGCCTCATTTCAAACAGACAAACAACTGACCAGAAATATAAAAAGTAACAAAGAAATATGGTGACCTCGGGATTCGAACCCGAGATATCCGAATTGCTACACGGGGGCTGACTGAGCTAGAAAGCCCATTATGACGGTTGTTCGTCTATATATGAAACCCAATTCAATATCGGCGATGATCAGAAGCTAAATTATAAACGTGACGAAAACCCATTTCATTCTCCACGAACAAATCAAATGGGTTTCAAAGACGAACAAGATCCATTTTCTTCGATTGTTTGGTCAAAGTCGTGTAGATCAGCGTTCATATTTTAGTACTGTATCGATATATTAGCAAGTAATCCTGCCCTATTCATGCATAATGAAATGCTACTTTTCGATACTTGGCTTTATTCGACAATTCTTTTATATCTCTTATTAACTGTTAACAAACATAAAAACGCCTTAAACGCTCTATTCATTAGGGTAAAAGGTGTGAAATTTAGCAGTTGCGGATTAGCACGTCCCCCATCGGGCACCCGGGCCGCGCTTTACGCCCTGACGCGCCCGATGAGGAACCCCCAACAGTCGCTATCGCGTCTTCTCCTGAAAATAAATACAACTTACTGAGTTCTTTCTTTGATGAACTTGCCGGCGAAGCTGCACGCGGTTTTTGGATGGCGCGAAACAACAATTGGCGAAAAACATAGAAATAATGCCGAGCCAAGGTCAAACGGATTAGACAAGGTGTGAATTGGAAAAAAGAAAAGCGGTTTACGAGATGCAAAGAAGGAAACCATCATGTTGCGTGTCAGACGTTTTATATTGTTGTCATGTTTTTTTTAACCGCGACATAAACAACTAGCGAGGATGGAAAATGGAACACACCAAGAAAGAGCTGGTGCCCACCACCTACCTCTAAAATAACAAGATACTTTCATTTTCATCATCCCTAGATGAGCTCGCTGGATGCACTGTATTTTCGCTAATTCTAGAACTATACTATTCATTCATTCATTCATTTACTTATTCATTCGATAATGTATTGTTCATTCATATATTCCTTCATTCATTCGTCTGTTTGTTCGTTCGTTCGTTCGTTCGTTCGTTCGTTCGTTCGTTCGTTCGTTCGTTCGTTCGTTCGTTCGTTCGTTCGTTCGTTCGTTCGTTCGTTCGTTCGTTCGTTCGTTCGTTCGTTCGTTCGTTCGTTCGTTCGTTCGTTCGTTCGTTCGTTCATTCATCCATCCATTCATCCGTCCATCCATCCATCTATTCATTCATTCCCTTAAAAATGAATTAATTCTTTCACTCACTCACTCACTCACTCACTCACTCACTCAAATCAGTCAATCAATCAATCAATCAATCAATCAATCAATCAATCAATCAATCAATCAATCAATCAATCAATCAATCAATCAATCAATCAATCAATCAATCAATCAATCAATCAATCAATCAATCAATCAATCAGTCAATCAATCAATCAATCAATCAATAAAGCAAGCAAGCAAGCAATAAGTAAATAGATTTTAAAAAATGATATGATTTATAACGACTTAATCTTAGTCACTTAGTCACTTTTGCAGTTACATTTGATCCATTCTGGATACATTTAATATATCTAGGGCCTAAACATCGATTGAACAATACCCTTACTAAATCAAGATCGTATGTGAAGCAATAATAACAATAGCTGAGCTAAGAACATTCTAGATAAGATTGAGATTATAAACAGAGATTAATTCTTCGTTAATGTTTGTTTTTTATGAATGTATATATTGCCGAGTAACAGCTGGAAGAAATGATAATTGAAGAGAGATGGTTGACGAAAGAAAAGATGGTTAAATTTTGTTTTGATTTTGGAAAACACCACAGTATAATCTTGACTCATAAATATTTGCTGAAGAGACTAAAACAGGACTGGTGTCAAAATCGTTTTAATTTGTGAATATCCTTGGAATGAGGACCGACTTTATAAAGAAATCGAAAAGTTAATAACAGAAAGCTTCTTCCGTCAGGGAAGTTTAGGTGTCGAATATTAGTAGTCCCCTTTGAGAAAAATAATAATAAAAGCGGTAAATAAATGTTGTTCTGACCTTGAACACGTCATAGTAGCCTACATGAATATTTCAGGAAGGTGACACAATCGCTTCAATTTGTGAATATCGTTGGAAATATAAACGACTTTTAAAAAGTTTTGAGAAGGATAAAAGAGGAAATAACAAACACCAGGATAATAATGGATTCGGAATATACAGAAAAGAGAGCCTTTAACTCCATTTGTGAAAGTTAAGTGTCGAATATGAATACTCAGAGTATTCGGTTCGACAAGTGGCAAAGTTAAGTAAATGGATTACTTCTCTATTCTCTTTTCGAAGAAACAATAAGGGAATGAAACAACTTAATCGTGTTGATTAAGAAATTGGAAAATAAAAGAATTTGAACGAACGTATGGGAAATCTTAGTGTTCAAATAAAAAGAGTCAACCACCCATCTTTTGCAGGTTACAGGTGGTTGAGGGCAGTGGCGTAGCGCCAGGGAGGGGAGGGGGGGGGGGGGGCCCAATAATTTGAAAAACAAAAAACATAATAATTAAAGGGATAGTACAGTTTTCGTCTAACTGAATGTAACCAAAACTTGGACCATATCAGTACAAATTATTATTTATAATTTCACCATGCCCGGTAGGCAAAAAAAAACAAACTTACAAACGGCTACGTTAAAATGCTCTGAACATTTAACAAAACAGCCGTTAAAACACATTCTCTAAAAATATATTTGTTTCAAACATTTGTATAACAAATTGTGAATGTAATGTTTTGTTAAGAGAATGATACAATACAGAGATCATTAACAACTTTAAAAACAAATCTTTGGTATATTTTCGAAGAAGTGTAGGCATTATATTTAATAATTGTTTTCTTAAATTGTTGAATAAATGTGGGACCCACATTTATTCAAGTATTACTTTTAGTTTTCCATCGCCTCACAAATGTAGTATTTCTTGAAAAAAATACACCATCCATTTCAATCAAAGAAAGGCAACACGCATGAAGAGAAACTCGAATTTGTAATGGGTTCATTCGAGGTCCCAAGATTGGAATGGTACTCCGGAAAGGTGTCTAATTTAGCAACATGCGTATAATAGAAAAACAGCTATAAAACTGAAAAGTCATGTTCATGTTTTGATGATATGATCCTGTAATATACATGCATATTCGCAAATATCACAGATTGTCGTGAGCAATTATTTATATAATAATCGAAAATAGCCTGGAGACATCGGAGCTGTTTTCTTTTAGTTAGGAAACTATTCACAGCCAACCAAAACACAAAACAATCATTTATATTACCTCATATAAAAAGACCCTATTCGATTATTCGCTTTTGCAGAATAAACATGTCTAGAAAAGGGTATTATTCCTTTTCATTCCATTTCAAGAATTGAATTGGAATGAAAAGAACGTATTAAAAATATCATCCTTTTGTAAAAACAACCTAGAATATACACCTCGGGGGAATAACAGGAACTATTTTGATTTCTCTTTTTCAAAATTAAGTTGGCATAAAAAGGACGCGTCATTATATGGTTTCCATTGATGGCTAAATGGTACAAATGTGCCGATTGTCTCCCGAATTATATGCCTCCCAATCTAATATTTTACTGCCTATTATCAGTGTGGGTTGTGAACTTGGAAGACTAAAGGTTGTTTTCAAAACCGCATACCTTCAGCTTTGAGGCAATTTTGGGCCTTTCCTGCGATTACTTTGGACCAATTTTCCGCTTATTTACACCCCAATACCTTACCTCTTTTCTTTTCTTTTTTTGTCAGAATTCCTGTTCCAAAGTCGGATGTTTTGACGCACGTAAATAACAGGTGCGAGCGACTTGAATTGGGCAACGAATTGTGGAATTGTGTTTCGTTTAACATGTACTTAGTTAGGAATGTTATCTATCACAATAAATTGAATGTTGTAGAATATGATTATGTTAATATTTTAGGGATTGTTAAAACATATTATAATGTTATATGATGTTACAGCTACCGTATATATTGAAATAATGAAAATGTGATATTGGAATTAGTCCCAGGAACAGAATATAATTTTTTACTAAGCACTTTTTTTTTTATAGTGCTGCCACTACAGATTTTTAGTTAAAATCGATCATAATCACAAGTTTTATTTTAGCAATTATATTTATCATTCATTGTAATTATGACAGTGTTGATATTGTTACTTTTCTTCATTATCAAGCTATACTCATTACAAGTAAAAGTTTCACCGTACATTGTTCATCTTTCTGTATTAATAATATAAACATTTAGTATGGAACATATTAATTTGGGAATATTGAAGACAGGACGCTTACTCCCCAATACAAAAGAAATGAATAAATAATGAAATGAATGAAAATGAGAAAGACATGAGAAGAAGAAAAAGAGGAACACATGAGGCAAACGGAAGAGAGATAATTACAGGAACATTAGTTATGTTGATTGATAAGTAATGTTGTTGAGAACGCAGTATGATGAATTTACAGATTAATTATTTCATGGTTGATTAACGCATGCTTAGCTAATTCACTAGGTATATAGCTAATGACTTTGTAAAGAAACATTTCACCCTACGTAAGTATTAGAGTAATGTATACAACAAGATAATGAAAATAAAATGAATAAATAAATAAATAACTATTGATAATGTATAAAAAAAAAAAATAGGTAGATAAACAAATATATACATAATGGATGAATGAATAAATAAAGAACGTATTAAGATAAAGAAAATAGGTCAACATATTACACCAACAAGAGATAAATGAAAAAATAAATACAGACGTGTTCAAAGAAAAGGGAAATAATTATTTTGCCCCGACCGACATAACTTTGGCACAGTTGTTACGCTTTTCCCGCCCCTCTCCCGCAGAGGGGCCCGAGTCTATTCAAGCCGTCCTCCTTCTAATGTTTTTACAGGTTCCGAAAGATGACAGACTGACATGTGACTTTTCAAAGTTACTGATTTGTAAACTCTGCACTTTCTTTGAAAAGCATGAACGTATAAAGCGAGAAAGTGCAAGCGCGTAAGGTTTGTTTTGCATTATGTCAGGGGGAGGGGGTATCCATTAATGTATAAGTTCACACTTCGAAGAGATTAATTTTCAGAAACTTTGAAAAAAAACTAAATAAACAAATCAACATCTGGTGTCATCGAATCAATTTCACGATTGGCATGGTTAACTTCTTTACCGCAGCTTAGCAGTTAGTTTTGTGATCATAAACCGATAAAATATTAACAATTAGCATGAATAAGTTTTGGACGACATTATAGAAAGTTCACCTTATATATACCAAAAAAAGATTCACAAATCATATTTTATAATAACACATCTGCTATGAGTGTTTGACACCACGGTCGGTATTTCATGTAACCCTAAAACTATGCATTTGGATTTAATTAAATTGTAGGTAATGGTCCCACTTGTATGAACTTTTTTTGACGAGTAACAAAATATTAATCTTCAGGAGCCACCTACCCAGGTAGAGGAACCACATCAACTCGATTTGCCACCTTTCCCCTCTTTTATGCCTTCCGCCGTCATTTAATTTCTTCCTCCCGAGCATATTTTCTGCCTAAGGTGCGGCAAAAGTACAAGTTCAGCTCGACGCCTAAGGTGTAACATGCACGCTGCGCCTAATCTGCCAGGTAACAAAAAAAACTTCATTGTCTTCGCAGAGGTAGTTCCTCCCTCGCGGCAAAGTTCGCCCCCTGTAATTTTCTCAAACAATAGCGTTTGGGGTCGGTCCATTGTTCGCCGATTTGACTGTTGTTTGTTGTTGGACGAAACTTCTTAAAAGTGCAATCACTTTGCACTTTTTAATTTACCTTTTTTCTTAAATCGTCAAATGACGTGAGTATGACGAAATCAATTATGCACGTAAGTACGGATGGTTTCTAAAAAGTTCATGAAAATAATGTCACTATGAAATGAATTAATTTGTCCCGAACGGTCCCGAACCCGCTTGAACAATTTGACTATTTCCTTAAAAGTTTCCTTAAAATATTAAGTCATATATTATTATAATGGCAATAATACTATTATCACGATTTTCGTAAAATGAAATTGAAACATGCCTTCTCTTCTCTGCCAGATGTAGAATGCAGGGGGACCAAAATTGGGGGGGGGGGGGGGGGGGGGGTGCAAATACGTATAAGTGTTGTATTTGATGTCTCATGTAAGCTTTTAATATCCGCACACTACCTTAGGGACTGAATAATAATACTCAAAGTTAATAATATCGTCGTAAAATGCGAATTTCATAATTTAAACGTGAAGACGTCATTCCATTACACAAACATGATACCCTGCTCACTTAAACAATCACGGCAGTAATGTTATATAAGTTATGGTTAACAGTCTTCACCACCACCCGTCGCCTTATTCCTGGGGTTGCGGCCCCCTATACCCCGCCTTGCTCATGTTCCCCTTATTATGGCCAGGTCGGAGTGACCCGCAGCCAATAGTACGACACTGACCAGTGGAAATAGGTCGGGTTGATATTTAATCTTTTTTAAGTCGCAATTTTGCCTGAAAATTATTTGGTGCGAGTGTTTGGTCACAATTTTCATTAAAAAAAATAAAATTGGTTGTTCCGATCTTGGGGCACTGTACTAGAGTCCCGTAGAACCAGAGAACACACACAAACGCACTAAAACGCCAAGTAATGAAAACATTTGACATGTTTGAAGACAAAAAAACCCCGCAATGTAACAGTGAACAGTCATGCACGTGAACGTTTAACAACTTGTTGTTGGTAAAACATACCCATGCAAAATACACACATTCACACACAAACACACGCTCACTAAGAAAAAATAAGCACAAAACACACACATACACACGCATAACACTTTCAATGATACAGAAAATAGTAGATTGCTTGATCTCATTCTGCAACATCAAGAATTAGTTGATTTTTGTCTTCATTAAAAAAAATCATCCCGCTAAAATATAAAACAGATTCAAGATGGAAACATTCAGTAATCTCTCTCTTTCTCTTCACCTCCTAATTATGTTAAATTAATTATACATGTACAACATAATTGTCTTCATTAAACAGTGCAGGATTTGGTAAATTTATGAGGAATAACACTACATGTATTTTAATGTTTTCAAAGTTAGATACTGCGCCGTCTTCTGTAGCACCTTCCCCTCAAGGGGGCGCTATACTAAATAATCATTCAGGTACCTTGATTTTTTTCCCACAAATGATGTTTGGTCTCCAGCTCTGGGCCAGAAAATGTATTTCATCACAATTTACTTGCGGCCAACTGGGAAAACAAAATCCACATAATTATTGTTTTATTTTTGTCAATTTGTTTTGGGCAAGCAAAATTATATAAGTGTACAGTCATGTATATTATTATTGCCTTACCAGAGCTCCAAGGCAATCTGTGATGTTATAACAAAGTTTGAGGTATATTTTACAATAAATTTGAAATTCTTGTTTATTTGCGTCTCACATAATAACCGAATGTATCATGTTATTATGTACGTATCGCTCAAATTATGTTGTAAATTATAGTGGCCATACTATAAGTATAGCTGGGGGACATGTGATTCCCAATATCTGACACAAAAAATATGAATCATATGTGACCGGCTATAGCAAAACCCTGCACTTGTCGGTAAAAATCAAAACGCAGATTTTCATACCATTAGAAAGGCCTCATCACAAGCGTTCATTTGATGCTTTGTTCTAACAAATTGGTCAATAATTGACAAAGATTGTTTCAATTTTACAATCATTAGTCTTTTACACACAAAATGTGAACTTAAAATGCCCATTTCTTCAAAACATGAATTACCGACAAGTGCTGGGTTTTGCTACAGCCGGTCACAATTAGTCCAACCACACTTCACCACTGGCTGGAAGTAATACAAAATGTACAAAATACAGACAAAAAAAGACACATAATACATCAAAAGCATGTAAATAGTGTATTCTTTCAATATATAATGTATATTCTTCTTTATTACAAGGCTCATGGTCACGTATAATAGTCAATATGGTCACATACAAGTATGTCAATAAAGTAGGTCAATATGACATCATAAAGTAAGTAGTACTTATTGCAAAATAGTGGCAGTAATTTACACAACAGTAGGGGCAAATGGAATAAGTACCGATATTTGTTACACACAACGGATGAATTAATATCTGAGTTGAATAGATATAACGATAAGTACAGACAGTGGTTACACAAAATGTATTCATTATTATCTGAATTGAATAGGTAACAATAAGTACAGACAGTGGTTACACAAAATGTATTAATTATTATCTGATTTGAATATATCACAAGTTTAGTTAAATCAACTTTCCAACGCACCCCCCCCCCCCCCCCCAATTCAGAAAGGTCCACTTTTTATCAGTCTCGGCAACCAGTGTCTTGTTTTTCTGATTATTACGCACCTCCCTTTGAAAAATCCTTGCTACGGGCCCGAACAGATGTAGCCAAATATATGTATATGTATATTATGTGACAAAATTACTCAAATTTGATCAACATAACTCACTTTTAGCCAAAAATATTGATCACACATCATATATTGTGTTATAGTTATCACCTTGTACAACATTTATATAATTTTACACAATGTTGAATTGAAGGGAAAAGACATGTTTCAAGGATATATACTGTTTGTATCTGCCATATTAGAATAACATTGTCACATAGGAAAGACAAATTTTGATTTTGAAATAAAATCATGCGAACGAGTTATGCTTCCAAATGAAACAAATTAAAATAATAATAACAATAATTGTAGATTTGTTCAAATAGTGCATTATAATTCTCAAATTATTTGGAGCATTACTACTTTGACTTAAAGGTAACGTTGAGTATTGGTAATTTCCAAAGTGCCCCCCCAAAATTAATTGTAACGGATTTGGTTGATTTCAATTCCATATGAAAGATCATAAAAAAAAACATGGGAAATAATAATAATTCCCATTCAAATGCTCTAATTGTTGTGAAATTTGCTTTCAAAATATTTATAAAAGTGATTGACGTCCGGCCATCACTTTTTAGAGAACGCTAGCGCGAGGCGCAAGCGTTCTAGGTTCTCTTAATACGGGACATAAAATTAATATTTGTAAGCACGCTAATTGTGCTTAAAACTGTACATATGATACGGTACTTACCACCAATTCACTATCCATTATGTGATCCAACTATCGGGTGGATTAAAATTATGATTTTCCCCTCCATTTCGTAAAAAATCAGTGATATATGCGCCTCCTCGACTTCTCTCCATGTGTTAGCGCGACTCCGCGCTTGCGATACACATGAATATGCGCGGTAACTATTACCGCGCATTACAGTCCCGTATTAGGAGGACCTAGAACGCTAGCGCTTCTCTCTAGAGTTAATTTGACACTTGAGTTGTAACGGCTCATTTTGAATGATAACAGGGGTTTTACTCTGTCGTTTGTAATTGTGTATACTTTTCGAGCATGGTGAAGTTATAACTATTAGTTTGTACCGTAATCGTGCAGGTTTTGGTTACTAAAGTTAAGTTTGACCAATACTCAACGTTACCTTTAAGCGGAGCAGCCTAAATAAAGTGCTCAATAATTTCAAGGAATCAATTCCTGTGAAGTACTCATTTACTACACCTGGGTCTAGAGCATACAAAATAGAGCATTACAGAATGTTGGTAGATTGCCACTTAATACAGTTGAACAGACTATTATAGGGGACAATTTGCATAGGAATAATAATGATAATAAATACATGTAGCATTCTATTTAATTTCAGCCAAAATCGGAGTTGAGAATCATAACTAAATACACATTTACAATATATAGCAACTATTGAGCAATGTCCAAAAGTTTGCTTCATCTATTACACACCCACAATTTAAGAAAATTAATAAAATTGCAGAAATTTGCAGTTAAGTTTCACTACACCGTGATCATCTCAAAGACTCATACACAATGTTAATATAATTAAACATAGATTTATATTATTGCTAATTATAAGAAAAAATAAAAGATCTGCATATTCATTTACTGTTATGAACATTTTTCTGGTACTGTATAAAAATAACATTCTAATTACTTATTCACATTTTTACTGAGTACTAGATTGGCATAAAACATACAATTCAACGCCACTTTTGAACATCTTAGGTAATGACTGCAATTGTGTGTTAACATACCTTCCCCCGTGCTTCATATGCAGGAAAGGATTTGTGGAAAACAATCTGCCCCGCAGATAGGATGATAAATGGAGGTCCCGTGTATCAGACAGTTCCATCTCATGCACGCAAAATAACCTAGACTACTTCTTGAAAAGAGTAGTGTTAACCTTGTTGACTAGTAACTCTGCATATCAAAACAAAAATACTGCAAGAATATTTCAAATTGAAGGAGGCAGTTCAATACGAAGAAGAACACATGTTATGGTACAAAGGGTGCCTTTTAAATTATACTTTGCTCATTGTATATCAAGGTATAATTATAAGGTAAAAATTCTAATTCATAGTATCACTATTTTCCGTGCATTATTATGGCAGCTTCAATCGCAAATTTGAAATTTGAAATTCATTACTACAGAGTGGAACCTTGGTATGAAGAGCGACGATAAACAAAACCCTCCAAGTAACAAGGTAATATGAACTAAGATATAACAAGGTAATTTTCAAAGTCCTACTGTCCTCACTATAATGAAGTTCCACTGTATAAACAAGACGTAGTCATGTACCTCATGTAACAAAGAAATTGTCATGTGCCCCGTTGCAGAAAGAGATACAATCGATTGTAAGTTACATTTAATTGTAAGTCAGATCAGGTGTTCGAAACGTGCAAATCTGATTGGTTGAAACGCGCTTAGTTTCTGACTTACAATCGACTGTATCTCTTTCTGCAACGGGACCCAAGTCTTCATGGCTGTGCTATAATAATGCAATGAGTCTGTAAATAAAGACTACATAACTCATATTCAACCAGGAAATAAACTAGGTAGGACACTTTTGCCTAGACCTAAATACAGTCAAACCTGTCTATAGTGGCCACCCAAGGGAGACAAGAAATGTGGCCACTGTAGACAGGGGCCTCTATACAGAGGTTCAATTACACTGTTTTTCTCTGCAAGGGATCACTTTGAGTGGCCACTATAGGCAGGTTGGCTGCTATAGACAGGTGGCCACTAAGACAGGTTTGACTGTACACACAATTGTCTGTTACTGCTGGTGGAATGGATATCAACAACTGATTCTCTTTATAAACGCATCAAAGAATAAGAAATATTTTGGTGGATCAGTGTTCCTTATTTGCAAAGAAGCTGTACAATCTATACAAAATCTGCTCGACAATATAATTTACAGGTAGGTATGTACCGTATAAAAAAAAAAAAAAAAAAAACTATTTCTTTAAGTACAGGAAAATAATTGGAAAGGAAGTACTGGAGTTTTTCATAAACTTTATGGATAACTTGGACAAGATAAGTACATGTATCCTCATTCAAAAGGTAGCAGGCAGGACAAATCCATTTTCTTTTGCAGATTATTAATGTCATTTGGGTGATAATACAATATAGAATAATAATTTTAGTTCAGTTATACATGTATTAACAACAATGTAGCCTAATGACAACATACTACATTATTGGTCACAATACAAATACATCAAAGTATAACTGAATGTTATAGACCATAAGCTAGAGGGGCAGCTATATGCATGTGGCAATATGAAGAAGTCTTCTGGATACTCTGTGTTTTCTCACAAAGAAAACATATTCCAAATGTCTAAAAAAACACAATTACAATGAGTATACTAGTTGTTTTAGGCGATAAATTATCTTTCTTTCTGGAATGAACTGTATAAACAGGAAATATGAATGAATATTGTGTCAAAAAGGATAGTTCTTCTCATAAATATACTTCTTCTGTAACTTCTGCCCTTTTCACATGCATCAGGGGGGCACTCTGGGATGGCAGATGGGGTACTTTGTGATGTGAAGGGGGGCTCGGAAGCGGTCTCTCCGGCAACGGACGATCGCTCATGTCAGCCTCAAGGACATCAGCCATTCTTTTGATGGGGGACCCGAGATCTGAGGGTGAAAGGTACCCGTGCTCATCAAAATCATGTTCCGATTGTTGGCTGTCAAAGCTTGTTGCACTTGCAGCGTAGCTTAAACCTGTCATTGCGCCGTTATTGGCACCCTGGGAACCAGCAGCCAGAGGGTTTGATATCATGCCGGTCGAGGTTCGCTTGTCATTAAGCAAGGTCTGGATGGACATCGCGTTTCCCTCAGAAACGGCTCTATGCCGTTTACCCCGCGCCGCATTCTTTGGGTTAACCACGGGTGAAGATTCTTGTTGCGGGAGATTGTTCAGTTGTCCCTGGGACTTCCTGGAGTACGACTTAGTCTTGTCTGTCGTCGAGATTCCTTTCACCTCAATCTTCCGCGGTGCCGGTTTCGGAGGCAGCTTGGCGCTATCGCCGCTCTCGCTTTCGCTGTTACGACTCTTGCTCTTGGATCTCATCATCTTCAGACCAAGTCCAAACTTCCTGCGAACTCCAGTTGCGGTAGACTGACTTGATTTGTCCGAGTTTTTATTTGGGGAGATGAAATGTTGAGTTTCCGGTTGAATGGGACCAGTATCAGCGAGCAGGTCCGGATTGGACTGCGCCTTTTTCATGGTCCGCTTGTAAGTCTGAGTAGTATTTGCTCTACTCCGCGCAGCATCGTCTGCTTCAGATGGAGACGTATCAGTATTTGAAATGTCCACGAGAGACTTTGACTTCTTCATCTTGACTCTCTCCAGAGTTCTCTCCTTGAAGGACTTCCGCTTCTCTTTGGCAGCTGGTTCCTCAAGAGATGCTTCTGACCCAGTGGAGACTGCCGGGGCAGGGGTGGTAGTTATAACCTGGGTGTAAGACACACCTGGTTCCACGACTGCAGTTTGAGCCTGATGAGCCGAAGTCTGCGTCACAATCCTCGCTGTATTCGTTCGGACGTTGTCGATGTCCTCGTACGAAGTGGCCAACCTGGAGGAGTCGATGTAGCCCTGCGACGCTCGACTGTCCCTCATGACATGTCCACGTGAGATCGGAGGAGGGGTGCTACCGACATTCTCGTATGTTAACTGTTCTGACCTCTGAGCCGGTGTGGACGGGAAGGTTGAATTGACTTGTCTATAGTCCACCAGTTGCTTTGGGGACAGGATGTAGGGGTTGTCTTCTGTTGGAGGTCCCTCGTTGCGAGGAAGCGAAGGCAACTGTCTGGAGTTCATCCAGTCGGGCATGTTATCTGCCGCCGCGGAAGAGAACGAGAAAGCGAGATCCAGACAACCTAGTGTTGGTGATCGATCGATGTAGGAGTCGGTGATCGAAGGGCTCCGCAAGTTGCCCACTGATATGGACCTTGTGAAAGACTCTCCTCCAAATGTGCCTTCGTAATTGACACCCTGATACTCGTGTTCCCTTTCAACTGCAGCAGCACCCTGTAAACTAATGTCACTACTGTCAAAGTATGTATGTATGAGAGGGCTTGATGGCCCTGAATCGGCAGCTTCTGCACCTCCTACTGGACGCTGAACTGCAGCCACCATCTGGTAGCTGTGCTCTTGCGTGGGCACGGTTGCCATGGCACCAGGTAATACTGAGGATTCCTTCAGGCGGTCACTCAGGAACGGCGCAAGTGCGTAGCTCTCCGTAAGGGTATTGCTGGAGAATGCCGGCGTGTAATCCATATCCTGGTATGTTGAGCGATCGCTCGTTGCCATGCTGCCCGTTAAAGTCCGTGGGATGCTCACAGGCGGGTCCCAGCTCATCCGATCCTTACTGTCCCGACCAAGCCCAATCCTAGATAGCGCACTCAGTCCACTCCCCCCACCCATCTCAGCATAGGGGAGCGTGGCCGCTTCGCCACAGTTACCCATCTCTGCGTACGGCAAATTGTATTCTGGTTCTTGGTTGAGTGAAGGTGCCGGGACAGGAGGACGGTTCGTCCTTGGAGGTACGGTTGGAACTCGGGCCGGGATGTCTAGTGGGTCCTGGGTGCGCTGCTTCGACTGGTCACTCTTGCTTCTGTCCAGTTTGTGGTTTGACCCTGTGAGAAATTCAAGAAACCAGATTTCTAGAGTTAAGCAATGCTAGAAACTAAGTAATTACGGCACAAAGGGGCAAATAAAAACAAGATTTGTTTCCAAATCTTGTGACTCGAAACCTGAATCTGGTGGCGGGTGGCCCTAAACAAATTCTGTTTTATTTTATTGCCCATTCGCACTTTGAATTTGAAACCTTCTAGATGCAAGATCAAGAATTACCAAAAAAAATAACGACTAAGAGTATTAAAGTTCTTTAAAGATTTAAATTGAATGCTGCATTCAAGAAAAGAAATTACAATTTTTTGTTCTAGATATGAGAATTCAGTCTCATGAAAAAAACATCATGGAGCAGGAAAAAAAAAACATCAACAAAAGGCCAAAACATAATGTAAGGATCCGATATGAAAGTAATGAGGTTTATATAGCTCATGACTACATTTATAACAAGCATTGAAAAGGGTTTCATGGGCAGTACCCCCATACAAGGGTCTTCTGGCTCGATGGTTGAGTAATCCGGAGGGTCCGGGTAAGATTCCCAGTGAAGCACATTTTTCTTTGCTCATATCGTTTACCTATTCAAATTTAATTCCAGTCGGTTTCCTTTATGTAAAAAATTATGTAGGATACATACCATCCCTCCGCCTGTCCAGCCGATCGTAGGCCTTGCTTCCACGGTCTGGGACTGGGACAGCTGCACTGTGTTCATTGCGATTGGGTGATGTAGGTCTACCTGAAGATTTGAATCAAAACAAATACAAAAATCTATTGATGTCTTTGAATTTTTCATCAAATATATTTGAGAGATGGTGGGATGCAACACAAATTCAAACATTGCATATCTCAGCAAAAGCATACTTTTTAGCCTTTATGGTTTGAGAACATCTGGCTGTATTGTATTCATTATAAATGGGAAATGCTGATAACCTTACAAAGGAACACTGGACAATATCACATACATGACAACATTCCTTCCCAAATTTGCCAACAAATTACAAATGTAATGTGAAACAAAAGAACCACAATTGGATATATTAATTTACTTTGAAAAAGAACACATCTACTGAAAACTTGATTATATTTAATTTGTATTTGTACATTACAGACACCATACCTTCGGACCTCCTCTTTGGCTTTGGCAGCAGACCAAAGCAAAATTGCAATATCTTTACTTTGCTATCTAGCACAGTGACACATCTAATCAAACTTTATAATTTGAATTATTTGTTTGTACATTACAGACACCATACCTTCAGAGCTCCTCCGTGCCATAGGCAGCAGACCAAAGGTGGCTAACCTCAACCTCTCGTAGTCCTGGTTAATCTGTTCTGCTGTGGCCGGGGTATGTGGACCTTCCCCCTGCAAAGAAAACAGAATTTGGTAACAAAATTGTATATTTCCTCTTCATACATGTACATTAATCGAGACTTGTAGAAAAGTAGGCTTTATAACTCAATTTAACCATTTGGGTCAAGCATAGTTCATGACTGCTTGCTAGCCTAATGTATAAAGCAAGCCTCCACGCTAACTTTTTTCTGTTCTGGCCCGTTCGGGCAAGTAAAATCATACATTTTGCAATTTTACTCGCTCCATTAGAAAATTAACTTGATCTCTTACTTCTAGATGAAATTAACACATGTGAAATAACATCATTCTCTTGTAGTTGAACAATTATTTAGTTGCTCGATTTGGCAAGCAAACTAGACAATTTATGAAATTTAACTTGCCCGAAACCAATTTTCACCCGGACAAGCGGGGAAGTGCCCTGTATAAAGCGCGTTGGGACCCTAACTTGGGTTTCGAGATACTCGATTTGATTTTTTTCCTGTTATATTTGCCTGATCTAGTCACAATGAAACATACATGTATGATTAATTTCTAGTATGCCTTACCCGACTTCCTATGAACTTCTGTGGAGTATGCACTCAAGAGATTGCAAATCTCTCCAGGTCGCAAAGACATATGAAGAGCTTATTTCCAAAAGGGGCTATATCCACTTTTTCAATTTCTGAAAAAATTAGGTTTCTTTGTCCAACCTTGTACACGTGCCTATGGGAATATGAAAATTGAACGTTCCATATTTTGATTTTGATCTCGTAATTCGTCCTAAAATTCAGATTTCTAGATAGCTACGTAGCTTATCACTGCGCTGCTATCGTTAACTCCTTTTGTACCAGCCCCCTGGGGAGGACTCAATTTAGATTTTGAGCTACTGAATTTAATTTTTAATTTTTCTTTTTTTGCCTGATATAGTCACAACGATGCCACCTCACCTCATTTACAATACCTTTTGTGGTGTACAAATTTAATTAATTGTCTAGTTTGCTTGCCAAATCGAGCAACTAAATAATTGTTCAACTACAAGAGAATAATGTTATTTCACATGTGTTAATTTCATCTAGAAGTAAGAGGTCAAGTTAATTTTCTAATGGGGCGAGTAAAATTTACGTAAATCTCTCGTCTTGATGCAGGAGTGTCGCATAGACATACGCTGCCTGCCCATGGGGGGGGGGGGGGGGGGCAACCAATATTGGTTCTGAGCCACTCAATTTTTTTCTTCATTAAATTTGCCTGATTTAGGCCACAAACAAGCGATTCTGTATTCAGTGCTCGAAACTAGCATAGGCCCGAGCCGCTGGCCCGGGCCACTAAAAATTAGCTTCGGGCTACCAAATATCATTGATCCTAAATTCTACTGGCCCGTTTCGGCAAGCAAATGTAAGAGAATTTGTAATGTTTTTCTTTGTTTGGGGCCACCAGATTTAGGTTTTGGGCCACTAGAAGTTGAGAAATCTTGTTTTTACTTGCCCGACTGGGCCACAAGGCAAAAAGGTTAATTTCTAGCATTGCTGAATTGCCTTACCTGGTTTCCAATATCTTCTGTGGTGTACGTATCCAAGAGATCGTAGATCTCCCCGTCTTGGTGCGGTAGGGTCGCAAAGACGTACATCGCCTGCCCCATGGGGGCTGCGCGCCCTGACTTGAAGGTGAAGCGCCCCGTCTCCGAACTCTCAAACTCGCGTATGCTCTTCAGAGGCCACTGTCCTACTAATGACCTCGATCGCTGTGGGTGAATCATAAATGAGAGAAGGTCTTTACATCTACAGTATGCCCCAATCGTCATCTAATATTCCATTATCCAACAAGGATTTGTACAACAAACGTTTGTACATGTATGGTATGCCTAGTATTTCAACAAACAAAAGGGAAACACTTGTTATTGGTAAAATAACATACCGGTAGTTTGTTTCACTTAATCTAATTTCAAGATAAAAGGATATTTCAAGATTGTTTGCATATTTGAAATGTCTGCATGATTTACACGCAGGACGATCTGTGCTATTAATAACATACTGATAGTACAGTAATTCCATTAAAAACAAAAGAAAAATAAGAACATTATCAAAATCCAAGACGGCAGTTAAATCAACAGAGGAAGGATACAAAGGCTGTTCAATGATTTCCTGTCATGACTTTATATCCAGTGATATACCTGACTGTACATCCTTCCGCCTTCAGACCAAGATTCAAGTTATCAACCAACAGAGACAGAGCTCTAAACCCCGAATTGCCTTATTTTGATTTCATTTTTGTTGTTGTTCATTCTGAAATTTCTAAGATATTTTCGAGTAAATAATAGATTGCTTTAGTTTAAAGGGACAGGCCCTCTTTTACAAAACGTCTGAACAGTTTCCAGTTGACGGATGGGGATGAATGTAACACACACAAAAACAATCAGATCGAACAGCCCTGTAATTTGGATTCTACGAATAAAAAACGAATGCGTCCCTCCATCAAACTATATATCGGTCAATAAAGTTAACTGATTTAGCATAATATTACAACAATATTGTACTTATTCTTGTAAAGGTATTGTGAAGCCGACATTTGTAAAGGTATGTCACGGAAAAAGATCTCAAAAATGAAGAATATATAATTACATGTAGTCAGTTTAAGCAAGGTTTGGTTATTTTGTTTAGTATTCGCTGATGCCGTTGTTATTTGTGCGCGGGTCACATAGCTAGCACGGGTCACGTAGGGGTCACGCATAGCCATGTGGTACTCCATGGAATCCATGTGCGAACTTTCTCACCGGGTGAATACACGTATAATGCACAATTAAACGTTGGACAACAGTTTATTAGTTTTAGGTCTAGAACTCCACGAAAAAGAGATTTCAAGCCCTAATTTTTTCAGGCATGCTGTTAAATGACATTTTCTTTCATATAAGACAATAACCTCGCAACTTTTGAAATTTGGCTTGCAAAAGAGTAACTGTCCTTTTAAAAACAAAAGAAAAACAAGGATATTAAATCCAAGAAGAAAGTTACATAAACATAGAAAGGATGCAAAGGGAGTTAGATGATTTCCTTGTATACATCCTGTGATATACCTGTACATCCATCCACCTTCAGACCAAGATTCAAGTTATCAATCAACCCAGGGCTGTCCCAAAGACAGAGCTTTATAAACTGAATTGCCTTATAAACCAGTGGCATGGGCACGAATTTTGCGAGGGGGGGGGGGGGGGGGGGGGATTCCAACATGCGAGCATGTGAGCACAAGCTGTTTCTTGGCCTGCCCTAGTGCCTCTGCCGGGGGTCCAGGCTGTCAAACCCCATGGAAGCTTTATACAAAGCCCCAAAATCTATAAAGACCACCAAAACGTCTTTTTGTATCCTGTGGGTGGTCTTTATAGAAGGGGTTGCTAGAGTAGATTTGTATTTCTCACACAGTAAAAACTGCTCTAGTGACTACCTGTCCATAAAGACAACCTGTTCATAGAGACCACCTTACTTTAACTCCTAGGAAGCAGTTTGATTGTAAATGAACCTGTCTTTAAAGACCACCTGCTTAAATAGACCACATTTTTGTATCCATTGGGTTGGTCTTTATAGACAGGTGGTGACTATGTTATTTCTTACCTTCAGTGCTAGAGTGAGACCCCATTTAGACAGGTGCAGCAAACAGGTGGTGGCTCGGGCTCCGATCCGACGCATAGACTCTGAATCATCTGGCGTCACTTCGAAACATCTCCCTGAAATTAAAGGAAAATGCACCATCATCAATAACAAAAATAATGAGAAAATGTGTTTTGAGTCTTTCTTCATAATTTGCTAAACTACATGTATGTTTAAAATCAGCATTCTGAATTTTGTAGGAAGTAATTAAAAAAAACTCTTTACCCAGAAAGTCTGTCCCAGTTTTGTCTGTGTTTGACATCACAGTTTGACTGACCACAAGGAATTTCTATGTGACACTGGATGTCTTGACCTCAAAGATACGTTACTTGCAAGTCTGATGTATTTTCTCGAATCAGCTAAGACAGTTCAAAGAAAATAACTTACCAGGGAAGTCAGTCCTGAGTTTTGTCTGTGTCTGCAGGTAGAAGACCCATAGGTCCATAATAGTTTGACTGTCCGCCAGGAATTTCCAGGTGACATTGGATGTCTTGACCTCAAAGATATGTTACTTGCAAGTCTAATGTATTTTCTTGAATCAGCTAAGACAGTTAAAAGAAAATAACTTACCAGGGAAGTCAGTCCTGAGTTTTGTCTGTGTCTGCAGGTAGAAGACCCATAGGTCCATAATAGACTGTCTGCTAGGAATTTCCAGGTGACAATGGATGTCTTGACCTCAAAGATATGTTACTTGCAAGTCTAATGTATTTTCTCGAATCAACTACATGTAAGACAGTTAAATGAAAATAACTTACCAGGGAACTTCAGTCCTGAGTTTTGTCTGTGTCTGCAGGTAGAACACCCATAGGTCCATAATAGTTTGACTGTCTGCCAGGAATTTCCAGGTGACATTGGAAGTCTTGACCTCAAAGTTATGTTACTTGCAAGTCTAATGTATTTTCTCAAATCAGCTAAGACAATTAAAAGAAAATAACTTACCAGGGAAGTCAGTCCTGAGTTTTGTCTGTGTCTGCAGGTAGAAGACCCATAGGTCCATAATAGTTTGACTGTCTGCCAGGAATTTCCAGGTGACATTCGAAGTCTTGACCTCAAAGATATGTTGCTTGCCGGTCGGATCATGTTTCTTGTCCACTCTATAGTATGGTGATAGTTTCAGCTTGCCTGGAGTAAAATAATGATTTATCATAATTGGTAGTATTAGTTTGTTAAAGTGGCTACAATAATAATAAGATAGATAAGATTTTTAGGAAAAAGTAGTGAAGAAATGATGGTCAGCATGGATCCCCATCTGGCCCTGAAAAAAACATGTTGATTGCCAATCAGATCATGTTTCTAGTCTATCCTGTAGTATGGTGATAGTTTAAGCTTGCCTGGAGTAAAATCATGATTCAGTTTTGGTAGTATTAGTAATGATTATCACATGAACAGCAATGATAACATGAAAGAAAAGAGTTCTAGGAAAGAAAGAAAAGAATCTAGTGATCTGGAAAAAGTCTCCAGGTGATGCTGGATTTCTGGACTTCAATGATATCTGGGGGTGTTTCACAAATATCCTAAGTTGATCTTAGCACTATTAAGATGGTCTTAAATATTATGGAAAGCCATTAGTGTCTTGAAACATTTTTTATAAAATTTATGTTGAAATGCATAAAATGTTGATTCAAATCATATATATTTTCTAATTATCAAAGAGATTTCATAAATTTTATGTGAAGATTATGAATCTCTTTGATAATTAGAAAATATTTATGATTTGAATCAACGTTTTATGCATTTCAACATAACTTTTATAAAACTGTTTCAAGACACTAATGGCTTTCCATAATATTTAAGACTATCTTAGTGCTAAGATCAACTTAGGATCTTTGTGAAACACCCCCCAGGTCTGCCCACTGGATGCTGTTTCTAGTCTACCCGGCAGTACAGTGATAATTTGAACTTGCCTGCCATTAAAATCCACCAATAGCATTGCTACAACCATATAGCAACATGCAATAACTATAATGAAGGAAAAAGATATCACGTTCTAAGAACAGGAAATGAAGATATGGTGGTCTAGACAAATCTCCAGGTGATGCTAGATCACGAAGATATGTTGCATGCCAGTCGGATCATGTCAAAATGTCAAGACGATATTACTTTTAGGCAATATTTTACATTTTGAAATTTCTAATGACTTTTTCAAACACAAAATACAATGCTTTAAAGGACCTAAAGAATACGACATACTTTGACACTTATTCCATAGTTGATGACTATGAAAATAAACACAGTAGGGCAATTCTAAGGTAACAGCGTGACGGTAGGAGGGTGTTTCTCACGATGAAAGTCTAAATAACTCACAAAATAAAAATGTCCAGAACCAAATTTTGATATGCATCTGTTCCCACTATCCTACCAATTATTTACAATAGGAAAGAAAATCAAAATTCCCACTAAATTATGAATTATGAATATCAATATCTGCGGTAACAGCGTGACGGCAAAAAGACATGGGTTTCTTACATGGTAAGAAACTACCGTAAAACTCCGTGTATAAGACGCACTTTTTTTCCGTCGGAAAATGTTCAAAGTGGGGGGTGCGTCTTATACACAGGTACAGCCAAGGACACCCGGTAGTCATGTTTAATGCATATTAAACTGGTCTAGGGCATGACAAGAGCTTGATATAAGAGGGAACATTTATCAAAATATACCTTTTTCCTTCATAAATTATAGTGGTTAGCAAAACAAAATGCAAGTTTTTAAGCAGTAACACTGCTACTAATTGAATATTCAGATATTCATGAGTAGCAGCACTCATTTACATTAATATTCAATTTTCTAAACAGTGGTTATACATTTTTCTCAACAAAAAAGTTATTAATGAATTTAGTATTTTGCATATTTAATGAGCATTGCTACCTTTTTTTTTTTTTTTTTTTTTTAAATAGAAAGTTGGGGGTGCGTTTTATACACGAGTGCGTCTTATACACGGAGTTTTACGGTAAGCAAACTCTGTGAACTACAGGAACATTTTGCAATTTTGTCACATTGATTCTTTGTACTAGACATCAAGCTAGAACATCCAAATAAAAATGTAGAAAAAATCCAATGTTCATAGTAAATATGATATCATAAACGTATCTGTGCACGGTAACAGCGTGACGGTAACAGCGTGACCTCTGAATTGTACATGTTATATGTATGGGAGATATTGATGAGATGAATAAGATTATATAATTTTGATGTAGTCATCCAGAATCTATACAGAACTAGATGAATGGGTAATATAACCCAGATGCTCTGAAATGATGGTTCGCATGACACAAATTTGCAGCCTAGCGCCCTCTATTGATCAAAAATGTTTTTGAACAAAACTGAAATTCTTATCTTTTTCAGAATTTAGTTTGAGGAACCATCAAATATCAAAACTTAATTGCAACAATGAAATATTAGACCTTTGACATCTGACCTTTGACCTTATTTCTCAAATTAGCATACAAATGTTTAATTTTATGTCGGCACAGTGCATATCTACAAGTGATTTGTTACATGTAACATGATTTCAATGTCAGTAAGTTTTTGTGTTTGAATGGGTAATTATCCGAGTGACCTTAGACCTGTGCTCCAAACATTTTTATAGAATTTTCTTTTATCTACAGTACTCTTTCTAACATTAATTCTGGCATTTTTTTGTGAGATAAAAAATAAACTACAATAATTTGACCTGATGACCTTTGACCCCATGACCAAATTCTATAATCAGGTCATCTACTTCACTGAACGCATACCAGTATTAATTATCATGTCATCCTTCAAGGATTCTTGAAATATCTTGAGAATAATATATTTTTTGCATATTAATTAGCTGTGACCTTTGACCTTTGACCTCATGGCCCCAAAATGTATCGGATAATCCATACCTCTGAATACATGTCTTGTACAAAGTTTGAACAGAATCCATTCTTGAGATATTGCACAAAAAAAGTAGGTTGCGTCACGCTGTTACCCAAAAAGTAACAGCGTGACCAAATTGATATTGCTTAGATTTATTAGTGGTAAAAGATAATGCTGCTATTTAGCATCCATAATATAGCTCTATGGGTGAATGAAGAAGAAACAAAAAATAATTTCATTCCCATTCATATTTTTCCAGAAATATTAAAAATACCTGTTTTTAGGGTAACAGCGTGACATATAGATGACTATAAATGAAACAGTCACTGAAGCAGAACAAAGAGCAAAAATGCCGAAATAGATATTGGGCCAAAGCCAAAAGTATGGGCAAATGCGACGGGACGGAATTTGATAGTTCTTTTGATCATACAAACAAAAATAAAGATGTGACTGGATAAAATGTTGTTGTTACATGGACAGGGTAAAGTGATGAATATTGTCAAACAGAAAAATAGAAAAATTTATGAGTCTGTTGCCATGGTAACTACATGTTTTTGAAGCGCGACGGGACGGAACGATAGAATGACACAATTTTTTGTTTTGCAAACAATGTTGTTTTCTATCAAAAGTAAAATCCTAATTAAATCCTGCCATGTATCACAAGAAAGGTATGAATGTTCAGTCTCAACACAAGAAAAAGCTAAGCTTCCACATCATTTTAAACAATTTAAAAAATTTTTTGTAATGTGGTGTCGGCGCGACGGGACGGAAACGCGACGGGACGGAAATTTGGTCATGTACAAAACAAATGGCAAATTTTTCAATTGCAATAATTTTCAATCCCTCATGAATTGTTTTGCCATTTTAAACATTTATTTCACCTAATGGCCAATAAAAAATAGTTTTAAGCATATTTAGTATTGATATTACAAATTTTTCCCGTTAGACCATGTACAAAACAAATGGCATTTTTATGCCTCCGCCAACGAAGTGGCCGGAGGCATTATGTTTTTGGGTTGTCCGTCCGTCCGTCCGTCCGTCCGTCCGTACGTCCGTCCGTACGTCCCGTTTTCGTTCTTGCGATATCTCAAGAACCAGTTGACGGATCACTTTCAAACTTGGTATGAGTGTACATATTGGGGTGACAATGATCTGATTAGATTTTGGGGTTCATCAGGTCAAAGGTCAAGGTCACAGGACTCAATATATGTTCAAAAATGCCTCGTTCTCGCGATATCTCTAAAACCGGTTGACAGATCAAATTCAAACTTGGTATGAGTGTACATATTGGGGTGACAATGATCTGATTAGATTTGGGGGTTCATGAGGTCAAAGGTCAAGGTCACATGACTCAATATATATGCAAAAATGGCTTGTATTTGGCAAAATTTCAAGAACTGAATGTATCATAAAGAGTCAACGTAGCCATAAAATATTGGGATCATGAGGTTGAGGTCAAGGTCACAAGGTCACAGGTCACACTCATACTTGCAAAAAAGCTTGTAATGGAAAAAAACTAAATGTCAGATTTCAATCAAACTTGGTACCTGAATGTTTCTTAGGGAGCCAATGTAGCCATCAAAGTTTGGGGTCATATGGTCAAGGTTGCAGGACTCGAAATATATGAAAAATATTTAACAAATTAATTCAGTGCACGGTACTTTGGGCTTGATATTAAAATCGCGTGATAGCGGAGGCATAATTTTCGACTGCGCGCAGTCGAAGATCCATCTAGTTTATATCAAAATGTATTTCCTTTTTTTTTAGTGGTGTTTAAAGATTTATTAATGTTTTAAAATAAAAATGACATACTACTAGCTAAAATAGCATTTTTATCATTTGCTGCTTGGATTTCAAAATAAACTGAATTCAGGAAAAATCTGAAAAATATATATATATTGAGTGTGGAAGCACTGCTGTACATAGCATATGGAGGAGGGTTCCCACCCAAATAATGTGAATATTTTCCTCTCAAAATAAATTTTAGTTAATTAGCAAATTAGTTCATTTTAAAGCAAAAATACATTGAACTGTATGTTATTCTCTTTCAACTATACAAAAGAAAGAAAATTTGTGATGAAATTGCATTGAAAATGGGATTTAATCTGGATTAAATTCCGTCCCGTCGCGCAATTTCCGTCCCGTCGCGAAAATGTAAAAGCCTTGTATAATTTTTTTGAAAAGAGGAAATGAAATTCTAACATCATAAAAGTGTTCGGGCATGAATTCATTGATACTTCAGAGAAGATGGCAATAAATAACTGCTCTAATATTGAGTGGCGCTAAAAAATAGACGTCAAAACGCGACGGGACGGAAATATGTCAGAATAAGGCAATTTTTTGCCCAACTAAAGAGGGCAGTATTATACGAAATGTGTGTGGTACAATTGTCCTATGCATGAGCTATCCAAAAACACTTCTATATTTCTAGAATGAATCTTAGTTTTTTTATAAATCATATTTTTCAAAATTCCGTCCCGTCGCGCTGTGAGGGTGCTTTTCATTATTTAAAAGTGTATTACAGGAAATCCGAGAAACTGTATGCTTAGCCGAACACAGTTCCGGAAACTGCAGATACTCACCTTTCCTATCATACATGAAAGAAAATGATTTTTTCAATTTGAAATTTTTACCTGTGGGTTGACTACTTTTGGCTTTGGCCCATATTTATCTGATAAATTGAAGTAATGTTCTTACCAACACTGAAAGAAAATGTTATGAAAACCTATTTTTGCAGCTCTTTTAATCTTAATATTTACAAGTATATTTTGTGAAAATAATTGAAAATTAATTTATGCTAATTAATTCCTATGAAATAATAGTTTACGGCAACATTTTTTAAAAACAAAATGCATTTCTGAATAGTTTGATCTTTAAGCTTTAATTTGATACCAAATATGTTATGATTCGACGAATTTGAAAAATGGGTGCTTATGTCAATGTTTGCTTGGAATTGCCCAGTAGTGATTTAAGACTAGTTTTCTGATGCCAAATCTCACTTACCAGCCAGATTACGCCCCACCCACATTAAGGGTCCGGAATCGGCAGCGTGATCGACATGTGATTGACAATTCATTGGCTTACGTCATGACGCGTCATCTACAGAATTTAGTTCATTAGTCCGTACTTTAGATGACGTCACATTTTGGCGATTTAAAAGGGGCGTTCCCAGGACAATTAGATATTTACTAATTACCCCAAAATTGATTGATTTCATGAGAAATGACTGCCAAATTCTTTTTCTTCGGGAAAAATT
The DNA here is from genome assembly GCA_037951105.1 of Echinarachnius parma. Lineage (NCBI taxonomy): Eukaryota > Metazoa > Echinodermata > Echinoidea > Clypeasteroida > Echinarachniidae > Echinarachnius > Echinarachnius parma. The sequence continues at coordinate 201,370 of JBAMJV010007306.1, read as the reverse complement.
ACATATACAGGGCCGAATTGTGAAAATTAGGCCATCTAGACGCTGTAGTTCCTTTAAAAATAAAAATTAAACTAACATTACAAAACCCAATTGAAATACCATGGCCTCTCTGGAAAAAAAAAAAAAAACAGCCACCGTTGCCTGATCGAGGGCTTTTTACCATGTATCAATAAAATAAATCAAACAAACAACAAAGGCTTACTTTTGGGGTTGTCAAAGTTTGAGGGAGTCTCTTTGTCAAACACTGCAAGCACGGCAATGTCTTGTCCATCCTCCGTGTCCCTTAGTAACACCACGTAGCGCTTCTTCCAACTTGGACTGCGATTCAGGAAGTTCTTCTTCTTGGAGTTGGCGTCGGGTTCTGTGGACTTCTTTAACCAGCCCTGGACATGGAAAATATTGAGGAAAATCAAAATGATTGAAACTCTGAGCAATTTTCTAAAAGATCAATTAAATAAATGTTCTGTTCATATCATATCGGCTCTCGGCAGCAAAATGTAGCGCTTCTTCCAACTCGGATAGATCATAACGATCCAGGAAGTGATTCTTGTAAAAATATTCTTTAAATTCACATTAGGCTCTGTGATTTCTTTAACCAACCCTGCACAAAGAAAATTTATACCGATCAGAGTGATTTTTCTATCATTCAGATAACTGTACATGTTCTTTCATTCATATCTTATATCAATTTTCTCTCAGTCTCAGTAGCAACAGGTAGCATTTCTCCCAACTCAGATTACAATTCAGGAAGTTCTTCTTCTTTGTATTCGCATCAGGTTCTGTGGACTTCTTTAACCAGCCCATGACATCTACACCGAGGAAATAAACATCATGCTGATTTGAGCGATTTCCTGCCAATGAGATAAATATTCTGTTTGTATCTTCTATTCTTTCGGAGCCATCCCACCACCTACATTGTAGCTCTTCTTCCAACAAAAATTCCAATTCAGAAAGTTCTTCTTCTTTGTGCTGTCATGAGTAAAGTGGACGTTTTCTCTACTAGTGTGTGCATTAGTGTTGTTGATTTCGGGAGTATTTACTACCCGGGACTCGCGATTATTTTTCGGGCGAGTCCCGGTACCCGAAATTTACCCATTTGTTGATTACACGATCGGCATGTCATGCCAGCTGGGAAATTCAAGTGACAAAAATTGAGCGCATTTATGTCACTTGAATGAACATGATAATTCTTGCGTTCAATGAGGGGACTTGCTTTTTTTTCGGGAAATCGAGTATTGATTTTTGCGCCCGGGACTCGACATTTTTCGGCGGGACCCGGGTACCCGGGACTCATCAACAGCACTAGTGTGCATACTTCATATTGCTGGGTGAGAAGGGCATTAAGTTGATTTGTTGCTAAGTTGAGTTCTAATACTATCTTGTAGGGTAGAGCCTTCTCAACGTGACATCAAATTTTCAGATTAAAATCATTTCTAATTATGGAAAAATTGTTATAAATCAAAAAATGAAACAAAGAAGAGATAAATTTAGTTTCTAAAAGGCTCTCAAACTTCAAACATGAACATCTCAGATAAGAGCCTTTCTCTTTCTCAACCAACGATATAATAATAACAATAATAATATCCATTTGTATTGGCCCGGTCAGATATCAACGGATATCGGAAACGTATGCCCAACGAATAGACAATTTGCGAAATTAAATTATCCGGAGATAAAAGTCGTCTCCATTGCTTCATGTACAAAACATAGAACAATGTACATCACCGGACAAGGAACGGACAAGAAACGTATAGAACGGATGGAAAATTTAGCTCTCCGTTTGACATCCGTTTGCGCAATCCGTTGATATGTGGCCGGGTTATGCTTTATCACCAAAGTCCCAAAGCGCTCGGAGCATTATTACCTTGGCTTTAGCCGAGCTACTATGATTGGGCGCTCAAGCATTACAAGGAATAAATTCCTGCCTAGTACACTACACCTGGGTTGAGAGCAGCAAATGTGGATAAAGCGTCTCGCTGAAGGACACACGTGCAGCGGCTGGGAATCGAACCCACGACCCTCGTATTGAAAGACGAAGGTCCAAACCAATATATACCATGACACTCCCACTAGATGTACTTACCTTACAAAGGTAGCAGTTTGGGTAGCATTTACACTGGTCGTCATGCAACATGGACTTTTGACGAGGTGTCAGTTTTCTGCTGCTCATGAATCTCATGATTGTTATAATCCAAATAATCGTTATGATCCAACAATTCTTATGATCCAATAATAAATGATATTTAACAATCCCGATTTAAAGATAATCCAACAACTTTCATCCCAATAATCTTATGATAAAAATATTCTTATGTTTCAAACATTCTCACGATCCAAATAATTGTATGATCCAAATATTCTTATCATATGATCCGGATAATAATTTCTTCCAAATAATGCTATATGAACCAAATAAACATATAATCGAATAATCTTATGATCCAAATTAACTTTCAATCCAATAAGTAAACTTCTATGCATGGAGAGAGAGAAAAATAATCTGATGCCCACAACCTTTTTGATACACTCTATACAAGGAAAGGTTTTTTTACACTTTATGTGTGCGCATAAATTTACAGCAAAATATTGGTTCTAAAAGAACATCCTAGTAAAAGTGAAGTCATTAAACTTTTAATTTGCATGACTAATCATAGGTGAGCTATTTATTCCCTATATTTTATGTTTTTTAGTGCATTTCTCATTATCTGCGAACGGTAGCGCGCGTCACTTTTTGACCATTTCCTCCGCATCCTGTTTTCGCCAGGAAGTTCACCTCACACAAACATCTGACTAAATCTCATTGTCTTTTGAATCAACCTTGATTTGATAGTGACTGTTAAAATCATAAAAAGGCACTGAAGATTAACCCTTTATTTACTGGAAGAGGTTTAATATCTTCTTCTTCTTCTTCTTCCAATTTCAGTACAGTCCTCCGAGTAGAGTATTGCTGTACTGTTGTGCAGTGCTGAAGAAGTGCAGCGTGCAGAACTCCAGGAGAGAGCCAGGAAAATAAACTTTGAATAGGTAGTCATAAAAAGTGCAAAAGTGAAAGTAAAAACCACCTTGTGCCATGTACATATAGTAAACATCATGTACACTCCATTTACTCAATAAATGAAATAGACATTATAAATTTATATAGGTTTATAAAAATGATCTAGAAATTACTGTTTTTCTTTGTGGCCCAGTCAGGCAAGTAAAATTTAGCCTTTTCATTTCTTTCATATAAAACGGCCTAAATGTAAACCAGTTACATGTTCTTGACTGTTTGGGCTTTTACCATGTTGAAATAAAATAAAATCAATTAAATCAAATCAAAACATGAATCAGGTGGCCCAAAATAATATCTGGTTGCCCATTTGGGCCAATGGAGTAAATTGAACAATGAAAGTTGGTGGCACAAATCTAATTTTTAGTGGCCGGCGGGGGTCTGCGTTTATTGCCCTACCAGTGAGGAAAAAACACAAGGCCTCAGCTCAGGGCAACAGCTTTAGCCCCTTCGGCCCCTAACAAGAGCCCTCCTAAATTTGCACCTACACGTAGGCAGAGTAGGCAGAATTGAGTGCCATTTTCATGTTGGCAAGCTTGAAAAGTAGCCCATGAAAAAACATTTTTTTAGGCACTAAATTTAATACAGCGTCTAACTCCACATATTAAATAATTTTTAAAACTCAACAAAATTTGTTTGCATCACTCACTTATCCCTCGAGTCTGTCGATCGTAATATATTTGTCGACATTTTTGACAACTTTTAGTACTCGATGTTGTTTTGCATGCCCCAAAACGCTTGACCTGGAACAGCGCTTACATTTTTACAATGGGTAACGCGGCGACGCCCAAATAGACAACCAAAATTAACAAACTTTTCCCCTTTTCCTTTGTTTGGGCCACTCAATTCTGATTAAATAGCTAATTTTGATACTTTTACTACAAATATTTCAAACATCATTCATAAAATTAGCAATGATATATTGGTTTATGACTGAAGTCTCACTTTTTAGACGTAATTATCTTACTAAGTTTGTGTCATTTCAAGTTTCGATCAACTTAATTAAATAAATTAAATCCGAAGGTAAACTATTCCAAGTCTTAGATGGAGACTCTTTAGTAAATGTGTATTTTTAGCAAATAGGCCCTTATTCATATCACACATAGCTACATTACAATAGCGTTGTGCGGAGATCAACCTCTTCCGCCTGCAGCACTATCCAACACAAAAACATTTTTTGTCGGCCGATTTCTCCCTCCATTTACCAGCAAATGCAAAACAAAATTTGTTTATGTGATCCACAATTCATATACTTTGATAATTACCGACTCTGTTGTTTTGAAGACCGCAAAATGTAGAAAAAAAAATGATTACTGTATATATCCCATTGTTTTCCTTACCGATGTGTCCTAAAACACAGCGTTCAACTGTTGAACGGTACAGTGTACGAATGGGTGGTATGCTTATCTCCAGCATATTAGCGTAATTGCGTGTAAATGGTCCAACTGATTGGACCATTATAGTAGATGTGCTTCATATATCGATTATGACATCCGAAGTGCGCATGCTTTACGCATCGGTTGAATGAATCAACCACGAGCTATAAAATCATATCTGGTGGAAAGTCGGTCTCTCATAGAATATTTAACACATACGTCTTCCGATCATAATCCATTTTATTTTTAAACAGCATGCAAGTGGGCCATTCTTGGTCACGTGTGTGACCCAAAACATGACAAATTTTGAAATGGGATGCTTATATTTCAGTAAGTATGAGACTATAATGATTTTTACTTCATATGTGACTTGAATATGTTGTAGTCTTTCAAACTTAACACAAAAGATTTTATAAGGATTACGTAACTCAATGTCAGAGGTCAAATGGCATGGGTCACGTGTGTGACTTCGCACGGAGCGCTTTTTTCATAACTAAATTTCATTTGGAAAATTCTTTAAAATATGAATAGCTATAATGTTCATCTTACTACCAGAGAAGTACTATACATTTGTAAGTACAACAATAGCAATGAAGGAGAATTATATTAAACCGTTGTTTTTTATAGTACTTAATTATGTGGCAACGTCTGGTCACGTGTGTGACATTTTGGGGTGGTCACGTGTGTGACATGTACAATATGAATGGAAAAATGGGAATTTTATAATATCAGGTTTAGAAAAGAATGAAAGGTTGAATTTTTACAAAGTTGGTATCAACCTGTACAGGAAAGTGAGAAGAATGAGCTTGCTTATTATCCTTTTGATATCTTGATTATTTTCTGAATTATGATTATTAGAAAAATATTGAAATATGTAAATTTATGCAAATGAGTAAAAAAGTTTCATTTTAAACTTCAAATCATGTATTTCATGAAACTTTACACATGGATCATTCCAAAAATTTTCCGAAAAAGTTTCACTTTTCAAAGAATGGCCCAAAACATCAATGATCAAGTAAATATCTAGAGTGAAAAAATGGTTAAATAACATTATTTCACAACATACATGAACCAATTTTTTGGGCCCGTAATCTGAAATCGCATCTAACTATTAAAGTCGTGACTAAATTTTAATGATTGTTTAGTTAGACAAGACTAAACTAAAGCCCTGGTCATAAAGAAACTCACAATGATTTTGTCAAGATACGAAATGTACATTTTCTGTCGCAGTTAAATTTTGTACGACTGTCGTTAAAGGTAACGGTGAGTATTGGTCAAACTTAACTTTAGTAACCAAAACCTGCACGATTACAGTACAAACTAATAGTTATAACTTCACCATGCTCGAAAAGTATACACAATTACAAACGACAAAGTAAAACCCCTGTTATCATTAAAAAAGAGCCGTTACAACTCAAGTGTCAAATTAACTCTAGAGAACGCTAGCGCGAAGCGCTATAGCGTTCTAGGTCCTGTATCGCACGCCCCGTTCGCCGGCCTTTCGCATCGGGGCGCCGCGGCGACCATCACTCTCATCTTTCGTTCAAAATTCTGTTCGGAGTCGCGCTAACACATGGAGAGAAGTCGAGAAGGCGCATATATATCACTGATTTTTTGCGGAATGGAGGGAAAAACCATAATTGTAATCCACCCGATAGTTCGATCACATATTGGAGAGTGAATTGGTGGTAAGTACCGTATCATATGTATAGTTTTAAGCACAATTAGCGTGCACACAAATAATAAGTTGCAGTCCAGTATCAGAAGGACCTAGAACGCTAGCGCCTCGCGATAGTGTTCTCTAAAAATGATACCCGGACGTCAACCACTTTTATATAATATTTTGAAAGCAAATTTCACAACAATTAGAGCATTTGAATGGGAATTATTTCCCATGTTTTTTTCAATGATCTTTCATATGGAATTGAAATCAACCAAATCCGTTACAATTAATTTTTTTTTTTGGGGGGGGGGGGGGGGGGGCACTTTGGAAATTACCAATACTCAAGGTTACCTTTAATGTGGTCAGAATGAAATGTTATCAAGATGCTTTCACGACAGGCACAGACAGAGAAGTTAGAAACTTTTTGTGGTATTCTAGTCCTGTAACTTGAGAGCATCGAGCAAATTTTGTACGATAATCGCACAAAGTAGTTGATTTTGTACGAGTTTCTTGCGATTATCTTATGACAATTTCACGAATGATGTGCGCAATGCTGGATGTGCGATAGTCGTGAGAGTTGTTTAGCTATGCAGACAAGTAGAAAGAGTATTGTAATTTGTATAAGGATACCGATAGTTTCTCCGCACAAAACAAACATTAGATGCATCAAATTAAAGTGGAAATTATACGAGCAGCTGCATAAACTCATAAAGAATACATGTTTTAAAATTTCTTAAAGACTTTGCACATTTTTCTCCAAATCAACTTTCTTGTAAACCCTTCCCAAAAAACAAGCCTCTTCCCGACGCAAAATTTTACGTTGTATTACTTAGTATACTAGTAAAAATTTTACGTTGTATACTAGCAAAATTTTACGTTGTATATATTACTAGTATACTACCGAACGTGAATGTTTCGCATGGGAATATCATTGACATGCGCGCTGCCACAGGTGCGCGGCAAAACGCATGTAAAACGCCTCAGGATGCTTATTTTCTTCGGGAAATGATGGACATTTTTTGCTGAACATCCATTTATTATCCTCCGTTAATGGCTGCCGACTGTCAAATTCAACTTTCAAAATTAGAACATAATAGTATACACCTTGGGTCCTTGCTATACGAACAGTTTAGACTTCCATCTCGTGATGGAGGGGATAGTATGACGTCATAATATTAAAGGACCCCTCCAGAACGAGATGGAATTTTCTGTCTACGGAGATACAATCATGCACAAGTCGAGCGGAATGTTCCAACACCACTGGGCCGCCACAACCCCACGGATTTCCGATGGGGAAACGCACTTCACAAAACGACTCCACCCACTCCAAAACATTCACGTAAAAACGTCATATTTACTAATCATCTCGCAACATATCCTCTTTCAAAACAGCATATTTCCGTAAATAATTAAATTATACATAATATTATATAACAAATACATGAATAGGCCGAAATAAACAAGCTAAATTTTGCGGCAAATCTCACCTTGTACAACACCTGAGGCGCCGCTGACGCCATTGTTTTGGTTTTCAGAAGTGCATGAAGTTAGCTCCCACAAAAAAGTCATACGATCGAGAAGTTTGGTATGGTAGCTTTAACGCGCCAGTACAATACGACTTTTGGTGATTTACTAGTGCATGGGGCATGTTATTTGTTGATGTCATTATTGTATTTTATTAATTTGTTATGGTTATACATTTTTATTATATATAGTTTATGTTTGTATTAATTAATTTTTAAAATTATATTTATTTATTTATTATTATGAATTTAAAAAAAAAAGAAAAAAAAGAAGAATTTTTTTTTTGGGTTGCATGCCGTTGCCCCTTATGACCTTTGAAGATACACCGTGCACATCATGAAGAATATGATTAATAATAATATACTTAATATTTAACACTACGTATGACTGATCATCATCTCTATATAATTCACAATGTTATTATTACCCCAATCATCAGACACACAATCAATCTGCACATGATGTGCACTTTCTACATACATAGGCATTCGGCATTCACACACACGTCTGTGCCCATCAGCAGTGATGTAGTCGATTCAGGACTCGAGACTGCTTTTGATATGGTCTCGTGACTTGGACTCAGAGCCGAGAAATATATAAAACAAATGGGAACATATATGCTATTTAATTGTGGACTCAGAACTTGTGGACTCACTTACACTATAGTCCGGCCTGCCCATCAGGACATTTGGCAAGCCGGAGTACATAGAGATCTGGGGGTGTATTCTGAAAACGATTTTGAGTTAAAATTTATTGTATCTACGTCACTAAAATATTACACTGTACGTAAGGAATAGCGATTTGCTAAAATGTATTTTAGTGACGTAGATATGACGTAGATAAAATAAATTTTAACTTCAGAATACACCCCCAGCATTCAAAGCATAAAACGGGGTATAAGGAAAAACAATCTCACAACAAAAAATGATCTACATGTAGGCAATGAACACAGCTTTTACTTGTTTTGTTGTTACCATAAATATACATGAATATATAATAAATGGAAAATGAGCAAAGAAAATGGATGTGGTTTCCCCTGGATTGCTAGATTGACATATAACATTATACAGTTGTTAACTGGTGGTGGAGGGAACATCACGGAATGTTCCATCCGAGAGATTTTAAATGCTATTGAGGGAAGAGTAAATAAGTCCCGAGACGTTCACTCCCGAGGGATTTTAAATGCTATTGAGGGAAGAGTAAATAAGTCCCGGGATGTAGTCGAGGGACTTATTTTCTTCACGAAATAGCATTTTTAATTCCCGAGGGGAACATTCCATGATTTTCCCCGACAGCAAAGTTAACTGTTTTTATCATCTGATTGCCATGTAACAGTGGGCTTGGTACGAACAGTCACGTCACGTTCACGTCACGTCACGTGAAGGTTCTGTACCTTTTGTGAAACAGGTCACCCAAAAGTACGAAGTGTTGGGTTACGTGACCCAACAGTTTGTAGATATACTATATGCAATTCATGAAAGCTCACGTAAATTGGCGCTTGCGTAAAACAAATTAATGTAAATTGTCGTTGAGAAGAGACTAATTCTCGGTAAATGTAATCGTGAACGAACCCGTCCTACCTATACTGTAAATACCAATTATAGGCGTACACAGGCCTGGGGGCAGGGGGATGGACACCCCCTACCCCCATCCCCACCCCCTTACATAATTCAAGAAATGTCTTGGTCTCGGCCTCGAAATTTGTGACCGGTCCTGGTCTCGTCCTCGGCTGCGGTCATTTTCTACGGACACCCCCTACGCACACTCCCCCCGCTTACTTCAATTTGTCTGACGAAATATCCCCACCCCCCCTACACCCACCCCTTGAAAAAATCCTGGGTACGCCACTGCCTACAAGTAGCTAGTTCGAATGTCAAATACATTAATTGATTTATTTAATATTGATTGTTTGGTGTGATTGTTTCATTATAATGATTGACTGATTAATTGATAGATTGACTCGATTCAATAACCATAAATAAACACTATTAATCAACTCATTGTTTGATTACTTTTAAACTCATTGATCACTGCAACTCACTCACTTTCACAGGCATGCACATACAACGCCGTTAAGGGCCAGTACGCTCAGACGTCGAGCACGGGAACTTCAGGCGTATGCGAACTGAATTGTCCGCTACGTGTAGCAATTCAGCTGGAAATCAACATTTGCCAAAATCCACGCACGACACGTCTTTAGAAATACTCCAATAACAAGACAAATAATGCAAGTGGTATGGTTGTACATTACCTAAATGACAGAACTGCATATTATCGTCTCAGATTACTCTGAATTATGCACGTACATATTATAAACATAATGATTGAAAAGATTTGATAAGGGGGTATCGGCATTTTCGTCGACATTTTTAAATCTCTTTGTGCGTGTATGTCTAGTCTTAGTAACAAGCGTTTGCAATTTAAAAAATCTTGATTAAACGCTCACGTCACGATTTGGTTAACGCGACACTTCGAGTTTTACCGGCATGGAAAACGACAAATTGTTGGGTCACTTTACCCTACACTTCGTAGATTTGGGTGACCCGTTTCACAAAAGGTACAGAACCGTTCACGTGATGTTAACGTGAACGTGACGTGACTGTTCGTACCAAGCCTAACAGTGCCATGTAATATCCAAAAATATTACATGGCAGCTCATGTACTGCATTCACTAAGTCAGGTGATAAATATTAATACACTAACACCCTGTACACTAAGATTGCACACATCATACATAATTATTACACAGAAGTACCATAAACAGATAATGGTTTTAAACACACACGTTTTTGAATACAGTACTTCCAATACAGTACCGAAGAAAAATAACATAAGTTCCAAGTACCATAAACAGATAATGGTTTTAAGCACACAGGTTTTGACTACAGTACTTCAAATATAGTACCGAATAAACAGAAACATTAGTTCCCAAGTACCTCAACTTCTAGGAAATAATTCACATTTTACAGACATTACATAAATTAAAGCTAACGGAGAAAAATTATGAAAAAAAAACTGTTGAAAAAATGCTGAAGGTAATGGAATACAATTTAAGGACAAAATTGTGAATATTCCAAAGCTAAATAAACCATATAGTTTTGAAAAAAGCTATAATACCCTAATATAAACTAACATACTGACAAGGGGAGGGACTGAGAAATTATGTTTTCTAGTTAGAATGAATCGTTATCATATAGTACTTGATTACAAATACATGTAATGGAATACCGTTTGAGGACATAATTGTGAATACTCTCTCTATAAAGGGTATATTAAAATGAGCAGGCTGTAAAGTTTTAACAAGAAGTTACATATGAGTCATGCTACTTATACAATCAAACATACATGTATAAAAGGGAGATGGGAGCAAATTTTCTGTTCAGAATGATTTTTTACAAGTTTAACAATTACATATGCTTGAAAATATTTATATGCCTACAAGTATAATTGGGGCAAATATTAAAAACAAAATTCTGGTCCTAACCCGCATTGGGCAAGTGGTTGATATGTACCGCCCTAAAATCAGGAATAAAACAATTTTGTTACGACCATGATTATGATTGTACCTCTGATATGCAAAGGAAATACATTCAAATACTTCAAAACAGTTGTCTGAGTTACCATCCCCATTAACGATATGTGTATCCTAATTTGTCTGAACATGCATCTTCAGGTTTCTAAATATAAGAAAAGGACTTATATTAATTTTGTATAAATTTACATCGATCTGTATAATATCCTGAAACAAGCAAGAGCTGGCAACTGATTTTTTTGCCTATATTTGGTCCTGAATATACACGTTCCTAATCATAAACAAATAAATATATACACAGTAGGTTTGCGGTAGCACCACATTAGATGAGGAGGGATAGGTAGTCCTGAAAAGGAACAATTCTTTCTTAGTTGGTCCTGAGAAAAACTGTGGTAGTTCTGTAAAGGACTGTTGGTTATTATTAAAAAAAAAAGAATAACCAACAGTCCTTCATTACATGGGGGTATTCACAAAGATCCTTAGTTGAACTTAACTCTAAGTTGGACTTAAACATTATGGTAAGCCATTTGTAACCTTGGAATAAAATATCTTCAAAAGCAAAAAATGCAAGCACTTTAGACTTGTCATACATTTTACAAATAAACTAATGGCTTTCCATATAAAGTTGTAAGTCCAACTTAGAGTTAAGTTCAACTTAGGATCTTTGTAAAAACACCCCCAGGACTATCAGTCCTTTTCAGGACTAGACAAATTACAGTCCTTTCCAGGCCAGACTACAATCCCTCATCATCTTACATGGTGCTACTGCACACCTACTGTGTATCTACATCACCATGCAAACCGAGACTTTCAAAGAACATCTAACTATTATGTTTGATGGGCACTTGATTAAAGCACATATGAATCCTGCAAGAAAACATATATTTTTCATTAACAAACATTTACATACATAAACATGTACGTGTATATATCTTTCATGAATATATATATCATAAAAGATTATACAATCTATTAATCACAATTTCTTGTCCATCAGGCTTAGTCAAATTTTTTTCATACAAAGAGACTATAATTTTATTTTTCTTGTTAATTTGTTGTTTTTGTTTACAATGTCTAAAAACATATTTAGCTTCATCATGATTTATGCTTTAGTATCCAAGCATGATATGGAAAACAAAAAGTATGACAAATATTTTTTCCCAGAGAAATAGATAAAATACTGGAAGTATTTAAAGACAACTTTCCTACGTTTTAAACACTTTCAAAAAAAGTTTTAACACTTTCATTTTTGCACACATTAGGCACTGCAGTCTTTATTGAGAAAAGATGATCTTGGCTCCATACCTTAGTTAAAGATTGACGATTAATCATAAAACTAATTAATTAATCAATCGTACGATCAATCAACTGATCATATATGATTAATCATAAATCTTTAAGTACAGGACCCTGGAGAATTTATCATCTTTGTTTTAATGCTAAATTCAACACAAAATGCAGTTAAATGCGAGGGTGAGGGTTATCTTCATAGCTTACAACAAATCACAAGAAATGTGGATATAAATATAAATATATTATATAGCAGAAGGCACAACTAGTATTAAAACAAAATGAAGTACAGTCTTTGTACATGTCATAATTACAAATAATGCATTAAATTAGTTCTAATGTTACACACATATTGTAAATTACAATGAAATTAAAATGAACATTCTCTTAATACTCAATAAATTATACAAACAGCAAGTTCACATTCATTATTTTAATTAAAACATTATAGAGAAACTGGCCAGTAGCCCATTTCATAAAACACTTGCAATTGTTGTAAGTGTCCTATTATTGTAACTGTTTGGTCATTACAGCTGTTGCCATGGTAGTTACAATAATTGGACACTTACAACAATTGCAACAGTTTTATGAAATGGGCTACAGAAATATATAATATGAATGAAAAAGAGCAGAGAAAATGGGATTCCAACAGGATTTGAACCCGAGACCTCTGGATTGCTAGACCGGTGCTCTTACCAACTGAGCTATAGAAAACCCTAGTACGGTGTTCGTCCCTGAAACCCATTAATTTTCATTGCTGGTGTGGTCAGAAGCTATTATAAACCTGACATAATACACCCGATATAAAACCTGACCACACAAGCAATGAAAATTAAGAGTTTTCAGGGACGAACACCGTACTAGGGTTTTCTATAGCTCAGTCGGTAAGAGCACCAGTCTAGCAATCCGGAGGTGTCTCGGGTTGGAATCCCGTTGGAATCCCATTTTCTTTGCTCTTTTTCATTAATTATTTTACATACTTTTACAAACAAAATTATGCAAATAACGGGGGGAGGGGGTTGTATAATGGGACATTTTGAAAGAAAGTTGGCATTTACACACACAAAATAATGGAATTCAAGACACAAAAGAGGAGTCTGCCTTCATTTGAACAAACACTTGAAGGCATGCATCATGGCCATTGGTGTGAATCATTAGATAAGGTTTACCGTATTCAAGTCATTGTATACAGGTGAATTGCTGAGCAGCCATCTTACAACTCAATATTGTTCCTGTTGCATCCGTAATTGGTCATGGTCAAGGGTGCAGTCCACTGATCTACATATAGCTGGATGGCACAATACATGTTCAACTGTATGTAAAGAGTTGACACTATCCAGATACTATGCTCCTACTCCCTTGATATTTTCCAGTGATTTAATATCATTGGTTACACGGTCCATCATGCAGAGACAGGGCCTGCGCAATGGAGGGATCCATTTTGGAACCTACGTTTTAGGAGTACAAAGATGGCATCTGAATGATTCAACTGCTCAGGGCATTGTCTTTGGCAGTGTTTAACATCAGTGGTCATGCCAGTCCATCATACAGAGACAGGGCCTCCCGCACAATGGAGGGGTCCTTCTTGGAACCTTCCAGGAATTATATGTTCTAGGAGTACAAAGATGGCAACTGAATGCATCAATTGCTTAGGGCATTGTCCTTTCCAGCGTTTAACATCAGTGGTCACACCAGTCCATCATACAGAGACAGGGCCTCCCGCACAATGGAGGGGTCCTTCTTGGAACCTTCTAGGAATGATATGTTCTAGGAGTACAAAGATGGCAACTGAATGCATCAACTGCTAAGCGTATTGTTTGTTCTCGTGGTTAACATCAGTGGTCACACCAGTCCATCATACAGAGAAAGGGCCTGCACAATGGAGGGGTCCTTCTTCGAACCTTCTAGGAATTCTTCTTTTGTAATCTTGTTGTCACGGTTCTGTATAAACAAGACAAAAAAGAAACGAAAAGAAAAAATGAGGTCTATGAAATGAGGGATATTCCTCCCTTCAAAATTAGTTAACATTCCCAAAATTGTAATAATGTAATGGCAAATAGAAGAAATACTCTGACTTGCAATATTCTATCAAAAGTGATAATTAAGTTTATTTACAAATAATAGACATTTAACTGCAATCTAATTTGGGTGCCTTATTTGGCACAGTTCTACCTTGGATGTTCCGTTGGATGTTCCAAGAAGACCCCCGATTGTTTTTCTAGATGAATTACCAATAACTCTGAATTTGTAGCGTTCAAATGACTTGTCTCAGAATAAAGATTGAACAAAAAGAGGTTTTCCCCTACTGCCTGTTAGGACTACAAGTTGGTGGTGTAATATTAATTCAAGTCTATTCATTTTTACCGCGAAGGTCTGGACATAAAAGGTAATAAAACCCCTTCATTCATCTTTACTAAGTATCATATAAAGGAGATAATTAATTATTTTGTTCATGCGATGGGGCCTGAATACATTTTGCTCAGCAAAAGACTCTCCACTATTCAATGCAGTGCTAAACGTGCCTTGTTAAGTAGGAATGCTTGCTCATTTGGGACTTTCGTGTAAAATTAGTGGCCATTGCATGTAAAATCGTTCATTATTTCTTTACTATTATCAATTATAATAATAGTTATTTTTTTTAGCGCTATACCCATGGCAATGCTAGAAATTAACCTTTTTGCCTTGTGGCACAGTTGGGCAAGTAAAATCAATATTTTTAAATTCTAGTTGCCCAAAACAAAGAAAAACATTAAACATTCTGTTATATTTGGTTTGCCATTCGTGCCAGTGAAATTAAGCATCAATAAAATTTGGTCATGGCCCAAAGCTAACTTTTAATGGTCCCAGGCCAGCGGGCCTGGGCTAATTTTGAGCATTGCCCATGAGTAGCATACCTTATCCATGAGGGCAAATATCTTGTCCACTCTCTTCTCAGGGGTGCTCTCATCCTCCGGGAGCTGCACCATGTTGCCTACCATCTGGTAAATGGCATCAACGATTGACAGCATCTCCTCCTTGGTGATCGTCCCATCTCCGTCTATATCGTACAGTCTGAACGCCCCTGTAAATGAATTATGATATCAATATTCAGTCAATTAATCGATATAACATTTCCTAGTAAATCACTTCCTTCTGGAAGCTGTAACATCTGGAATGTGCACGATCAAAGATCTGGCAGAGGCCAACGATGTAAAACTCAGATTTGCCTGCCATTGGCAGGAAGTTGATGATGATGATGATGGTGATGTTGATGGTGATGGCGTTGGTGATGACGTTGGTGATGGTGATGGTGATGGTGATGGTGATGGTGATGGTGATGGTGATGGTGATGATGATGATGATGATGGTGATAGTGATGATGATGGTGATGACGATAACGATGGTGAAGATGATGATGATGATGATGATGATGATGATGATGATGATGAAGATGATGATGATGACGATGATGAAGAAGAAGAAGATGATGATAATGATGATGACAATGATGATGACTATGATGATGAGCAGCAAAAAGAATGTTACTACTTACACTGGAGTTTCTCATCGATGCTCCCCCTCGAGGTGACAGACAGGGCGTGGATGAACTCCCGAAACTCAATCTTCTGATCCTGTAGGGTGGGGAGAGAGGGGGGGGGGGGGGGGGTAAAGATATAATCTGCATTAATTTTGATTTATTCAATTGAAGTTTATTGCAACCAAATAAAGTTGGATTGTTTACAAGTAAAATACAATGTATAAACACACTGAAACAGGGATGAGACAGAGATATTCACCAAAAGGAAAAACATTAAATGGGGTCTGGGGGCATTGCCCCAGTCAGAGAAAACCGTTTAAATGACTTTTAAACTTTTAAACATTTAGCATTAATGAAAACCTTTAAAGGAAGAAACAAGTCTTGAAAACGGTATAAATCCACCGATCAGCGGAGGAATCTCATCCCTGCTAAAAGTCATTTAATGGCTTACCAAGGATCAACCTCAAGGCTCTACAGAAGTTATTTTCCAACTTGCCAAGTTCGGCAAGTTCCTATGAAAATAGCTTGCCCCAAATCATAACTTGCTTGATGACCACATTAGGAAATGAGTACTAGTAATTAGAAATGAGCATTCAATTCGTCAATATCATGGACAACATTCCAGATAAATGAGTGATTTTAGAACATTAGAAATCTGTGAGTAATATTGCGCTGCTATCAGTTATTTTTATATTTTATTCACACATATTAATTCATTCTGTAAAAATCAAAAGTTTTCTCACAATACTTTTGATCCAAGGTACTAATGCCCTAGATGGGAAGGTGACTTAAAATTGTACTTGCCCTCAATTGATTTTCTCATGCCCCGGGGCAAGTTAGCAAGTAGGTTTGAAGAACCATGAACTTCAAATGGAGGTGGAAGGGAGGTAGAGGTGGAAGGGAGGTAGAGGTGGAAGGGAGGTAGAGGTGGAAGGGAGGTTGTGGGGTTGGGTTGTGGGGGTTGGTTGGTTGTGGGTTGTGGGTTTGTAGGGTTGTGGGGTTGGGGGTTGTGGGGTCGGGGGTTTGTGGGGTTGTGGGGTCGAGGGGTTGTAGGGTCTGGGGGTTGTGGGGTCGGGTAGTTGTGGGGTCGGGGGGTTGTGGGGTCGGGGCGTTGTGGGGTTGGGGGTTGTGGGGTTGGGGGTTTGGGGTCGGGTAGTTGTGGGGTCGGGGGGTTGTGGGGTCGGGGCGTTGTGGGGTCGGGGCGTTGTGGGGTTGGTGGGTTGTGGGGTTGGTGGGTTGTGGGGTTGGGGGTTGTGGGGTTGTGGGGTTGTGGGGTTGTGGGGTTGTGGGGTTGTGGGGTTGTGGTGTTGGAGGTTTTCTGTAAGAGAGAAGCCTGCAAATGGAGATACATGCATGCAAATGTACATGCAGTGAAACCTGTGTGTATCATGACCACCTATTAAAGGGTTAACAAGAAAGTAGATACTGTAGACAGGTGACCTATATTCACAGGTTCCATAACATTGTTTTTTTCTCTGTATAGGGTAACTGTTAGTAGCATCTGCAAACATGTTTGCTGAACATTACAGACAGGTGGCCACTAAGACAGATTATGAATTCAAAATGTAGTTAGTCAATACAATATATACAATATTATGTAAAGCGTAGCTGCATAATTCTAGTAACTTTGTTTGAGACTAATAGAGCAATAACATTCACATGAATGTGGATGCTCCAGTGAACATGTACCCCCACATGGATCAAGTAATTAATACCCTTTTGTTAGACATTAAACAATGAAAAAGAAAGCCCATGTCAGCGCACAAAGAGAGACAGATATACAGACAATAACGTGGGTGCTTAATCAACACTGACACAGACCACCTAATAAATATACAGCAGCGCAGAAAGCGCTGCAGCAGCAGAACATTGAAAATGTTATACTTTTGACTAAAATAAACAAGAGCCCCAGGGGGGCACGACGCTCACCTGAGGTCAATCAATTCACATCTGGCGCATGTTCTCTCTGGCACCCTCAGAAGATATGAAATCAGTTGAAATCATGCCAAAATCTATAATGTGATGTACTATTTAATCAATAACTTTTGATCCCCTGTACCTAACATTATGATTTACCATAATGTTTGGGTGAATCATAAAAAAAGACAGACACACATATAAGACAAAGCTTAACACATTTCACCAGCCACTGACCACTTCAGCATATTAACCCCACTTACATAGGGACCCTATGGGGCCATTCTGCGATATGACAACTTGCATTGTCATTTACCGTAAATCTCCATGTGTACGGCGCACTTGTGTATAAGGCGCACCCCCTACTTTCTAAAAAAAAGAAATTTTGTTTTGGGACACTTACTTACAAAGGTCTTCAATTATGAGAAAAATTTATAACAAATTGTTAATTATTAGATAATTGCATATATAATGAGTACTGCTGCTCATGAATGTATGAATATTCATTAGTAATTTGCTTAATAAACTTGAATTTTTTACCTATTTTTTACCTATCTTATATATTTTTTGTTGTTGCTGTACCTGTGTATAAGGCGCACCCCCAACTTTTTCTATTTGTTTCCGACGGAAAAAAGTGCGCCTTATACACGGAGATTTAGGGTATATAGATACCTACATGTTACAAAATGTCCAGATTGTAATACTTGTTGATGTGGAGAAGAAAATATTTGAAATTCATTTCACATTTCCTACGAGCCATTCTTGGGTCCCATGCAGCTAGGTAAGAATAAGACTAGTTATGTGAGGTGTACAGGAAGAAAGAGCATAAATTCCTTTATTTTTAGAGCCCTATTTTGTTACTCTACCTGCTTTAGTTATGTTTTAATGATTTTTATTATTGTGTAAATAACTATAATTTAGAAAAAATCCTCAAATTGGCAACACATTGTGATACATGTATTTGTGAAACAGATATATTTGTGTTCAAATTGGCATCTTTGCGGCAAAGTCACTATATTGTCTTAAATGGTTATTACTTAATATTTTCCACCTATTTTTATGCCATTGATCCGTCGATGAAATTTAGGAGTTGCCAATTTGTAGAGGAAAACAATGATCAATTGTGCCTTAAAATAGCTCTCGTCCTTGATGGGATTACAGCTAGGTTCGGTATGATTTGATCATTTGATCATCTTTTGAAGGAACACCAAAATGCACAAACAACTTTCATTCTTCATCTACCATTTTAGCAACTTTGGATCCCCTCCCTAAAGATAATTAAAGGAGTATATACCTCTGTGCAAAATTTAAGCTAGAATTGTTGAATAAGTAGTAAATGCATATAACAGAAAGAAAATAAAACAAAAACAAAATGTGACCTAGAAAACATCAATGATACAATAGGGGCATTCACACATGCTAAAAAGTAACAATTGCATGTTGCTTCAAATCATGATTATTTTTTTGCATATTTTATATTCATTTAATTCCAATGGGTTAATTTAATAGCATCATTTTATTCTCTGGTCTCTAACAGTCGAAAAAGCACAATGCAACTGAGTGTGCAAATGGAATGCTGTGAAACCACTAGACCACCGAAAGGCTGGTTAATTTTAGAGTTTGATTCTAACTATCCCAGTAAGTAAGGTTATTTAATTCATTTAATTGTGCTGGGTCATTAAAAAAAGTATGTTTCTTGCATGTTCACACAGGCAAAAAAAACACCTCACAACCTGCTGGATTGTACGATTTTTAAATCAAAATGCACATGAGCAACTGGAGGGCAATTCCAAGGTAACAGCGTGACGGTCGGAGGGTGTTTCTCACGATGAAAGTCTAAATAACTCAAAAAATAAAAATGTCCAGAACCAAATTTTGATATGCATCTGTTACCACTATCCTACCAATTATTTTCAATAGGAAAGAAAATCAAAATTGCCACTAAATTATGAATTATGAATATCAATATCTGCGGTAACAGCGTGACGGCAAAAAGACATGGGTTTCTTACATGGTAAGAAACTAAGCAAACTCTGTGAACTACAGGAACATTTTGCAATTTTGTCACATTGATTCTTTGTACTAGACATCAAGCTAGAACATCCAAATAAAAATGTAGAAAAAATCCAATGTTCATAGTAAATATGATATCATAAACGTATCTGTGCACGGTAACAGCGTGACGGTATCAGCGTGACCTCTGAATTGTACATGTTATATATATGGGAGATATTGATGAGATGAATAAGATTATATAATTTTGATGTAGTCATCCAGAATCTATACAGAACTAGATGAATGGGTAATATAACCCAGAAGCTCTGAAATGATCGTTCGCATGACACAAATTTGCAGCCTAGCGCCCTCTATTGATCAAAAATGTTTTTGGACATAACTGAAATTCTTATCTTTTTCAGAATTTAGTTTGAGGAACCATCAAATATCAAAACCAAAATACAAACTTAATTGCAACAATGAAATATTAGACCTTTGACATCTGACCTTTGACCTTATTTCTCAAATTAGCATACAAATGTTTAATTTTATGTCGGCACAGTGCATATACAAGTGATTAGTTTCATGTAACATGATTTCAATGTCAATAAGTTTTTGTGTTTGAATTGGTAATTATCCGTTTGACCTGTGCTCCAAACATTTTCATAGAATTTTCTTTTATCTACAGTACTCTTTCTAACATTAATTCTGGCATTTTTTTGTGAGATAAAAAATAAACTACAATAATTTGACCTGTTGACCTTTGACCCCATGACCAAATTCTATAATCAGGTCATCTACTTCACTGAACGCATACCAGTATTAATTATCATGTCATCCTTCAAGGATTCTTGAAATATCTTAAGAATAATATATTTTTTGCATATTAATTAGCTGTGACCTTTGACCTTTGACCTCATGGTCCCAAAAATGTATCAGATAATCCATTCCTCTGAATACATGTCTTGTACAAAGTTTGAACAGAATCCATCCAACGATTCTTGAGATATTGCAAAAAAAAGGTAGGTTGCGTCACGCTGTTACCAAAAAAGTAACAGCGTGACCAAATTGATGTTGCTTAGATTAATTAGTGGTAAAAGATAATGCTGCTATTTAGCATCCATAATATAGCCCTATGGGTGAATGAAGAAGAAACAAAACATAATTTTATTCCCATTCATATTTTCCCAGAAATATTAAAAATACCTGTTTTTAGGGTAACAGCGTGACATATAGATGACTATAAATGAAACAGTCACTGAAGCAGAACAAAGAGCGAAAATGCCGAAATAGATATTTATCTGATAAATTGAAGTAATGTTCTTACCAACACTGAAAGAAAATTTTATGAAAACCTATTTTTGCAGCTCTTTTAAGCTTAATATTTACAAGTATATTTTGTGAAAATAATTGAAAATTAATTTATGCTAATTAATTCCTATGAAATAATAGTTTACGCCAAAAAATGTTTTGATCAAAATGCATTTCTGAATAGTTTAATCTTTAAGCTTTAATTTGATACCAAATATGTTATGATTCGACGAATTTGAAAAATGGGTGCTTATGTCAATGTTTGCTTGGAATTGCCCTGGACCAAACTTTGACCTACATGTAACTATTCCGCACCCATCCATTGACCGAGTGCTGAAGATACTGTAAGCATGCATTTTGCATGTTGGATATGAAAACTGATACAATTTACACTGTTCACACACACAAACACCACTTGCAAAAAGATACACCAAAAGTGTATTGCACATGATGATTTGAATCATACTTATTTTCATAAATAATCCGAACTACTATTTTCACGCACAAAACCGCCCCTCCCCCCCCCCCCCCCCCCCGAAAAAAAATAAATAAAAATAATAACAAAAAAAATAATGAATTGCAACCTAAATAATCATAACTATTTGGGCAGTGTGAATGGTACTAGCAATGAAAGCTGCTAACAAGGTCAAGCATGAAAACATCAAAACATGAAAACACATGCTATAAATAGAAAGATTTGGGTCAAAACATGGTCCTAGATGTAAACAAGTGTCTGGGTTTCCTATTAGCATATTTATTTGCATATTTGGGAGAATGGTGATTGGCTGAGAGCAAGAGAAGGATAACCAGGTGCTTGTTAGTTGGTCTGCAGGTGGTAGGGCCCCAAAAAAAACTGTTACGCCCACAGGGCCCTTGTGGGGCCACCCACAAAAATCTTGTGAACAACTTTCATTCTTCATCAATAGAGGCATCTACATATGAAATATCAGGTCTGTCATACTTCTGGATCTTGAGAAGAAGATGTTTAAAATTTACATATTTTTTACACTTGGTGCCCTCCTCCAGGGCCCCCCTGGGGGCCACGCCCACCATTTTAGCAACTTTGGTTCCTCTACCCCTAAAGATGATTCCTGCCATGTTTGGTTGGAATCTAATCATTGATTCTGGAGAAGAAGATGAAAATGTATATTTCCTATGGTAGGGCCCCCCAAAAAACTGTTACGCCCACAGGGCCCTTATGGGACCACCCACAAAAATCTTGTGAACAACTTTCATTCTTCATCAATAGAGGCATCTAAATATGAAATATCAGGTCTGTCATACTTCTGGATCTTGAGAAGAAGATGTTTAAAATTTACATATTTTTTACATTTGGTGCCCTCCCCCAGGGCCCCCCTGGGGGCCACGCCCACCATTTTAGCAACTTTGGTTCCTCTACCCCTAAATATGATTCCTGCCAAGTTTGGTTGGAATCCGATCATTGGTTCTGGAGAAGAAGATGAAAATGTAAAAAGTTTACGGACGACGGACGACGCATGACGGACGACGGACGACGCAAGACGCACGACGGACGACGGACGACGGACGACGGACAAAAAGCGATCACAATAGCTCACTTGAGCCTTTGGCTCAGGTGAGCTAAAAAGCATTATCGCTTTTCAATCTTAAATGTAAATATCTCCATAATTAGTCAGTTGAAATTTGAAAAATCAAATCTTAGTTCATTCTCCTGTTAATTCCCCAAAGCCAAACAACAAGGTACAAGAGAAGTGGGAAAGCTCCAAATCATTTTGTATGAATTTGACAAAAGTTAAAGGATCGCTATAATGAAAATTTATCTGGTCCAAAGATAATTTTACTGGCCCCGGCCTAGTGCTATTTTTGAGCCCTGCCATATGTCAATGCTAGAAATTAACCTTTTTGCCTTGTGGCCCAGTCGGGCAAGTAAAAACAAGATTGTTCAACTTTGAGTGGCCCGAAAGGCTGGTGGCCCCAAACAAAGAAAAACATAACAAATTCTGTTAAATTTGGTTGCCCGAACGGGTCAGTAGAGTTTACGATCAATGAAATTTGGTGGTCCGGAGCTAATTTTTAGTGGCCCCGGGCCAGCGGGCCTATGCTATTTTTGAGCCCTGCCATATGTGCATACTGTACTTACCCCATCTTCATCAAAGATGTTGAAGACATAAGAAGCAAATCTAGTGGCATCCCCAAATGGAAAGAACTGCTTGTAGATCTCTAGGAACTCCTGTATCAAATGAGCAATAAAGACAAATACTGAGCACTGGAAAATTATTATAGATTTTCTACTAAAAAATCGCAGGTGTAACAAAATAAGAGTCGGTAAGGAGCCTAGCTTAGGATCCTAGCAGAAACTCTGTCAGGGCAAAAATGACAGTAATGATATGTACTAGACTAGGGCCCCATTGCAGAAAGAGATACAATTGATTGATTCAACCAATCAGATTTTAGCATCTAGAACATGTGATCCAAATTACAATTAATTGCATCTCTTTCTGCAACGGGGCCTATGTATGATTGTCATTTTTGCCCGACAGATTCTGCAAGGATTGAAAGCTAGGCTGCTAACTGCCTCTCAAATAAACAATGACGAAGATACAAAATATAATCAAAGTTGAAACATTGAGTACGGTAATTATATAGATCGATCATATTTTTCAAACAACTTCATTTCTTCAAATCTAAGTCAGTACTTTTATACATTTTATACAAAATTATTATGAGAATCATATATGAACACAATAGCGCCATAAGTGACCTCAATTTGTGAGATCAAATGTTATCAAAGAAAATATCGCTATATTCATCAAAATTAAGAGAAACTCTATTTTTACAGACGTGAATACGATGAATAGCTACGCCGGCATATTGGGCCGAACTGGTGGTGAATTTAGGACCAATGTCAGCGGCATGAATAAACAAATATTTCTTAAATCAACGATACTAAAGTTAGGATTTTTCCACACAAGCCCTAGCTTTGTTATACTATTTCAAAAATACTAATCAATTAGTTTGGCCAATAAAGTTATTTTGGGTAATTTTCCCAAAACGAACAATTGGCTTTAAAGAAAATAAAGTCTCACTCACATTTCTACCCATTGTTCCGTTGGGGCAATCTTTTAAAAAGCCTTCATACCTGTAACATGTGGAAGAAATTAAACATCAAATTAACATTATTTACACACAAATAATGTCCTTTAGAATGGTGATACGTTTTCCAATTATATTTCTGGAAACATATTTTTGTGAACTTGTTGATGGAATGGACTACTAAAGATGTTACCTTTCATTATAATCTTATTTTGGGTGGTGGTACCCTTTAAAGTAGCCACTAGAAAGTGCAAAGTCAGTGCAATGAGTTAGTAAATTTTTCTTTGCATTTTTGCTCATTACTTGGCCATATAATGCCAATTAACTTGAAATGTTCACACAATACCCAGTGGACATATCAGATAACAATATACATTGTATCAGCCATTTATCAATTTTTGGACATGTCAACAAAGTTACTAGATCCCTTTAAAAACAAACTAACACTAACAAACACAACACAAGTTTACAACCTGAATACTAGGTAGGAGAATTTTTACTTCACATATTAAAGAACTTACCACTGTACGATTTCTTCTTTCGTGACTGTAAGAAACAAAACAAAAGAAGAACAAGGTCAACGTTAGTAAAAATCAGGGAAAAGATTAACATTTTATTTCAAGGGGCTAATTTTTAAGCTTATACATGTATACCTACACCAAAGAAACACTTCAAAAATTGCCTTAAAGGGCAATGCAACTCAAGAAAAGAGTTTATCCTACTTTATACATCGTAATATGCCTGTTTATTATATATAACATTACTCCGACTCAGATTTCTGCTTTGGGAGAAATATGTGAAAACTCTATCGGGTTTACCACTATTCATGCGAACACTGGAGGCAGCCATTATTAGGTGTGTGCGGACTTACGGTCAGTGATATGCACTAAAAGCATTTCAAAAGCCCTATTGAAACCATTGTCTGAATACTTGTAGATGCTTTGACGAGTCTGCAAATCAGTGAAAAGCTTTTTGTTCGGCCCGTAGCGCACACGTCAGAGATTGCAAAGCATGTCGGGCAATTACAAGAACATGGCCGCTCCCATCACCTTTTGCCACCGTAAGAATTAGTAAAATGTGGGTATGTTCACGTAAGGATTTCATGGGATCCAGGAGGCCAAAATTGCCAAGTTATGTATCAAATAAAATGTATGTTCACCCTCTAAACGATAATAATAGCCGAAAGCCATAGTTTCATTGCCCTTTATGGCCTGGTCACATATAGCCGACGCACGGCCAACGCACGGCCAGCGCATTGAAAAATTGCCATTTTGGCCAGTGCGTCGTCGTGCGCTAGGTGTGCGTCATCATGCGTTACTCATGCGTCGAGCGCGCTGGACCAACGTTATGCATTCGTCGTCATTCGCTCTGTGCGTCGAGATTTTTTGTGCATGCTCAAAACTGTGCGCAGAGCTCGACGCATGGATGTACACGCCAGAAGGACGCCAGTCACGCGCAGAGCACGCTAGACCAACGCCAGACATACGCGGAGCACACGCTGTGTACTCGTTGTGAGTTCGTCGGCTGAGGTCTAGCGAACGCCTAGCGCACACCTAGCGCACACCTAGCGTGCTTTAAACGCATGCCCAGCGAACGTGCAGCGAATAAGGGCGAGCTGAACGAGTGCAGAACGGGTCTCTAACGCACCCGACGTTCTTCTAGCGTGTTCCTAGCGTATAGCTAGCGTGTACGCAGCGTGTACATAGCGTGTAGTCAACGCGTCCCTGCACACCATCTCCCCATCACTTCTCATCCGACCCTCATGGGTAATGATAGAGGTTCCTACTGATCACTTCTAGAAGAACCACCTCGGAAGATGGATGGATTTTAATGTTATTTGACATGAACTACCAGTATTGTGTTAAATTTATTCATTGCATTAATTGCATTCATTTCAGGGCTCTGCAAAGTTAAACAAATGCTAAAACCCACCCACCTCCTTTCTCCAAAATGGACATGGAAAGAAAACTCAAATCATATTAGGACTTTTTAAAAATCTTGAAATGATTTGAGACGAGTACGGTGCAGTTTTTCACACTTAACCTTTATTTTGGTGATTTTCCCCATTATTTGTTGTATCTATTTTGTATCCAAAATGCCCCTTGACCCATCCTCCTACTTCCAATTATGTTATGGATGTTTGAATTTGTTTAATGTTGCAAGGCCTTTTTATAGATAAACACGCTAATAATAAAAGTTCGGCAATATGGTATCATTACATGCTTGTTGATTCCCGAGGGTGTTTCACAAAGCAATATTTTGTTATCATGACAAATTTGTCATAATAAAACATTCTTATGGCATGTATGGTAGCATTATGGGGACCTTTTGCCCAAAATTTGGTGAAACTTTTGCGAAAATTTAGCTAAAAGTACGAATTTGGCTAAAATTATATTCTGTAAAATCTCGTTGCCCGGATCCGGACTTGGGCAGCTTTTCCAGGAGCGCGAAGTTGTCCCTCATTCCCTTGAACCACCCTTGCAGATGGGATACTTCTTTGGACATGATGTCCGCCTGTTTCTGCCAAGCAGCATTTTTCATGTCTGGCGTCCTGTAATGGGTGACCTTTTTGCTCCAAATCATTTCATTTTCCTCCAAGAAGGCGACCATCAATTCCTCCTCGTCATCGGACAGCTTGTTGGCCCTTTTGTCCTTCTTTGTACCCTTCTTGATCTTGACGACAGACGATGCCTGCGAAGCCAGCGATACATGGCTGTCTACTGACCCAGCATGTGAGTGAGTAGGGGAGCACTGACGGGATGATGATGGAAAGGATGTAGCATCCTCAACGGCAAAAGCAGAGTCCAAGCTGTGCAGCTCAGGGTCCAGGCTAGGCGGCTCAGGGTTTAGGCTGGGCTGCTCAGAGTCAGAGTCTAGGCTGTGCAGCTCAGGGTTCAGGCTGGGCTGCTCAGGGTCCAGGCTGGGAAGCTCTTTGCCTCTGCCCTTGCCTCTGCGACCGCGGCCACCAATAACAGGAGCAGATGGTGTCTTCTTCGTGGGCTTCATGGACAGTGGGTTCATTCTCTTGGGTGGAATCTTGAAGAGGTTGTACACTTGGCACTGCACTAACTTTGATATGACAACACACTGAACGCTGTCTTTCGCGGGCTGTGCGTTGAGCGCGCGGTGCATGCGCGGTGCATGCGCTCTGCATGCGCTGGCCGGGCGCTGGCCATTCGTCCAACACGCTAGCAGCACGTGATGCATTCGTTGCGGTTTTTAATGTACATGCTCTGTATGCGCTATGTATGCGCCCTGTATACGCACAGCGCGTTAGCAACACGTTATGCATTCGCTGTAAGCTCGCTAGCCTCCCCCCTAAATCCTGACAGGAGTTGGGCGTACAAACGACGCACTCCCATTTTTCCCGAATTTTCAGTGCGTTGGCCATGCGTTGGCCGTGCGTCGGCTATATGTGACCAGGCCATTAAGTACACTACATCAAATTACAGAGGCTCTTTTATGATTTCCACAGGTTCTCATAAGTTAGCATTTCTTGGACTATTTTGTCCTTCAGGAGACACCCTGTATTTTGTTTACACTGCTCAAAATGATCTTTTAATCCTACTGGCCCAATGGGGCAAGTAAAATCAGGACTAGTCGATGTTGGTGGCCAGAAAATTAAGGAAAAAAATTTATCGGGCAAGTAAAATTTGGCATTATAATGATATTTTGATGGCTTGAAACTAATTTTTTGTTGCCCCCAGGCCATTGCTTCTTTGTTCAAAGCCCTGCAAAATCATGAGGTAAAACGACATATATCGGTTAAAATTAAACGCGGGGATAAATTTTATGCAAATTATGAGCAGCAGAAAAAAAAGACGTAGCAGTACTTAGCATTATCACCACCACCACCACCACCATCATTTTCATCATCATCACCATAACCACCACCACCACCATCATTCCAATCACCACCACTATCATCATCACAATCATCATCATTACCATCACCATCATCTAAGGCTGAGTCGGTTCGGTCGATCACACCGGTTACCGACCGTTTCAATCGGGACCCGGTTCGGTATATCGGAAACGGTGCCCCGAAAAAAAAAAAAAAAAAAAAAAATGTTAAAAAAGAAATTAAGATTATCACAATAATGTAGCGGAATTCAAATAAAAACGGGGCAATTGATATCATTTACTTTAAAGAGGGGTTATTTTCGAGAAATTCTTGGTTCGTTACTTCCTTTGACAGTCAGAAATTGAACAGGAAGCGCAAAATTGCTAGTCATTTGAACGATATTGTCTGCGGATGTGCACACAATGTTAGTCCGATACTCCAGGGGAGTTGTCTGATGGATCTTTGTATGATCCAGCTGATGAGCCAGTGCATTCAAAAAGTGGCTAAAAATATGTTTTTTGGTAATTTGCACCATTTTAAAATGTTTTGATATTCTACTTACATGATTTCATGGCGTTTGACAGAAACAAAAATGAGCCCCAAAACAATGAAAACAATTACGCAAAATATCGATAAAAAACGACTACATCGCTCCTATTCGCTCGTATACAATTTGTGTGCAAGATACGGGTCTTTTTTTCTTACCCGAGATTCATCCGCGGCCGGTGGAACTATGTTTATACATCCGCCATAGGTTATAAGTTATAACGTATGGCGGATGTATTAACATAGTTCCACCGGCCTCGGGTAAGAAAAAAAGACCCGTATCTTGCACACAAAGTATACGAGCGAATAGGTAGAGCGATGTAGTCGTTTTTTATCGATATTTTGCGTAATTGTTTTCATTGTTTTGGGGCTCATTTTTGTTTCTGTTCAGCTATCAAACGCCATGAAATCATGTAAGTAGAATATCAAAATGGTGTTGATTGCGAAAAGGCTAATTTATAGCCACTTTTTGAGGGCAGTGGCTCACAGTCACAAGCGATCGTACATGTGATGTTTCCCCCGCCCGACTAGCGGGCTTCTGTGAACCGTGTTGCGATGGGCAATGGCGAACAAACGATCGATTTCTAGGTCCAATTTACTTCGGAAAAAGTACTTTTCATGCGAAACTGAGTTAATTCTGGATAGTCTGTAACTATTTTCCCGTAAAGATTGATATGTAAATCCATAAAAGCCTCGGTATTTATCATGTTATTTGCATATAAAAAGAGCAATATAAGCCCCAAACAGTGCATTTTTGCCGATGCGTGCACGATTGCGTGATTTTACCGGTCCGAGTTTCGACGGTAAAAATTTATCGGGATACCGGTTCCCGACCGGTAAAAGTTTATCGGTACCCGGTTCCGACAATTACCGACATGACTCAGCCTTACCATCATCATCACCATCATCATTACCATCACCATCATAACCAGGCCATCACCATCATCATACTAATTGAATTACTTACACTCTGTTTCTCCTGTCAACTCATCCAGATCCTTAGTGAGTAGTTTACTATTCTGCTTCCCCATGATCAGTATATGGCATGCATGCACATCTGTCAAATAATAAATTAGAAAAATACTTATATTGATTTATTATTTGAAACGGTAATTATCTGATAAATAGTAATATTAATAAATTGATACCAGTGAGCTACAAGTCAAGCCAATCTACATGTAGGAGTCATGTATACATGAAATTTTTTCAATGATGTTACAAAATGGTGCAAATGTGCCTGAATTTCTAGGTGACCATGCAGGGCCTGAATATTCTGTCTTTGGCTTGAAAAAGAATGGCATCACTGTTGAATGTATAGTAGGTCTCTACATAAAATCCAAATTTTGAGAATAGATGTGGTAGACCTTTATTTACAAAAAATATTTGTTGTACATTATTCAAAAGAAAACAATTGCACTATACTCGGTTATTTAATTACCAACGGTGCAAGAAATGCAATCATAGATCTCAGTGCTATATAATTCATGTTTGCAAAAAAGAAAAGATCTTGGTCCCTGTTGCAGAAAGAGATTTAATTGATTGAAAGTTATATTAATTGTAAGTCAAAATATGTGCATGTTTCAACCAATCAGATTTGCGCATGTAGAACACATTCATGATATATGACTTACAATTACCGTAAACCAGGGTAGCTTTGGCCACTGTTTGAGAAGGATGTGTATGTATTTTCATAAAGTCTCACCCTTTAGAACTAATTTCTGATTCTATACATTACCCTTTAAGAATAGATTTGAAATAGCAATACATTTAAAGTGAAGCTTGATGAAAATACATTCATCTCAAATAGTGGCAAAAGTCATTCCGGCGGCCGAAGTCACCCCGATTTACGGTACTTGTAGTATTTATGTAACTTACAATCGATTGTATCTCTTTCTGCAACAGGGCCTAGCTCTGTAATTTGTATGTTTAATGTGGGTAATAAGAACACCACCAAACATCAGAGAGACAGAGACACACTGAACAAACAGTAAGTTTATCTCTGATCCCTCTAATTAACTCAAACTGATGTATTTAAGTCATTCTTATCTCAAGGTAACACCCCATTAAACTTATCTTGTTACAACATTGCAACTACTGCACACATCTTTTAAAAGTATAGATAAACATATAGATGATTGCTAAATTTTGCATTCCTGTAGGCAATGGGAGAAACAAGATTTTAACAATTGTATTAAAATAACCCCTTACCGGCCAGTGGTATACATGTACAAACTACATCACACATCTTTTAAAAGTAGATCTTAAACATGTATTATGTTCCTAAATTTTGCATTCCTGCAGAAGGCAATGGGAAAAACAAGATTTTAACAAAGTTCTGTATTAAAATAGCCCCTTGCCTACCGGAACCGGGTGGGATGAACAAAGTCTACATCCATGGGGATTTGAGAATCTCAAAGGGAATGGGTGAAAGTACTTTTAATGCGGCCCGGAATAGGTTACCTTGATAGATGGAGCTTTATAATTGCTTGATATTATTATTATTATTAATGCTCCATGCATGCATTGTGTAATTGTATACTTTTGTACAGTATCTCGATCAACAAAGAAACAAACGGCACTAAAAATGCTACATAATCTCACCAAGATCTCTAAACTTGCATGGATCATCAGTTACCAAAAAGAATCAAAAGTTGACTACATGTATGTACTGCCCTTTCCTCAACATTTAAACCCTTTCCTATGGGAACGTGGTGGGCTGTGTACAAAATCTGCGGGGGTGAAGGGAACAGGTGAATAGATTTTCCCTGCAATCAACACTTTCTAATGATGCAACGGTGTAACCACAAGCAAAGAGAATTCATGAACAGATTTCCATAGAATAGTTTACTGTGAAATAGCCGACCAGTGGTAGCAGTCAGTGATAAACAATCAGTTACTGTCCTCCTTCCTCTTCTTCTACTTCTTCTTCCGTTTGGGTACAGTCCACCAGTACAGTATTCACATGCAGTACTTTAGACGTCTTCTGCTTAATTACAATCCACCATCTGGCATATTTTTGTACTGCACTGGCAGGTCTGGTGTTGCATAACATGTACAGTGCTAGATAAAAACAATCAAAATTACCAATAGACATATATAATATGTCTTCTTTAAATATTAAACTATTATCTACCATACAAAAAAGTCCAGTTAGCCTTACTTTCCAATGATCAATTCACTTTCGCCAGCAATACATCCGAGGTAAGTTTTCCAAGAGTTATTTATCGCAAAAATATAAAAAAGACCATGCAGTCACCAGAGATCTTGGCAAAGTGGCAAACTTCTTAATAAGTAGCTACTTGTTCAATGCACACTGTATACTGTACCTTTGAAGGTTTGTTTGATGAAGGTAATAAAGAGCTGTAGCTTGTACAACGATTGCAGATTTAGGTGAGATGCACGTCAAACAAGAATTAGACTTCACTTTGACTAATGAATAGGGTACAAAACACTTTAAAAGTTTCCCGAGAGTAATTGTCACAAAATCATAAAAAGACCAGAAATCTAGGCACTACAGTGGCAAACTTCTTAATAAGTACATGAAGCTACTTGTTCAATGCACACAATATACTGTACCTTTGAAGGTTTGTTTGATGAAGGTAATAAAGATCTGTAGCTTGTACAGTACAACAATTGCAGATTTAGGTGAGATGCACGTCAAACAACAAACAGATTCCACTAATGAATAGGAAGCCAAACAAGTTCTAAAGTGTGCGCAGTATTTTCTCCTGAAGGCTCGAATACGCAGTAGACTTCTTTCACTTCAGCGAGAATCGAAAGGCTGAAAACAAAATCAATAATCTTAACGCCTGACTAGGCACTGTGCAGTATTCTCTCCTGAAGGCTCACAAGCAGTGGACGATCTTTCAAGAGAGATTCGGAGGGTTGAAACAAAAATCAATAATGTTCACGCCTGACTGTGCACTGTGTATCCAAGGACCACTATCTGAGGACTGAGGGCTAATTTGCATAAATGAATATTCATATAGCAGTCTGTGGGCCGGGTGATGTGTTTTGTGCAGGGTGTGTGTATTGATTACCATCTGTTGTGGTTGTTGCTGTTATTGTTGCCAATTTAAATTCTCTTTAATTTTGTTCTTTCTTTTTTCTATTCTTCTTTATTTATTTTCTTCAAAACTAAACTTCATATTTAATCAAATTAAAACCATATATATGGCACCACTCTAGATATATCAAGATATATGTTTAAAAACAAAAGTAACCTACTTATTATTACACACAAACCTTATGTCTCACATAAGGACTCCCGCCACTTATGCGTTAAATTTCAATAGCAATATAATTTTCTTTTAATTATCGAGCATACTATACATACCCCTAACTAAAGAATATCGCGATATTTACATTACCGGTAATTTGTGCGAACTTTCCGTGGGCTTATTTATTATTCTGTGCGTATTAGTACAAAAGCATTTATAACTTTGTCTGTTTCTATTCTCTTTCATCATTCCATAGACCTACTATGATCATTCCAATCTGAATGGCACATGTGCTTGACTGCACAACATGTGTACATGCGTAGAACAAGTTAGAACATTGGGGACAGCTAATTTGCATATTAAATGAATATTCACGACACAGTGCAAAGGACACTGGTCACTGGCTATTCCATGGTAAAAAGCATCTTGCTAGAGGAAGAATCAGAGTTAATTTACATTTAAATCAAGTACACTGCAGTACCGCCCCCCCCCCCCCCCCCCTCCCCCAACAAACAAACATAGCATCTGAAATGCTGTTTACCCATAAATGGCATAATTCAAACATCGTTTTAGAGCTTTACAAAATTATATATTCTGGTATCTGAAATATTAGGCAATTACGGTTTTTATTCCCCGAGATCAGGAAAGAAAGTAATGCATAAATGTATTTTGTTAAAACAATCTTACCTTTTGAAAATTAAGGCCCCATGGGGTGTGAAGAAAACTGAAGAGCTATTTCACTTTCTGATTTGATCAGTTCTCACGAATGAATTTACTTTATAATTAACGCAAATGAACTAAATGTTTGACTAGACTCTCTAAAACATAATTGTTCGTCAGCTAAACATTGTAGGTTGTAGGTTCCATCCAGTCAAGAGTCAATTTCCAATGTTCAGAAATGTGTTGGCAAAAGTGTCACATTCGGTATAACCTCGTACACAAGGATGAGCGTTGGAACGTAACAAACATTCTGTGCCAGGATGGATCACAACTATTGCAGGACAAATGTTAGGATGCAAATGATTCCTTCCTAAATTCTATTCAATATCAACATTCCCATTCAGATGTTATGTACCAACACAAAATGGGACTAGTCAGCGGAATGTATCGTGATGTTTTGCGAGAGGTAGTACGCGACGATCAAGGTCGTGACGTGTCTCAAGGGATAGCAAACTGTCAGGACAATTATGCTACATTTAAGATGCCAACTGTTTCTTCCTAAATTCTAGATCGTAACCGACACACACAAAGGTGTTAATCAGCGGAATGTATCGTGATGTTGCGCGAGAGGTAGAACGCGAGGAGGAAGGTCGAGGCTGCGAAGGTGAGGGCGGTCCAGTAAAACGTCTCCTCGTCGAAAACCTCGCCAAACGCGGGGAGGTCTTTCATCCACTGGAGAATAGCATGGCTGAGGGTCTGTGGAGGGATCCCACCTTTCATTTTGTCTCCCTCTCTTTCTTCTCGGGGTTCCACGTCACTGCAAGTGAAACGTCACTACGTTGAAATTAGATTGCCACTGAATACCAGAACCTGGGAGCAAAAACAGAAAAGGCAAAACAAATTTAACATTTTCTTTAAAGGTAGTAAAAAGGGTCACGTCCTTCCATTTCTTTTGAATTTTGTATGAGGTCGTCTCTGGCAGGCACTACCTTGAAATAAGATTTTGATGACTGTAGTCATGGTAGTGTAACTGTAATACTAGTAAGGGATAAAAAAAAGGTAAACAAAGTTATTAAAATGTAGGAAAAAAACAAGTATAAACTTGAATGCTTATTTTTCCACTCTTTTTTCCTCTAGGTTCAAAGTCAGTCCACAGCATTCTCTACCAACATGTGCCCACGACTTGGCATGCATGACCTGAAATCCTGATGGCGATGCTCTTTACATTTTGGATAGAAGTTGAAATAGAACATCGGTTCTTTTACAGTCATGCATGCCAAGTTTGGGCATGCTTTGGTAGAGAATGCCCAGTCCACTACATTGACTTGCAGGGGTGGTCATATTATTAGATCGACAAATCTATCGCTTTCATGGCCTTTTTGACATTATTATTGTTATTTTCACTGTCGGCATTATGCCGACAGTGAAAATAACAATAATAATGTCAAAAAGGCCATGAAAGCGATAGATTTGTCGATCTAGTCTTGAATATATATGAATCCATATATATACACTCGCCTTTATTTTTTTTCATCACATCACATCACTCATTAACTGTGATCAGCGCCGTCCGTAGGACGGCGCTGTGAAGACGAAACGTTAAAAAATTTGTAGGAAATTTGCCGACGGGTGGTTTCAAGAACTTTCCATCTATTATTATTATATTTTTTTAGTTCTAGACATTAATTAAACATTCAACCTACCTTGCTTGATATTTAATTTGTTGCAAAAGAATGATAACTTACCTCAAATTGATGATGATGATGATGATGACTGTTATTTCCTTTGTCTTTGTTCGCTGCATGCAATGTCAGGTGACCGAAAACTCGTCGGCAATGCATAGCGCATGCGCGGGATAGGAGGTGATCCGCGCGTAAGTGGCGATCGGTTGACAATAAGCCAGGGACTGACATGTCACAGGTACTATACCGTGTACAGGATCGATAGGAGTGTATCGCACACGCAGAAATATATAGATCAATCGCTGTACAGAACGCGCGCACATCCAGGAGCTCGTACGCCAAAGTTTGACCTGCGACCTCGCTCATTAACATTGCCGACAAGTTTTCGATCACCTGATATTGCATGCAGCGAACAAATTCGGATACCATTTTCGTCACTTCTGTAATCTTGCCAGTTTTATAGTAAATTTCAGGATAAATCAAACGAATGGAGCATCAGACGTTTTACCAGTTGGAGCATTGATGTCCGTGCATAACATAATTCGTAAGTATGAACCGAGATATGTTATTTAAAGGGGACCACCAGGCAAAGAACAACACATTATCATATGTTTTGGTACCGTTTTGTGATATCAAATAGATACCCAACATTTTGCAAAGGGTTGTGTAATTCATAAACAAAGCAATTAATTTCCACCACTTACGGAACCACGGCTATCTCGTGGTTCCACACGGGCCAGGCATTTGCGAGTGCGCCAATGCAATTCACGCGTACGTCAATAGAATCCCGGATGATTCGTTCACTCTGCATAGAGCGCCGCTGGCTCTGCTCGCATAATAGTCTGCGCATTCAGACCGCATGACCGCATGGCTGAGAATGGTGATGCGTTTTCCAAAATATATATTTTTTCTGAAAACATATTTTTGTGAACTTAGTGAAGGAATGGAATACTAAAGATGTTACCTTTCTATGAAAAGATTATTATTTTTGGGTGGTGGTACCCTTTAAAGTATGATATTTTATGGTTTTGTACAAGTGTGTTTGCCGTTAAAGCCTATAAAGTGTTTCCATCACGGTATGCACAGCTCAGAATGCCAGGCGCCGTCCTACGGACGGCGCCTGGTTAGGTTAATCACTCATCAGTCATCACATCAGTCATCACATCCGTTGTCGTGGATTGTTGCTACCGAGATCTGAGTACGAGTATACTGTACGTCTATATTCATGCAGAACGTTATCTTGACGTTAACTCAAAATCACCATGATCACCTCAGCACACACTCAACACTATTAACAGTGATGTTTGCAAAATGCAGATATTGACCGAGTAATTTGATGTTGAGTCTAATTTGCATGGACATGATGACAAAATCTTTATTAATTTTATTTTTGTTTTTAATAATAAAATTCAAACTGGATATAAAACATGATGAATAACAAGTACACTACAACACTACGATTAACTCTGTTTGAAATTTAAAATTTAAGAATGCAGACTACACTCACTTCAGTGAAAAAAACTCCTTTCCCTCCTTTCTTTTGTTCTGCAGCTGCTCGGCTCAGCTCTGTAATGTTGGCGATGAGCGGAACAACAATGTAGCTTCCCCCCGGCCGGGTACGTCGGCCTAGCCTGCCTGCTCGCAACACCCAGCAAATCTTGGAACCTGCTAGATACCATACGCAGATATAAAAAATGTAGATTGAAGTTTTCCAACATAAACTCTCGAGTTGCCAATTTGCGCGAGTGGCAAGATAAATGTTAGGAGAATTAGCCCGGGCTCTGCCTATAATTGTATAAAGATGAAAGAAAATTTATTTCCTGCGGAGAGAATATTGCTACATTTTTCTTCTTTGCTTATATGATCAAATTGTAAGTTCTTCTGCCCCCACTCCCCCCCCCCCCCCCCACCCACGGCCACACACATACACACACACAGGAAAATGGTGTAGCGGGGTCAGGCAGATTGGTTGAGGAAGGGGGGGGGGGGGGGGGGGGGGGGAGGGCCCCGGGAGGGCACACCCCTTATGTTTTCTATTTTTTCCCCAACCTATTGGGGGCACAGCTAGCCGCCCCCCCTTACCCTGTATCTATGCCACTACAGACACACACGCACACACACACACACATACTTGTAGGAGTCTTCAAACGGGGATAAAATTTATAACACCTTCAAACGGGGATATGCCCGTTTTTTCGGCTTTTTTGGCTTATCCCCGGTTTGCCGGTGTGTATACATGGACATATGCAAAATGGGCATACACACACACTCACATACACAAACAGTCCATACATAGCCTACACACCATCGGTTACATAGATGTAAAATGGGCAAATAAAGGATATCCTTCAAAAATCATAATAACATACAGTACAGCCCTTAAGACGATCCCTAAAGCACTATAGAGGCTGTTCAGAAAACGGGGATATCCCCGGTTTCCTGCATATCCCCGTTTGCCGGTGTGTAAACCCGTGTGTATCCCCGTTTGCCGGTCCTTACAAGTGCACACACACACACACACACACATGCGCATTATGTTTTTTTATTCTTCAAATGAAATTGTTCGCTAGCCTATAATAATTATAAACAAAAATCAAGCCATGCGCGTACACAAACACAACTCCTCAAATTGGGCACTATTTTTCAAAACAGCTTATAATAAACAAATACAAGTCAAAACACACATTCACTCCAACATACATGTGCAGGCAGCACAAACACCAACACACACAATACACACACACATGTATAAAACACAGTGGCGTAGTAGCCATGGTCAGACTGATTGAGGGGGGGGGGGGCACACCTTATATGTTTCAATTTAGTTCGCGTCCACACCACACTGACACTTAGTCACAACTGGACGTGATGCTGATGACCGATGTCCGGTCAACATTCTGAAGATTCTGAAGATTCAATCTCTCATGCCATTGTTTCCATGTCATTATATTCCCTCCATGGAACAGGGAACATTTTTGGAGGTGCTTGACAACTAGTTAAAACTTATATTCCAAATTAAAAATTAATATATCGAGAGTGGCATAAGTCACACTTGAATAATTTTATTTTTTATTTGAAGGGGCCAGATATTTATGTTTACACGTGGAACCTATATTGGGGGTGTAGTACTGTACATTAAGTAGTGTGTGTGTGTGTGTGTGTGTGTGCGTGTGTGTGTGTGTGTGTGTGTGTGTATGTACGTGTATATCTGTTATTGTGATTGTAAATGCATGTCTGTATGTTGTGCAATTAAAGGGATAGTTGAGTATTGGTCAAACTTAACTTTAGTACCAAAACCTGCACCATTACGGTACAATGTAATAGTTATAACTTCACCATGCTCGAAAAGTATACACAAATAGCCTACAAACGACTAAGTAAAACCCCTGTTATCATTCAAAAAGAGCCATTACAACTCAAGAGGGTGCTATTCAAAAAAGAAATCATTGGCTTTGGCCTTTTTTCATACAAAATTGTGCATTTAATGTTTGTTAAAATAATGATTCACTAGAGATATCATCAACGACTTTTTAAAAACCTATTCTGATTTTTTTCAATTAGTCTTCAAGCATTTTTTGAAATTTTTCTAAACAGTCTAAATATCGCTCGGTGATTGCCATTGTGAAGAACATTTTGAATAAAAATATATTTATGGATGTTTCTGAACCGATTTTGATCAAATAAAGTTTATTCTGTCATTAAAATTGTATGTTCTTTTGAATTTGACAGTCAGTTTTTCATTATCTCTCAAAAAAATATCGGGGGGCACTTCGGGAAATACCAATACTCAACACTACCTTTAAAACAAAATTACACAAATTAATTTGAATAGGACTCGTTTCTTCATTCATTTTCATCATGTCAGTTTATTGAATTGCTTGTCAGAACAAAACAAACAAACCCATAATACACAATTAAGAAGGACATGTGGATGCATGGGCGTAGATACTTACGTAATACCTATTCATCAGGGGGGGGATGAATGAATAGATCATTCCCCCCTGATGAATAGGTATCGATGACAGATCTACGCCCATGTGTGGATGAACATTTTAAATATGAAACATATTAAAGAGAAACTGTCACATTTTGCATAAATATACAAAAATATGCATCTTTATGAACTTTATTTCTCTAAAATGAGCTTTGAAGAAAATTACTTTACTTTAGGTCAACAAGGGGACTGCAGAAAATTCAACGGAAGGAAATGTATTGTATACTTCATACAATGAAATCTTGTTATGAAGACCACTGTTAAAACCCAAAACCTATTAGTCTTATAACATGGTTGTTATTAAAATTATAATTAAAGTTATTAAAGTAATTAAAGTTGTAATTAAAGTTACTACGCAGTATTGTATGCAGAAACTTTCTTTCTTTTATTTAAATTTCTAACAGCGCATAGAGACAAACGTAATATGCACGATATAAATTGTATACAGTTATGTGTATTATTATTTGCTCAGGTATCTAGATGATTTTCATGATTCCAGTGACTTCATTATGAGGTTCCACTGTAATGTGGGTTAACAATTCATAAAATAGTAACAACAAAATGGAATTAAAGACCTATCATCAAAATCAAATAAAATTAAAATCATTTCTGAACTGAGTAAACTCCATTCCCACACTAAATGTATCTAAAAGACATGCCGAATCTGACATTTCAACATGAGAAATGACAGTGGTTATTAAAGGGGTAGTTTAGTTTTGGTAGACATCACAATTTTTGTGTGAGATAATGAAAAACTGAGTGTCGAATTTGAGAGAACATGCAATTTTAATGGCAGAATAAACTTTATTTGGTCAAAATCGGTCCAGAAACGGCTGAAATATCAATAAATATATTTGATTTTATAATTATTTGGGGCCCAAATAATTAGATTTTTTCAAAAAATTTAAAAAATGCTTACACTTTTTCAAAAATTTTCAAAAGCGTTTTTTAAATAGTTGTTGATGATCTAAGATCAATAGAACATCACATGCATTATTTTGTATGAAAAATGGTTGAAACCAATGCCTTTTTAGAAAGCACCCTCTTGTGTTTTAATGGCTCTTTTTGAATGATAACAGGCTTTTTACTAGTCATTTGTATTTTTGTATACCTTTCGAGCATGGTGGAGTAATAACTATTAGTTTATAATAATGTTACTGTCCAGGTTTGGTTACTAAAGTTCAGCCTTACCAAAACTGTACTACCCCTTTAATTTTGCCATGATTAAAGGGAAAGGAAACACTGGAGTTGTTGCTTACTGTTACTGGTAAGTGCATACATAATTCCTGTCACTTCTAGACTTCGTCGTATAATTCCTCTTGGGTATCACTACTAACCAAAATAATGTTTTTGAAACCACTATTATCTGTTTTGACAGACCACTGGAGGACTGGGGCTGCCATGTTTTCCAACTGTACCATACGAAACGTCATCTGAGCATGCACTAACAAAAGCAGGTTATGCAACCACTCTTGTTGAATCTGCTGCTATGTCAGTGGCTATGTAACCCACTTTTGTTAGTGTCAATCAAATGATATTTCATGCGGTACTGGTTGGAAAACATGGCAGCCTCCAGTGTTCAGTCAAAGCAGATGATAAACACTGCTTATTTGAGTTATTTCCATTATTAGAGAGATACCTAAGAGTGAACATACATAGGACTAGAACTGACAGGAATGATTCACTCAGTAGCAGTATACAAAAATGCCAGCATTTTGTTCCTCTTAAAGGACCTTCTAGATTTGAATTTAAGAAAGGCTTATTTTGAAGAGCTCTTTCTAGCTCAGTTGGTAGAACACGGGTCTAGCAATCCTGAGGTCTGAGGTTCGAATCCCGAAAAAACCTTACTTTATTTGTTAATTTATCTTCTTCTGCATGCTGTACCTTCATGGAAGCCGGAAGATTTGTAACGGGTTACAATATATATGTCATATACAACTGAGGTCAGGTAGAGAGTCATCACCCTCAATCCTCCTTTCATCCTTTTTTTTGGGCACCAAGTGATGCTCGACGGAAACAAACAAGATGAACAAAGTGTAAGATTCAGGTATGGGCAGTAAAAATGGAATAGATCTGTATTCATTTACAAATGTACTTTTCATGCTGGATCATCAATATCCTTTGTTGGAATAGGTTGCACTGTTCAGGACATAGTCATAAGTTGGTTACATCCAAACTCCAGCCCCCCCCCCCCCCAAAAAAAAAAAAAAAAATATTTTCCAAGATATCGTCATTCTTCATTTGATGGCACATAATGTCAGAGAAGATCAAACCTTTAACACCAAGGTAAGCCATGGTTCATCAAAATCGTCTCTTGGAGTGCTGTCTTATGTTGGAATCTAAGAATCATCTTTTTATAATATTCAGTTTTAAAGGGATCTAGTAACATTGCCAAAATCCACAAAACTTATCCAAAACTCTCTAGGGGTTCACACATGTACAATGTACAATGTATACCTCATTGTATTAAAATCGTATTGCCAGTAGAAACATGGAGCAGGTTTTGGTTTTCCACATTTCCCTTTCATAAAAAAAAAACTGTTTATGATTGAAGTTTTAAGATTTAAAATTATCTAGTGTAGAATTACACTGTGTACAGAAAAAGTGCAGGGAGTTAGAAAATACCACATTGCATTTTTCGCTAATATCTTGGTCAAATATCATTCATTTACCGTGGAATTTTCACGCATCACTCAGTGGACAGATCAAATTATAAAAATGCACTTGTAAGAGTTCATCAGTTTGTAACTTTGTATGTCAACCAAGTTATGTACTAGATCCCTTTCATAGTGCTATGACATCCCAAAAGGACCCAAATCCTGGAGACACTAAAGTACATTCCTCGTCTTCATTGTTATCTCGCTCAGTTACTACCAAGTCAAACTAGATGGATCTTCGACTGCGCGCAGTCGAAAATGATGCCTCCGCCATTACGCAATTGATTTATGTCAAGCCCAAATCAACATGTACACAGAATTAATTCTGTCAACTCAATTTTGATGGTACTCTGTCTTTTAGATCTTGATGTATCACAATTATGAGCTATAAGTGACCTTGACCTTTGCCCTCATGACCCCAAAATCTAATGACTACAATTGTTCCCTATTATACATTCAGGTATCAAGTTGGATTGAAATCTGATATTCAGTTCTTGAGATTTCCAATCTCAAGCTACTTTTACATATAATGAGCCCTGTGACCTTTGACCTCATGACCCCCAAAATCTAATCAGTTCATTGGCTCTCCAAGGAACATACATGTACATGTACCAAGTTTGGTCAGAATCTGTCAATCCCTTCTTGAGAACGCGATCACGAGCTATTTTTGCATATATAATGAGCTCTGTGACCTTTGACCTTTGACCTCATGACCCCAAAATCTAATCAGATCATTGGCCCCCCAAGATACATACATGAACCAAGTTTGGTCAGAATCTGTCAATCCCTTCTTGAGAACGCGATCACGAGCTACTTTTGCATATATAATGAGCTCTGTGACCTTTGACCTTTGACCTCATGACCCCAAAATCTAATCAGATCATTGGCCCCCCAAGATACATACATGTACCAAGTTTGGTCAGAATCTGTCAATCCGTTCTTGAGATAACGCGATCACGAGCTATTTTTGCATATATAATGAGCTCTGTGACCTTTGACCTTTGACCTCATGACCCCAAAATCTAATCAGATCATTGGCCCCCCAAGATACATACATGACCCAAGTTTGGTGAAAATCCGTTAATAGGTTCTTGAGATAACGCGATCACGAGAACGGGACGTACGTACGGACGGACGTACGGACGGACGGACAACCCGAAAACATAATGCCTCCGGCTACTTCGTTGCGGAGGCATAAAAAGTAGAATTATACCTTGGCTTATATCAACAATCCTCTTTTGAGTTCATGTACTTGTTAGAATCAGCGTTTACTATTCAGTTGAGTGCTGCCGAGTCGTAAATAAAGCACAAAACATTAATACCTGTAGGCAAACCTGTATTAGTGGCCACCTGTCAGCCTGCCTATAGTGACCACCACCATTTGATACAATGCAGAGATCCAAGAGGTTATGGGACCTGTATAGAGGTCACCTGCATAGAGGTCACCTGCCTACATTGTTTCCCTTCACGATCAGTTCAGTGCTGCACTGTGTCTTAAATGAAGCACTTATAAACCTTAATACAGTCAAACATGGCTTAGTGGCCAACCGTCCATAGCAGACATCCGGCCTATACCTAAGTGACCACCCAGAGTGATCCCATGCAGAGATCCAAGAGGTTATTGAACCTGTTACCTGCATAGAGGTCACCTCCCTACAGTGGTCAGTCTGCTAGTTTCCTTTCACCAATCAGTTCAGTGCTGCTGTGAGGGATCCAAGAGGTTAAGGAACCTGTTACCTGTAGAGGTCCCCTGCCTACAGTTTCACTTTACCAATCGGTTCAGTGATGCTGCGCCATAAATGAAGCACAAACCCAAGGACATGTTCTTCCGCTTCGTCGCCATCTTCCTATTTTAGTACAAAGTGTAAATGACTTTGCGATGTTAGCAAACCAACTTCACGGCTCTCCCATTAGTTTTCATTTT
This sequence comes from Echinarachnius parma, assembly GCA_037951105.1. NCBI lineage: Eukaryota > Metazoa > Echinodermata > Echinoidea > Clypeasteroida > Echinarachniidae > Echinarachnius > Echinarachnius parma. The sequence continues at coordinate 157,597 of JBAMJV010007306.1, read as the reverse complement.
ATGTTGCACCATTGCCAACTTGACACATCACATCAGATCTAGACGCGTGTGTTGTAGATCCTCACTATTTGGTGGCCAATGCAGAATGTCTGGTGGCCAATGCAGAATGTCTGGTGGCCAATGCAGAATGTCTAGTGGCCATAGGCACCCGGGCCACCGGTAAGGGCAAGCTCTGCCGATCCTGACTCGATTCAGTCTTCAGATGATGTGATGGTAGTGGCCAAAGCTCCGGAAGCAAGCAGATAACCCGAAAGACATTTCACCCCCACCATCTCCACGCGCATCACCTTCCTTTCTTGGTGCCGCCGAACGTCAGTACAGTAACAGGCTGCATAAGTTGAATGCCTTGGGGCAGTGTTTGTTTGCTGGTCTGCGTTAGTTTGACGGGATAAGCGAGAGTTTGTTTGCCAGCTGGCGTTAGTTTGACGGGCTGAGGTTGTTTTCCAGCCTGCGTTAGTTTGACGGGCTGCGCTAGTTTAAGGCCGGACTGCGTGAGCTTGCCGCAATGGCAGGTAAGTCGCTGCCAGGCGGTCTCGTCTTTCAGCTTCTTCACCTGTCCCTGCAAATAGTTAACAAGGTTTTCAAAAGAAATTACTATTTAGCATTTTGTGATACATTTTTGGGGTCAGATGAATATCTTGCATTATAATAAGGATAAAAATGTTTTTTAACGTATGGATGACAGAAATGTTTCCAATGTTAAGTCATTTACTTGATCATTATACTCGAAAAATTAAAAATACTTGGGCTTGGGTCCATGGATAATGCATGCTTTTTAGCAAGATCAATCAGTCTTGAACAGGTTAAGACTAAAATGCCAAATTACAGTATTGGGAAACGCCCCCTACCGGCCCCCCAAAATTATTAAAAATGCTTTTATCACCTACCAGGTAAAATAATCTGTAAATGTAAAGATTTTGACCAAAAAACGTAGATTTGATTCAACTGCATGTATGCTGCATGCAAAAGCACAGCATGTATTGTAGGCTTACGGACCGTATAGGCTATCAATATTCAGGACCGCGGAGAGGGGCGAACAGGCGGTGATTTCAGGCCCAATCTCAGTGGCGTGCTGGGGGCGTACACGGAAGTTTCAATGGATATTTCTGCATTTAACGATGCTAAGGTTTGGATTTAACCACACAAGCCATTTTTTATACTATTTCAACAATATTGATCCATAAGTTTGGTCAATACAGACTTTCCCAATACTATTTCTTGGCTTTAAAGTAGTACAGTTTTGGTAAGGCTGAGATTTAGTTACCAATACCTCCTCAATAACATTACAAACTAATATAACTCAACCATGCTCGAAAGGTATAGATAATTACAAATGACTTCATAAGTAAAAAGCCTGTTATTCATTCAAAAAGAGCCATTAAAACACAAGAGGGCGCTCTCTAAAAAAGCATTGGTTTCAACCATTTTTCATTCTAAATTATGCATGTGATGTTTTTTTTGAAATAATGATTAAGTAGAGAGATCATCAACAACTATTTAAAAAACCTCTTGAAAATTTTTGAAAAAGTGTAAGCGTTTTTAAATCATCGAATAAATCTGGGCCCCAGATCTATTCAGATATTTATTGATATTTCAGCCTTTTTTAGAACCGATTTCAAATGAAGTTTATTCTGTCATTAAAATTGTATGCTCTTTCAAATTTTATACTCAGTTTTTCATTATTAAATGTACAGTGCCTCTATACCAAAACTGAACTACCCCTTTAAGTTTCTCAGAGGACTTACCGTGAGGGACATAATCCTCCTCTCATACTTTCTACACTTGGTCCCGGTGTATCTCAGTTTGCCCTCCAGATATTCGATCCGCTCCCGCAGCTTCTCGTTCTGATCTTCTGGATCACCTTGACATGCGTAGTTGTGGTCCATCCACCCGTACTCAGATTTCTCTTTAATGTGTCTCTTTCTTTTGGGTTGATCCTGTCGGTGAAATTCAAAGGAAAGGTAGGAAAGGGCAATAAGGCCATGCTATAAAATGAATTTTTTTTTCTTCTTTTAAGTGGCTCAGTTGGGCAAATAAAAATGCGTTAAACCATAACTTAGCCAAACGACAATGTAACAAGAAGAGAAGTGTGAAATCTCGTGGTAATTTTGAATGAATTTTCCAAAGTTAATTGATCACTAATAACATGCACACATACATGTATGTGTAGATGTGGTTAGTACTCATTTTGTATCATTTTAGAAGATTAAAGGGATAGTTGAGTTTTGGTAGAGAGGGCGCTAGACTACTTTTTGTTGTTGTGAGGTAATGAAAAACTGAGTGTAAAATTTGAAAGAGCATAATATTTAGATAATAAAATCATCTTTGTTTGATCAAAATCGGTTCAGAGACGGCTGAAATATCCATAAATATAACAATTTGTAATAAACCTCTTTTTGAATGATAACATGATCTTTACTACGTCATTTGTAATTTTGTGTTTCTTTCTAGTTATAACCTTTACTTATTAGTTTGTAATGTAATGATGCAGGTTTTGGTTACTAAAATTCAGTTTCACCAAAACTGTACTCTCCTTACCAGAACTCAACTATCCCTTTAAGGATCTTTTCTTCCAGGAGAGTTTTGGACGTGTGGTCCCTCAGTGAATTGAACCCGTTTCAGTTTTCACTTAAATTTGTAAACACATGTTTTTCATTGAGTGTGACTACTCCCACGTACTGGAAAAGAAATTCATTTTTAAATTTTTAAAGAATAATTAATTAATTTAGCAAATGTAAATTGCGTGATTAAACTAAAGTGGCTAAGGATTAATTGTGATCACATCGTAATTTAGGATTTATAATTTTATGCAATGAAATGCACTTTCAGAATTCTCTACTGAAGTCCATCGACTGTCCCACCTACCCGGCCTGGCTACCTAAGCTTTAGATCGACAAATCTAGCCCTTTCATCATGGCCTCTTTGACATTATTAGTGACATATTTTACTGTAAAAATATGTCAGTTGTCACTAATAATGTCAAAGAGGCCATGAAAGAGCAAGATTTGTCGATCTACCTAAACTAAGGCTAAGTTTGCGCTCGGCATGCATGACAAAAAGAACAGATCCATGCTTTATTGCAGTCATACTAGACGCTAGAGCATCCATTCTTTTTGTCATGCACACGATGTTGTAAATGTAGGCAATATGGCATTGCATTAGCAGAATGCCTCATTTTAACTTTAGTTTAAACTTTAAATTAAGTAATGAAATAATGTTATTGTCATGTATTTAATTTCTTTGACTTTGTTTTTCTTCTTCGTCTTCCAACTTACAGACTTAGTTCCGCTTCCGGTTAACTAACCTAACTTACTGTTATTGCGCATGTGACATGTACACAAAATAAAATAAAATAAAAACAAAAATAAACAAAACTTGACGAAGCTGAACTGTCCGAGTGAGTGGTTTACATGTATTTTAATAAAAATATAATTATAAAAAGTATTCATGAGCCATGATTTAAAAAGTCTAATGAGTAATCTAATATTGACAATCGACAATGTCTCCATTTATACAGTCATGAACTCCATCAATAATATACCTTGTCAGACTTGTCTTTTCCATTGCTTTGAGATACTGCTGCAGCTGGCGCAGGTTCCGGCTCAGGGAAAATTGATGGAACAGCGTCCTTCTTCAGAATTCTCCGCGGCTTCGTCCCCATCACCCGCGATCGTATGTCCAGTTCAAAATCATCCTCGACGAAATGTTTACTGCAAATGACTTGAGATCTGTTGTATTTGAACGCTGGGTTGAGGAATTTTTCCGTGTTGATAGCGTCCGCCCACTTCTTGAAAAGGTCTCCATTCTTTTCTGGGTTTGGTACTTGGTGGAAACTTACAGCAGTAAGTCCCCTTCCACTTGCGTTCGAGCATCCAGCAGCCTGACAGTTCACCATTTTGCCGCCTACAGTTTCTTCGCTGCATAAATATAATGCATTCGCTACACGCGCGCTTGGCCAGCCTGGTCGGACGGGGCTGCACTGCCCTGCACTAGGTATAGGCGACAGCTCTCCGATCCGAGCTACGAGCGACGTACCCGGTACTGGCCGGGGACGATCATTAAATTGGCAGGGTCCTACCAATCCCCAAGGATCACTACTAAGCACTGCGAAGCACTGCGAAGCACACTACGAAGCACTACGAAACCCCTACGAAGCACTGCGAAGAGCACGTCTTCGTAGTACTACGAAGCACTACGAAGACGAAGAGTGCACTGCGAAGAGCGCCCTGTACTAAAAAATCGCCTTAATGCGCACACGTAGAGGTAGACTATGGTAGCTGCCAAACATCCATCCAATTCGATCATGATCGATGTCAGAGCATTTCTCGTTTGAGATTCTGAGAATATATATTTGTATGCCATGGATGTAATGATCGATTATAATAATCAAGAAGATCGATATACAAATTAGGTAGAAAATAGAGCTAAAGAAGTGATTTTAGTTAACATTATTGAGGATTGATCGTAGATCCTTTCGACCCATCATCGTTTTTTTTGGTTAAAATTAGAGTATTGTTTATATATATCAACTCCCATTTATACATTACAAATTGCTGAATTATTTCATTATTTGTGTAAACCTTTCCTTAATTGATATTATATCCAAACCTGCCTATAGCGACCTAGCTCTCAAGGGACCAGCAAAAAGCGTACGCTATAGACAGGTTTATCAAATAATGATTTTTCAATGATAATTATCTTCATACTAAAGGGACGGCAGAAGAGAAACGAGGAAGCTCCTAGTATGGTTCGTGGAGTTAGACACTTTGCCTGGATCACTTTAATTTTAATGTTTACTTATTATATATTTATTGAACCCCAAATATTCGGGGACGGGGGGATCACAATACAGCTAGTCCACACGCCCCCCCCCCCCCCCCCCCCCCAGTGATCGACGCCCAGTGGCACGACAATTGTTGGAGGGCACACTTTATGTATTTCTTTGTTTTTGCCAAAAATGGCCCCTTATGTTTTCTATTGTTTTTTTTTGTAGCTACGCCACTGTCGACGTCTCCTGATTACAATGATTTAACAAAGTTGTAAAAATCCTAAATTCTAGCGCGGTTATCGATCCTCGTCTGATCGATCATGAATTGCGAATTGTGTTGTCTTGCAGCTACCGTACCTCATCTACCTCTACATGAGCTCCTTTAGCAATTTTTTTGCTCTTCGTAGTGCTTAGTAGTGCTTAGTAGTGAATTCGTAGTGCTTCGTAGTGCTTCGCGGTGTCCGCGGTGATTGGTAGGACCGAATTGGCAGCTTGAATTAATTGCGCTACAGCTACCGCGCTAACTTCAGTTCTTCTGCAAGATTTGTTTATTGTAAAATTGAAAAGTCTGTTATCATCCAGTATTTTCTGCCGTAATAATGGGATATTCAAACAAGCTGACAGAAGAGGAGGAGATGCTACAGAAGAAATTTGCCAAACTACGAAAAAAGGTACAGTAGTCGGGTAGGACTTCTTTATAACTTCCGATTTTGCCTAGCCCATTAGGAGATATCTCAGTCCCATGCGTGCAATTTTTTGTTAGCATCCACAATGCACACAAATGACAAATTTGACTGATCATTGAGTATTTTGTGATTCATACAATTACAATGCATGTAATTAATTTCACAAAATTCTTTTGAGTCGAACAGCATAAACCATAAACGCAAACTAAGTGCTTTCATAGAGTTTCATAATTCATAAAAAAGCAGGTGGTGCACGGTGCACGTTTAGTTTAATATTAATTTAATTTTAAACAACTGAATTAAAAGTAAAACAGTAATACTTTTAGTATTATTAGTAATAAATAAAGTATAAACAATTAAACAAATTGTTAAATAATTTAAATACAAAAACAAAATGTAAATATTGTTTGTGTACATGAATTCAAAATGCTCTATTTCTTTGTTATAATCTATTTCTTGGTATGATCTCCTTGACATATTTTTGTTTCTATTTGTAATGTATTTCTATTTTATTGATTTATTAACAAATTTATCATTATCTTTGTTTCGTCATGTTCGTAGTTCACTTTGAGTTTGATTTGATTGTCTTAGCTTTGTTCCATCATTATTTCTTTTTCAATTTCTTGGATGTCCGGTATTTTATGTACATGTAGTATTATGATTTTATTGTGACAAGAATTGATTTCATTTCATTAACTTTGTTCATAATTTTAATAGGGTCTATAATTTTTTAAAAGTAATACACTTGTAACTAATAACAACTTGACTTAAGCTATTGAGTATCACGTATGCAAGCAAATTGTTTGTCAATTCCTTTAACAATTTGTTTTAAAACTAACTGGGTATATTTAACTTTTAAAAACAATAAAAAATGTTTCCCTAAATTCTTTTTTTTGGGCTCTAAATTAAGCATTTTTTCCAACCCTGCTTAAAAGTTAAACCTTTATAGATAGGCTATGGGGTCTGAAACCATTTGTTAGTTGATTGTGAAATTGCCATTTGTTATTTTGGTTCTTGGTTTTAATTAAACTTAATTGAACCTAAATGAAAAGAAAAGCGCTGGTCAAACTTAATTTTAGCTGATTAATGATTTGTACATGTACATTATTGAACACTGATAATTTCACCCTGCATGTAAATGGAAGTTCTTGTTTGAGATTTGAAATTTGTAAATCAGATTTTTGATGCTGGTTTTAGTAAAAAAAATTAAAAAAAAGAACATTAACACAAGAGGGCACTAAGACAACATGTATGAAGATCGTTTAACAAATTTTCATAAAAAATCAACTTGCATATTTTGCCAGATTGCCATTTTCCTTTTCAAAGGGTGGTAAAAAATAAGTTCTGCTGCTTCTGCAGTCTGAAGAGTGACTTAAAGGAATGATGTGATATGTTGTGTGTACACAGTCCAGTATGTACTTACTGCAACCAAAAAAATACACGGGGGCAAAGGGCGATTCGCCCCCGATACCTTTGGAATCGCCCCCGTGAGCCATGGCACGGGGGCGAAAAAAAAAAGAAAACAAAAAAAGAATATTTTTATTTTTATTTTATATTTTGTTTCAAATTTTTAAAAACATCTTTTTGCATGATCAGAAAGCGCCAGAAACGTACCAGACATGGCATAATCGGATAGATCACATCATGATAATCATTTATTAGACCCTTGAGCAGTTAAAACGATGTAAAAAAAAAAGAGCCCCCGTGAGCCCCAAAATAGCCCTCGTGACTAATTTCACGAGGGCGTTTTTCTCCCTCAAAATTTTCAAAATCGCCCTCGTGAAAAAAAAAGTATTTTTTTGGTTGACTTACTGTAAATCACAGATGGTAATGGTCTTCAAACACTAGTAAAAGTATAATGCAGCATATGACACAGTTAACATTGACAATGGATGAGAGGTATTAGGTTGTGATAATAGTTTCTTAACTTTCTTATGTAGGGCTAAATACATAATTGTTCCATAGCGCTTTACACTATTATTACCCCAGTCATACAGTAGGATACAATGCAAACCAGCACACATTGTGTGCACCATCTCCACTCTCTGGGGAGCACTAAGAGTTGTACTATAATAGGTCTAAGCTGGTTTAAAAAAAATAAAACATTACCCAGACTGTTTCATTTTGCTTTCCTGATACTCAATCATTGCAAGGCTTTTAGAAATAGCCTTGGTATGTTAGATCCAGAAAATTGATTTCCAAACACATGTATTTTTTTTCTTCTTCAGAAAAAGCTTATTCAGCAGCTCCGGCAGAGCAAGTCCAATTCGCAGACCCCGACCTCCCCACAACCAAAGGCTACAAAGAGACGTAAGTATTTTAGGAATTAAACAAACGATTGTTCACGTCAAAACAGGGGAAAAAATAAAAAATTGTTGTGAATTAATTATATAATGAAATTGATAGATTGCATACTTTGTTTATTGCTTAATATTCTCTCCAAGCGCTGTATCCCACTGCACACTACACAATCAGTTATATAAGAATGTAGTGTGGTAACAGATCTTTAATTTTTTTATTACATGTGCATGTACATCAGGATCGTGTGTGCAGTGGGAATTACTCGAACTGTACACTATATTATATGGGCAACTCCAGCGTCACGGACATTACAAATCAGAGAATTTTCATGACTTTCCAATGCCACTACTAATTCATACCTCTAACTAATGTCTAACTTTTATTTTGATTACAAAACAAAATCCTAGTTAAGTATGCAAAAAAAGTTTCAGAACATTTATCCAATTCGTTACTGAGTAATTCTGCGAAATGTGCGCCGTCACGGACATTACATCTTTTGGACATGACTTTTTGCATCCATATACATCTTTGCAAAAGTCTGTGAGTTCTGAGACCTCACAAAGGTGATTTAGGTATTTAATTATAGACAAGGCAATGATGAATTGAATCCAAGTTGTTTTGGGGGAAACGGGCCAGGCATATGTGATCTAGACAACAAAACGTTGCGTCACGGACATTACATTTTCAGCGTCACGGACATTACACTTTTGTCCACTTTTTCTAAACTCAGAAATAACCCACAAAAAATGCTCCATTGTGCATGACACTTTTTTAATTGTACATTGGATATGTAATCAAACAGTTTTGAGAACAAAAATTATATTTCAATTTTTTTTTCAATTAGCAACAAATTATTTTTAAAATATTAATAAGTTTTTCCAAAATTATTGTAAAATTTGAAATTTTTCAACAGAATGTGCAGTAAACCAAATGTTCAACTATTAAACAAAAATTATACATTTTTAATGAGGTACAATGCTGTTTTGTGCCAAAAAATTGTAAAATCTAAAAAAAGTTGTGTACATCATGGAAAATCATGGACTACATGTAAGAGTATAATTTTTGCAATTTGATCATACTATATGAGATTTAACCATCTCTTTCTCCTCCCAGTAAGTTATAGTCAAGTCTTTATTGATTATTGAGACATGCATGTTCAAATTAAGCAAGGAATTTAGTTTTATAAATAGTTCAGAGTACTGACTCAAAGCTCACTATCTGATTAACGATACAATTTATTAAAACTTGAACCAGGAAGGTAGTAGTCCCCCTGTTACTTGGGATTATCTCATTTCTTGGCTAAAGTAAGACATTTACATAAGAAAATAATGCTTGATATTTTTTTGCTCTGCTTTTTTATACTTTTCACTGTGTATGTAATGTCCGTGACGCAGCCGTGACGTAATGTCCGTGACGCCATTCTGGACAAGCCATCAAATATTTTAGTAAATGCTCTTGATATTTACTTTATGATATAATATTCTAGCTTTGCAAATGAATTTTGAATTAAATTGAATTAGGACTTCTGCTTCTACAAAAACTTTTATATCTAAAACGTCACGGACATTACACATCAATGTTGTAAGAATCAAGATTTTATCCAATAACAGTTTTCAAAAAGTAAAGATTTTTACACAATTTCCTTTTCTATGATGTTAAAACAAAGCATAAACAAGACATTAGAAGTAGAATTATTGTTCTCAAGTGATCCATATTTTTAAATTTTATTTCACAAACAACGGATGCAAATTTCATCATTTTTGGGGGTAATACATACAATTTTTGTCCCAACTTCAATGGCCAAAAAAAAAAAAATTCTGCATTGAATTTCAAACTTTTTTTCTTTAGTCATCAAAATATGGTCCTTCCTCATTACTATCCAGTAGTTAACAAGGCTGTCCCATGAGTTTCATTTTTCCATCCTTGGGTGACATTTTTCGTGGAATTGCCCATATACAAAACAATTTGGCATTCAAATTACTAGACAAGTTATACCTAGGTTTATTTTAATAACATGATTTGTATTTTGCTTTTTAATTTATTTGTTCCAATGTTCATTTGTACCTCTTTGAGCCTTCATTCAGCTATATATTATATAATTAATATCCTTCATGAATGCAGGACTCGAAATGAGCACAGTCCCACTGTTCAGGGGCCACCAGAAATTAGCTTCGGGCCAGTAAATTTTGTGGATGTCCTAAAAGACTTTATTCACTTCTTGTTCTTACTGTCATAACATGATTTGTTTCCATAGCGACAGAGACAAGTCAGGAGGATGCCCGTGAACTTGCCAAGAAGGTTCTTGCTGCCCAGGTGAGTTAATCAACCCAATTCACTTCATAAACGGGATGTTGCGTGTTAGCTCAAACCCCGGTTAAACCCTAGTTAGGGTCAAAACAAACAAGATTAGGGTCAAACCCTTGTTAGGAAGGAATCCTGTTACATCTACAAGTATTCTAATAATGGTTTGAATGGGTGCTATTGAAATTCATTAGTGCATGTAGTCTGCGCAAACCTAATAATGCCGGCCTCCAGCGTTCGCGTGAAGAGTGGTATACCCGATAGAGTTTTCTCATATTTCTTCCAAAGCAGAAATCTGAGTCGGAGTTATGTAATAAACAGGTATATTACGATGTAAAAAGTAGGATAAACTCTATTCTTGAGTTGCATTGCCCTTTAAGTATACACCGTTTGCTCTAATGATATTGTGTGTCAGGCGTGTAAATGGTCTAGTGTCAAAATCTGACTAAGGTCAAACTCTGGTAAGGATCAAACCCTAATTGTAGTAAAACCTTGCTCTTATTACTTTGGATGCAAAAATGTAATCAATAAATTTCTTTAAATTTGTTAGGTCTAAGTGCAGAAGGGCTTTTGAACTTCAGCTTTCAAAACTATACATTATTTGTTGGTTGAGATATGAACATTATTTAAACTGTTCGGCATTAAAGTATTCCTTTGAAAGTCATGAAAATATGATTGGTATTGCAAATAGGAAGTAACAAAAACATGCTTCCAAGGGTATTTATGCCTCCGCCAACGAAGTGGCCGGAGGCATTATGTTTTCGGGTTGTCCGTCCGTCCGTCCGTCCGTCCGTCTACGTCCGTCCGTACGTCCGTCCGTACGTCCCGTTTTCGTTCTCGCGATATCTCAAGAACCGGTTGACGGATCAATTTCAAACTTGGTATGAGTGTACATATTGGGGTGACAATGATCTGATTAGATTTTGGGGTTCATGAGGTCAAAGGTCAAGGTCACAGGACTCAATATATGTTCAAAAATGCCTCGTTCTCACGATATCTCAAGAACCGGTTGACGGATCAATTTCAAACTTGGTATGAGTGTACATATTGGGGTGACAATGATCTGATTAGATTTTGGGGTTCATGAGGTCAAAGGTCAAGGTCACAGGACTCAATATATGTTAAAAAATGCCTCGTTCTCACGATATCTCTAGAACCGGTTGACGGATCAATTTCAAACTTGGTATGAGTGTACATATTGGGGTGACAATGATCTGATTAGATTTTGGGGTTCATGAGGTCAAAGGTCAAGGTCACAGGACTCAATATATGTTCAAAAATGCCTCGTTCTCGCGATATCTCTATAACCGGTTGACAGATCGAATTCAAACTTGGTATGAGTGTACATATTGGGGTGACAATGATCTGAATAGATTTTGGGGTTCATGAGGCGAAAGGTCAAGGTCGCAGGACTCAATATGTGCAAAAAAGCATCCTTCTCGTGATATCTCAAGAACCGCTTGACGAATCAATTTCAAACTTTGAATGAGTTACATAGACATCGGGGTGGCAATGATTGGATTAGATATGGGGGTCATGAGGTCAAAGGTCAAGGTCACATGACTCAATATATGCAAAAATGGCTTGAAATGGCACAATCTCAAGAACTGAATGTCAGATTTCTATCTAACTTGGTACCTGAATTTTTCTTGGGAGCCAATGAAGCCATCAAAATTAGGGGTCTATTATGGTCAAGGTCACAGAACTAAAAATATATATATGAAAAAAAATAAAATAAAGTGCACGTTATTTTGGGCTTGATATTAAAATCGCGTCATAGCGGAGGCATAATTTTCGACTGCGCGCAGTCGAAGATCCATCTAGTTTTTTCTTAGGTTGGTGAATTCATGCTTTAAATTATGTACAACATTTTTTTTTCTTCCGATTTTCAAAAATACATGATTGGGTTCATATCTTACGTTAAAGGGATCTAGTAACTTTGTTGACATGTGCAAAAAGTGATGAATGGTTGATGCAATGTATATTGTTGTTATCTCATATGTCCACAGGGTATTGTGTGACAATTTCAAGTCAAATGGACATTGTATGGCCAAGTAATGAGCGAAAATGCAAAGTGATATTCAGTAACTCACTGCACTCACTTTGTACACAGAAGAAAAACTCGCCCGGAGTTTTTCTTATCTGAATACTTCAATCATACATATCTTTGTAACGAAAGGGAAATTTGAAAAACCGAAACCTGTCCCGTGATTTTATTGTTAATACGAATACAACAAGGTATAAGGGAACCGCTAGAATTAGAATTTTATTTTGAGGATTTGGACAATGTTACTTAGTCCCTTTAATTGTTGAGAATAAAACTCACAGAATTCAAAGTCAGTATACACCCAGATTTGTGACAATTAGAATGAAATTTGATTTGTTTGTGATTTGTAGCACGCCAAACTGTCCAAACCGGGGAATAAGGAGAAGGGGTTCAAGCGATCGCAGTTCCTGGAGAAAAAGCGTCGTGATCCCGAGAAGAGTAGTGTGCCCTTGTTCCAACCCTTCAGCGCTTCGGGGTCGAGTCCGAGAGGTCCTGACGACAGGTCATCGTCCCCCGCCGCTGGTCCCAAGAAATACGCTGGACTCTATGACAAGTGAGTGTTATTTTTTGTGTGTAGAGTTTACAGTTATCTGTATTTTTGTTTGCATTTTGCAATTAGAGTTGAACAGCTCAGCAGTGCTCATAGAATAATTATTTATAATATGGCGGTGTTGTGGGCTTGGCATATTTCCCAAGAAATATGGTGGACTCTTTGACAAGTGAGTAATCTGAATTTTATTCTACGATGCCTCACATTATTAGGCCAAACTATCGTGCTATTTATTAATTCCCTTTCATACCGATATTGAGGCAAATCTAATAAAAAAGCATTCCAGGAATGATTTTTGTAGTCAAAATCAAAGGACAGTAGATGTTTTTATTTTTGTTTGTTATTCATTTGTTGAATAGTGATTTAATACTATTTCTATTCCTGTATATAAATATGTAAAAGAATGTGTTATTATTATTATTATTTATTATGTCTGAAGGGCTTGACACTAGCACTGGCCCGCTTGCCCGGGGCAAGTACAAATGTATGTCGGGCAAGACAAAATGTCATAAATGGTCTAGTTTGCTTGCCCAATTGGGCAACTTAAATTTCTCTACAACTACGAGAATAGAATGCAGTTCCTATGTACGACAATCTGATCTAGAATTAAGCAGGCAAATAAATTGTCTGTTTGGGCAAGTAACATTTGAACATTTATGATTTTACTTGCTTGAACGGGCCAGTAAAGAAAAAGTTAGCGCGGAGGCTTGTGTCTGCCCTAGCCCTCATGTTATCGATTTCATCTAACATTATTATGGAAAGGAGTTACTTAGCACTGTGTGCACCTACAAGGTTGCTTAGCTGGAATGCTCCCCAGAGAGTGGACAGTGTGCACTTTATGTGCTTGATTGAGTGCAGTATGTATCCGATGACCGGGGTAATAATAGTGATGCGCCGCGAGCGTCGAAAGACAGAACGTGCGCTATATAAGTAGCCACCATTATTATTATTATTTTTCTCAACATTTTATATTTTCAGTTTTGTCAGCAAAGGCACTCTGGATGAAGAGAAGAAGGAATTCAGTGAGTACATGTGTGTAACATATATATATGGATAAAGTGCCAAGTGCAATGGACTGTCATTGTTGGAATGCTCTAGAACACCTAAATCAATACTGAACAAAAGACCATTGTGCTGATTTCTGGGGGGCCTTGCTAGCTACAGTGTAACAGTTAGCTTTTAATCCTCCCCCCCCCCCCCCCCCCCATTTGTGTGCAGTTCTGCAGACAATAGGGAGTCTTCTGCCCCCTCTGGACAGGAACTATGGGTCCTTTGTTAAAATTGAATAGAGGGTCCAGAACTGGTTCTAGACCCTTGAAGAATAGTTTCCTTTCCTCTTAAAGTGATACATTCATTTTGTCTGATTCAGCCAAAATCGCTTGGAGCTTCCAAATTTCTCCTTTACCTTGTTTTCTGGCTTATCGTAACAGAAGAATGAAATGGGTTTTGATTTTTCAAACGTCTTCATAATTATAGAATGTTTGGAAAGTGTTCTAGAACGCTTTCTGATTTTAGTTAAAATCAATGGTGAAATGAATCTGACATAAATTTGAACTTTTTCACTAGTTAAACAGTGTTCTTTTTCTCAATTGTCTGTGAAACAATCACACTTTATTCAGAAGAACCTTAAAATAATTTAGGTTAACCCTCTAAAACACCACTTTTTAGAAAAATCTTCTAAATGAAGATAATGGATCACTTAAAATAGCAATATTGTGAACAATGAGACCCATCGAAGGGAAACACTCGCCCTTAAGATTTAGTGATAGAATGTAGTAGATTTAATTTTGTAATAATTAATTTTACAAAATGAGAAAGATGAGTGTTCTGTTTGTTCTGTTTTGAACCTTCCGAAATCAATCTTAAAGGGTACCACCACCCAAAAATAATATTCTTATTGAAGAAAGGTAATATCCTTAGTATTCCATTCCATCAACAAGTTCACAAAAATATGTTTCCAGAAAGAAAAAAAAAAATTGGAAACGCATCACCATTCTAAAGCATGCGTTCATGCGGTCTGAATTACGCAGACTGCTATGTGTGCGATGAATTGCAATGTATGCACAGCGAACGAATCGCCCGGGAATCTATTGTTTACAAACGTGCGCGTGAATAGCATTGGCGCACTCGCAAATGGTTGGCCCGTATGGAACCAGGAAATAGCAGTGGTTCTGTAAGTGGTGGAAATTAATTGCTTTGTTTATGAATTACAGAACCCTTTGCAAAATGTTGGGTATCTATTTGATATCACAAAACGGTACCAAAACATATAATAATGTGTTGTTCTTTGCACGGTGGTCCCCTTTAAAGGGATCTAGTAACTTTGTTGACATGTGCAAAAAGTGGTGAAGGGTTGATGCAATGTAAACTGGGCTCCAAAAGAAACTTATCACTTTTTCAGAGCGACGCTCACTAAAATCCATAGCATCAAATTGAATCATATTAAGACACTGATAAGCTATTATTCTCCTTATGAACATTTCTTAAAAATTAAAAATTTGCTTTTGCCAAAAAAGAGAAAAATGCGATGGAATCACTACAGGTCAGTTTTAAAAAATCACAGAAACTGCTTGCTGCGAACCTCCACGAAAGGCAGTCTATTCAGAACTTTCAATAGCTATTCATTCAACTTCAAAGCGGGTTATGTAACCACTAGACTGGCTATTGTCCGTTCCAAGCTCTGTGCCCGGAAGGCGAGCAGTTTCTGTGAATTTTGAAAAATGACCTCTTGCGATTTCACCTTATTTTATTCTTTGTTGACTAAATCAAACATAATTTTTATAAGATGAGCTCGCTAAGGGGTATTGTAGCTAATCTATGCCCAATTATGATTAATTTGTATGCTTTGGATTTTAATGTGTGTCGCTCTGAAGAAGTGATAAGTTTCTTTTGGAACCCAGTTTATATTGTTGTTATCTCATATGTCCACAGGGTATTGTGTGAAAATTGTAAGTCAAATGGACATTGCACGGTCCCATGATTTTATTGTTATTAATACGAATACAACAAGGTATGAGGGAACCGCTAGAATTAAAATTTTATTTTGAGGATTTGGACAATGTTACTAAGTCCCTTTAACAGTTTGCGATCGGGGCCCTGTTTTATAAATCCATTTAAACTTTCATACATTTCCAATCATTCTAACTACCATTAACCCATGCACTACGCGTTTATGAAATCCCCATAGACTTTGTACACGAACCACTTGGTTCCCGTGGTCAAGGGGTTAATATGTAAATAAGTTGATTTAAAAAAATGAAATTACCAGTGTATTCTTTACTTTTGACTTGACACCCCTGCAAATTTCCGGGTCGATTGGGCATTGTACGACTGAGATCCGAGGCTCTAGAAAGACCTCAAATGGCCCGGCCTTTTTAGGGTTAAACAAATTGCGATCAGGGCCCTGTTTATTAAAACTATTTTAATTCTCATCAATTTCCAATAATTCTAACTAGTATGTCAACAGCCAATGATCATTTAGCATAAACAGTTTTTGCCATGATGGTAGTTGAAATATAAATTGGACAAATTACATGTATGAAACAAGGTCCTGGGGGTGTTTCACAAAGATCCCAAGTCGAACTTAACACTAAGTTGGACTTAAAAATTATGGAAAGTCATTAGTTTCTTTGTTAAACTATTACAAGAGTTCTGTGAACAGGCCTACAATTTCAATACAAATCATTACAATTTTCTTTTATGAAATAGACTTCCAAGTTGTTTATGTAAAACTTGGTTGAAAGTATGAAATATTTGCATTTTGGACTCTAATTCAGAAGCTAGATGGCTTTTCATAATTTTTAAGTCCAACTTAGTGTTAAGTTCGACTTGGGATCTTTGTGAAAGTGTGAAACACCACCAGCTGAATTAATACAAGTCTAGGAGTCACAAAAAACTCGTTATGTATGCATTGCAAGAACTGTCCTAATACCAGTTGATTATGAGTACTTAATAGAATAGCAACTCTTATTTGCAACAACTGCCCCTGATAGAGACAGCGGTTATGTACGGTGTATTAGTAATATACAGTAGAATTAGAAGAACAATCATAATGATTTATACATACGTATGTATTTGTATTTGAACAGTCTTAAAGTATACCGATTTGTAAAAATTATATTTAATATTTGTTCATTATAAGTTCATTTGAAATTGAAAGTATTTAAGTTTGAATCCAACTAAATTGAATAAATTTGTTCTAATTTTCAGATGCAGACGGCAGGAGGCGTGGCAACACAATCTATGTACATGCCCCCAATATCACTGAGGAACTCTGCAAAGAAGCATTCTCCAAGTTTGGTTTAATAGCTAATTTTTCTATGGAATCTGAGAAGAAGTAAGTTTCTGTTTGAAAACCTACTTTTACATTTTATTCATATTTTGTTTATCATCTGTCATCATCGTCAATTACATGGTCAGGATGATTAATCATTATGATGCCAATGATGATGATGATGATGATGGTGATGATGATGATGGCCATGATGACGATGATGATGATGACGATGATGATGGTGATGATGATGATGGTGATGATGATGGTGATGGTGATTGTGATGATGATGATGATGCCAAAAGTGATAATGGTTATGATGATGATGCTGATGATGATGGTGATGATGGTGATGCCAAAAATGATAATGGTTATGATGATGATGATGATGGTGATGGTGATGGTGATGGTGATGGTGATGGTGATGGTGATGGTGATGCCAATAATGATAATGGTTATGATGATGATGATGATACTGATGGTGAGGACGATGACAATGATGAGGAATAGAACATTGACGTTTGTTAATAATGATGTTGGTGAAAATGAGGATGAGGATGATGATGGTGTTAATGTTGACGTGTGATGACGGAATTGATGATGTAAATAAGGATGAAGATGATGAAAATGATATTGAATATGACGATAATGATTATGATGTCAACAATGACAATAATGAAGATGATGATGGCTGTAATAATGATGATTTAATGATTTATGTTCTTTCTTTTAGCTGCGCCTTCATGGAGGCTGTGGATGAGATGAAGGGGATGATGATGATGATGATGATGATGATGATGATGACGATGACGATGATGGTGATGATGATGGTGGAGATGATGGTGATGATGATGATGAAGATGATTACTACGAAAATGGAATAGTGATGATGAAGATGATTACTATGAAAATGGAATGGTGATGATGATGATGATGATTAAGATGATGGTGACAGTGATGATGAAGAGGACTACAATGACTATGATAAAGATGATGCTTGAAATAATGATGATTTTTTTTTCCCCTTCCCTCCAGATGTGCCTACATCACTTTCCACAGTATGGAGGATGCGGACAAGGCGGTGGATGAGATGAACGGCAATATGGTGAAGAATATGACGCTCAAGGTTGCCATGGCGAGGACTCAGCCAAACCTGGAGGCTGTGCAGAACAACTCAAACTCTCCATGGACCAAGATAGGTGAGTCAATCTTCGACAATGCAGGAATTAATTTTTAGTTTTCGGGGGCTACTTTCGCAATCTGATGGATATCCAGATATTTGTCACATAATACCCTATAGATGGTAATTTTAGGGGCTACCTACTGATTTCAGAGGGCGTTTTTGAAAATTAGGGGGCAAAATCGCCCTCCGCCCCAGTATTTTTTCTTACTTAATCTTGGAGCTGCCAAGTTTCCCTGATCATGGGCATAGGGGTTAAAAACACTGAGTAAAGTTAAATTGATAAAATATTGATATGAATTCATAATAATTTACAACTTCAAGTTCGCTAACCCTCCATGGACCAAGATAGGTGAGTCAATCTCAGAGCTGCCAAGTTTCCCTGATCGTGGGCATAGGGGGTAAAAACACTGAGTAAAATATAATTGATATGAATTAATAATAGTATACAACTTCAAGTTCTCTTACCACCAAGGTAAGTAGGGAATTAATGTGTTGTGCACTTTGTGTTTTGCATTGATTGTAGTATGAACCTGACCAGGGGTAATACTGATGATGCACTTAGAGCTTCGCAATATGGACACGCAATATACCAATAAAAATAACCAACCATTATACAATACTAGACATTAACACTAAAAGGGCTGGTGGGGGGGGGGGGGGGGGGGGGTGGCAGAATCTGCCCCTCCTTGACGTTTTGTATTATAATTCCGCAATGCCGGGCAGGTTTTGCCCAGCGGTTTTATTAGTTTTTTTTAATTGAAGTCTTGCGCATCTATTCAAACTAAATTTACGATAACATTACAAAGTCATGAGCCCTTTTTTAAGTGAATGTCAGCCCAGAAACCACTCAATATCATGATTTGTGTACAAATCCTAAGGACCTTTTTTTTTCTTCATAGATTTCACAAAATCGTCACTATTTTTCATTCTTATCACTGCAATTATTCAATTTTAAGGGTAAAATTGGTTGGACAATGGTCAGTATTAATAGATTTAGTTGAAAATAAATAATAAAATCCACAAGTTGAAAAAAAAACCCAAAACAAATTACAAATGAAATTCCCAAAACAAAGATATACATAATAGTAAAATAAAACAATATTATAGGGTTAAATTTTGTTCAAAGTGGCCCAGTTGGTTGCCCAGTCGGGCAAGAACAATTTGACATTTTAATATATTGTAGGGTTACCAAACTCATTTTGGGAAGCCCTGGGCAAGCAAGCTTATGCTTATTTTGAGCCCTGCATAATTTTGTTTTTAATTATATTAAATTAATTTATTATTAAAATTGATTAAATAAATGTTTAACTTAATTTAAAAAATGTAAAACTTTGTTTTTGTTGTGTATTGTTAAAAATTTGTTTCTTATATAAGTTTGATTACCGGTACATTTTTGATTCCATCTTTTTTTTCTTTTCTTTGTTTAATTTATTGTATCTAGCCGGTGGCATCAACAAGACCAAGCACAGAGACCGGAGAGAAGCTGTCAACTACGAGGATGATACATTTGCATAGTCTGAACGGAAAGAGAAAATCACAAGCGAACTTTAGTTGGGATGACTGATTACTGGACAGGTGTCATTGGAGATCACCCAATGGTTTAGCAGGGCCTAAAACAGAACAGTTGCTGTGAAATAAGACCATTGGGGTTGACCATCAGATGATGTAGGACTCTCCATAGTCTGAACAGTGAGGGGGCTTTACAAGGGGACTTTGGTAGGGATGAACGAACAACCTCTTGATTACCAGACATTTGTCATGAAGACTGAACAATGGAGATCACCCAAAAGGGCTTAGAACAGAACAGTTGCTGTGAAATAAGACCATTAGGGTCACCAGATGATGTAGGACTCTCCATAGTCTGAACAGAGAGGGAGCTTTACTAGCGGACTTCAGTAAGGATGAACGAACAGCCTCTTGATTACCAGACATTTGTCATGAAGACGGAACCATTACCATTACCCAGTTGTTTTGCAGAGCTGTGACTAGGCAATTAACTATATACCTATAGACTATAGGACAAGAACTATATGGGAGTATCAGCTCTGGACCAGGTGGCATCATCTAGATTATTGAGATCTGATGGTTTAATAAGACATTGAGCAGAATTGTTACTGTAGACCGAGAAACATCGGATATGGCCCCCGAAGGCATAATTGGAGTGGCATCATACACCATTGAGATGGTTTGGTAGGGCTTTGAAAAGAACAGTAAATGTAGACCAAAACCAAGGAGAATCAGATCTGGACCAGATTACATCAGATCATCTAGACTACTGAAAACACCCGATGGTTCAGGGCTTAGAACAGAACAGTTACTATAGGACAAGTCCAAGGAGCATCATATATGGACCTGGTGGTATCATAATAATAATGATGATGATAATAACCTACACTTCTACTGCACAGATTCTATATCAAAATACTCTACTAACATCGGTATTATTGCATAATTTAAACAGTCCATGTGCATAATGTTACAAATGACAAAATTTTGGTATTATGAACAGTGGACCGAATTCTCATCTGTGGCTCAACTTGTGCCTGGCCTAAAAAGACAAAGACTACCGGTAACACTTTGCAGCAGCATACTTATTGTCTCGTTACTATGGTCCCCGGAAATATTTGAATGGTTTGCCTTTCATTATTCAGTCAATCCCTTGAGTTCTGATTATAGACATCAGGACAATGAGCCCAAACGCGGTGATAGTATAGTTTGTCATCAGCCAAATTGCGTCCTGGATCATCCTGGACATTGTATTGCTGGTGACCCGTGTATAATATGATTTAAATTCAAAGGAATGAAAGAAAAACATTAGAAAAACTCGGGGGACCATACCGACAAGACAATAAGTCTGTTGAC
This sequence comes from Echinarachnius parma, assembly GCA_037951105.1. Taxonomy (NCBI): domain Eukaryota; kingdom Metazoa; phylum Echinodermata; class Echinoidea; order Clypeasteroida; family Echinarachniidae; genus Echinarachnius; species Echinarachnius parma. The sequence continues at coordinate 136,626 of JBAMJV010007306.1, read as the reverse complement.
AGTGCAAAGTGTTACCGGCAGTCTTTGTCTTTTTAGGCCAGGCACAAGTTGAGTCACAAGTTGAGGCGGGGTCTGAGACTGTGCAGTCAATTTGCTTTATTTGTTTATTTTCTCATGATAATTTACTTGTCTAAATCAATTTTGAATAAAAATAATGAAGATGCATGATTTTTTGAAAGATGTTTGATTGTATTTGTCTAGTCTAAGAATATTTCTTGTTTGTAAAACAGAAGAACATCGCATTTCATAACTATTCTTTGAATTAATCTTGTCTGCTTTCGTATTTTCAATGCAATGTCAACATTACAAAAAAAAAGACAACGGTGAAGTCATTCATTACATATGATGTCAATTTATTGTCTGCTTCAAATTTGTCAACAAAGTTGATTATAAAACTGGTTAAGGTTGTTAGAATAATTATCCTGGTGCTCAGAGCTAACGAAACCTTGCAGTAGCACCAATACAAATCAAACTATGTAATAGCTATAATGATATTTGAATGTACATGTATTGTAAATAATAAAAACTAAATAACCGAACCTCATCATTGTCAAAATTTACTGCATTTTAATGTTTGTATTGAATTATTTTAAATAGCGCCCTCAGATAACAATCACGTTATTTAACAAACCTTGAAATATACATTGTATGTTAAAAACAAAGACCAAATTATTATTTTGTTCTTAACATTTTGTTTCAAACATTGCACATATCAATAAACAAAATAATGACATCCCAAGTCAGAGAATCTTATAGGGAGGGGGTGCACGGTATGCCCCTCTGGCCCACATACATGTAATATCACTACTGGGAAGAACACCGTGTGCCACAGTGTGGACCACCGTGTTAAATTGGAGCGTTTTCACAGTGTAAAAACCAATGCACACTGTGAACACACTGTGAACAGACATGACCACACTGTGCTTCACAGTGTGGACCACCGTGTTAAATTGAAGCGTTTTCACAGTGTAAAAACCAACTCACACTGTGAACACACTAAGAGCGCACTGTCGCCAAAGTGTGGAAATGCCTGCATTCACAGTGTGTTAAATAGTGCACTTACACTGTATATCTCACCAATATCAGTGTGTTTACAGTGTGAGTTGGTTTTCACACTGAAAACGCTGAAATATAACACTGTGGTATACACTGTGAAACTCAGTGCCTGACAATGCACTCTAGAACGTGCATTATCTGTATATTATCTATTGATGTTATTCAATGTAGTTAAAGGGATTATAGTACAGTATTGGTTAAACAAAATTTGAGTAATTAAAACTTGTACGATCACATTAGAATCAATACCTCAACAATGGATGCATGAATCTGCAATATTTTGGTACAATTGATCAGCGGTCACTTCAAAGAAGACATTGGCACCATTGAATTGAATTGAATTTCACATTTATTGGTAAATTTACCATTAAAGACATTACAAAGGAATATACAAAATATGAAACAAAGTGCATAGGGGTCTATAGGTAAGCCAAAGGCTTGAGAAGGCATAGTGACCCCTAGTAAAAACCAAAACAATACATAATGATACATCTGATTACAGAATATAATATATAAGTATAAAACTCACAGAATACAATTAATTGATTGATTAATTAAACAATGACTTAAAATGGTTTAATAAATAAAGCTAAAAAAGAACACCCATAAGACAAGCTAACAAAACAAACAACAAATATATACGTGATAATTACGTCAAAAATGGAAACACTGGGAAAAGCATTTGTCCAGTAAAAACGATAGGAAAAATTAAATTTCTAATTAGAAAATGCAGTACGAATATTATGACCTTGAACTTGACCTTGACTGTGACCGTGACCGTGACCTTGATCCCTTAAAGAAGTCCCTGATCGTCCGGATTTTGGTTCCTCTGCCTAGCGCCTATGCACCCTTCAGAACCACCTTGACCCCTCAAGGTCATGGGGAAATTTGGGTCAAAAGTGAATAATCCTCTGGCAGGTCACAAAGGTGGCTAGCGACATTCTCTTTCTCATCCAAAGATATTTAATGAGCCAACTATTAAGAGTTTGATTTCTTCCCTAAAGAAATAATGTTATTTCGCTAAATACAATTGATACATTTTTATTGTTAATTTCATATGTTTTACTTTGCGACATTTGCTGTCTCATCCGAAGATATTTATTTTAGCCAACTTAATTGAGAGATTTACTGCTTTCCTAAAGAAACAATGTTATGACAATAAAACAATTGACACGTTTTCATTATCATATGTTTTATCATGTTTATTGATAAAAGAGTTTGACAAATCTTCCTATGAATAAATTGTAAATAAATACATTGACAGGTTTTGGTTTTTAAATTTTCCCCGTTCATTTTGCTCATTACTCGGCCATTATAACATCCATTTAACGTGAAATGTCCACACATTACTCAGTTGGCATGGGGTTGGCATATCAGATCATAACAATACACATTAACATGTATGTATTCATGAATAATTCATGAGGGAGAAATAGCCCCCTTCATATAAGTTTAATCAAAGTACACAACGCCTTTTTTCCTCCAAAGAATGAAACAACCTTTAAAGGGATCTAGTAACTTTGTTGACAAGTGCAAGAAGTGATGAGTGATTAATAAAATGTGTCTTGGTGTGATCTGATAGGTCCTCAAAGTAATTAGTAAAAATCCATGTTGATTGGATGTCTTTTTGGCCGACAAATTAGCAAAACTGCTATTTGAGTGATCTGATATGTCTACAAAGTAATATGCGAAAAATTCACATTTATTGGGTTTTTTTTTAGCTGAGATATGAGCAAAAATGCAAAGTGATATTCACTAACTCATTGCACTTACTTTGTACACGGCTTAAATTATCCCGTAGACAGTTTAACAACACTTCAATTGTAAATATCTTTTGAACGAAATGGAAAATTGAAAAACCTAAAACCTGTCCCGTGCTTTCATGATAAGGTATGATAAGTAAGTTTTGAGGATTTGGACAGTGTTACTAAATCCCTTTTAAAGGGATAGTTGAGTTCTGGTAAGGAGAGTACAGTTTTGGTGAAACTGAATTTTAGTAACCAAAACCTGCATCATTACATTACAAACTAATAGTTATAACAAGAAAGGAACACAAAATTACAAATGACGTAGTAAAGATCATGTTATCATTGAAAAAGAGCCGTTAAAACGTAAGAGGGCGCTCTCTAAACACTAATCGGTTTCAACCATTTTGAATAAAATATTGTGCATGTGATGCTTTGCTGAAATAGTGATTAGATAGAGAAATAACCAACAACTATTTAAATACATATTTTGTAACTTTTTGAAAAGATCTCGAGGAAGCATTTTTTTGAATTTTTAACGGCTGGTTCAAAATTATCTAATAAACCTGGGGGCCCCAGGTTTATTACAAATTGTTATATTTATGGATATTTCAGCCGTCTCTGAACCGATTTTGATCAAACAAAGATGATTTTATTATTTAAATATTATGCTCTTTCAAATTTTACACTCAGTTTTTCATTACCTCACAAAAAAAAAAAGTAGTCTAGCGCCCTCTCTACCAAAACTCAACTATCCCTTTAAAATGCATGACGACTGTAAACGCAATTTGCTCTGTTCCAGACTGCGCCCCCGTTCGTGGACCCGTCTGACTGCCTGGGGCTATAGAGTGGTGAAGTGTGATGTCAGAAATGATGTCATAAACATTTTTTTGTAGAATTGTCAAATTTGGACTTCATTTTCAGAAAGAGCATAACAAATAATGTCCAAATACCGAAAATCAAAGGAATAGGTTACGTATTGGCCGAGATATGCCCATCCGAATGATTTTTTTGGTCAATGGGCAATCAGTGTTATAGTGCACTGGTTCCTAAATTTAGGAACCAGTGCATTATAATACTGATTGCCCATTGAAGTAAAATTCATTCGGATGGGCATATCTCAGCCAATACGTAACCTATTCCTTTGATTTTCGGTATTTGGACATTATTTGTTATGCTCTTTCTGAAAATGAAGTCCAAATTTGAAAATTCTAAAAAGGTATTTTTATGACATCATGGCTTCAAATCTGTACTCTATCTGTGGTGAAGCTTTTTTTTATGACAACAATTCTTCAATATTAACAATCGTAACAATAATTCCGCAAAAGGTCTGGCGAACTTCCACTATTTTTTTTTCCTCCCAGAATAAAAAGGTAACACTAAAATGCTTAGTGGATTTTGTGCATGTGAGTCAGCCTAGTTGAACGGTGGAAAAAGCGACGCGACTAGTTAGGCGCTCATCCATGGCGACCGTGTGCAAACTGTTTGATCAGCGCATGCGCTTGATTCTGGTTTATCCAGGGTTCAGACAAGGGGAATGTGAATAGAAATAGGGTAGCAGCATTGGATATTATAGTGGTGCAGCTGCTACATGGAAATATGGGGTGGGACATTTTATTTATTTATTTTATTTTTTTTTTGGGGGGGGGGGGGGGGGGGTCTTGCCCTAACCCAACCTAATCATATTTAACCCTTACTCGATCAAATACAAATTACAAATTTTAGTTCATTTAAAGAAAAATAAGAACAAAAATAAGGGAAAATTAACTAAAAAGCAATTAACGAATCGTATCCTCTCAATGAGTAAATCACTGTTATCCCACCTTTTCTCCATTGTGGCTCCAATTCATCTATTTACTTTTTATGTTAAATAGCTCTTATAACCATTTTAAACATGGATCGATGGTACACGTGGTGCATCCACAATTAGTTTGTAAACCATGTTTCGACCGTGGTGTTTGGCCATGGCTATCATGTCTGTAAAAATTATCCTCATCCCCCGGCCTGGATCGTACCTGGATCCATGGCAAGTATTTGTTAAGCCATGATGCAAACCCCGATATTCCTCTGGGCACTATTTATCGTATATGTAGGTCATCTTAAATTTGATGGATATTCACCCTGCGCGATCATATTATGTTCTATTATTAATACGAACCCAGAAAGCGTGCAGGTCTGCAATAGTCTCTACAAATACAAGTGATATTTGTAAAGAAAAACGGGTCCAGCACGGAGGCCCGTGGGGAGTCTATCCTAAACGAAATCAACGCGCACATATAATACATAATAAAGAATAATACTACATTTATATGACTTTGTAAATTGCGAGTCAATGGGCCGTATGCATAAAACGTAGCAATTGCTTATAAGCAATTGCTTCAAGCACAAGCAAGAGCTTGTCAAGCAAAATATCAAGTTCAAGCAATTGCTTAAAGGGTGACTAAATAAAAAAAAATTAAAACGCTTGGTTTGATCTATGATAATGAATACATCACATATCTGTTGACTATTTCATGTACATTTCTGTCATATTTTGTATATTATTTTTTCTATTATTTTTTTTATTCTACCTGCTAAGATCCACCCCTAAAAAAACCCTACACAATTGACTTCTCTGACATCACAATACCATTCAACCACCGATCAGCTAGATAAACATTTCTCACCCACTGAGTACCGTATTTCATTGAAACCTTCTTTTCTTGGTGAGTGGGCATTGTATAAAGCTTACAATACTAATTGTAAACAGCTTAAAACTGGTGGTCAGTTGACATACCAATGTCTTTTGTTCATCTAGCTGACTGATGGAATGGTATTGTGAGGTCAGAGAAGTCAAGACAATAGCTTCTGGCAGGGTTTTTCAGGGGTGAAGCTGAGCAGGTAGAACAAAATAAATAGAATAATTAATATAAAAAATATGGCAAAAATGTACATCAAATAGTCAACAGATATGTGATGTATTCATTATCATAGATCAACCAAAGCGTTTTTTATTTTTAATTTAGTCACCCTTTAATTTCGTATGCATAAGCTTTTGCTTGTGCTGAAACCTTTTGCTTACACTGCCTAAGCAATTGCTTACGTGTTGAACAAAGCATCGTTACGGTTGTGCGAACATCGCACTGCATGACAACAAAGGGGATTCGTAGTGTATGCAAACGTCGTGTAGTCCCTTGCATAGCAGCTTTCCCTGGTCGTGCCCGACCTAGCAACAGTATTTTTCTTACGCAAATATTTTCAAATCATGAACAAAATTGCCTACATGGATATAAATGTCTAAAATAACAGCCATTTGATTAAATATGTAATCACAACATAACCTCTGGAACCAGGAGTTCTAAATCATCCTGAAACGGTATGAAAACTTGATTCTAAAACGCGAATGTCCTTAGTAAGCAAGAGCTCAAGCTGGTCTGGAGGTGCTTGAAAAAACGCAAGCAATTGCTTATCAAGACAAGTAAAAGGTTCGTTTTATGCATACGGTTTTAAGCAATTGCTTGTTTGGTCAGCAATTGCTTACGAACAGTAAGCAATTGCTTGTGCTTGTAAGCAAAAGCTTTTGCTTGCAAGCAATTGATTGTTTGTGTGCATACCGATTCAAGCAAAAGGCTAGCACAAGCAATTGCTTGTTTTTATGCATACGGCCCATTGATTGGCTCAACACAGTCATGTGATTGCAAAAATACTTGTTATATTACACGACAGGACCCACTATTCACCGCTTGTAAGCAAAAGCTTTTGCTTGCAAGCAATTGATTGTTTGTGTGCATACCGATTCAAGCAAAAGGCTAGCACAAGCAATTGCTTGTTTTTATGCATACGGCCCATTGATTGGCTCAACACAGTCATGTGATTGCAAAAATACTTGTTATATTACACGACAGGACCCACTATTCACCGCATAGTGCGCGCTATAAGTAGGATTATGACGTCACAATGAGAGAGAGAGAGAGAGAGAGAGAGAGAGGGGTTATATTATGACGGCACAGTGACTTGTCAACATAACACTTCGAAAAGTCACATATTCTAATCGAGCTCAGAGAGGCATAAAGTGTAAAGATTTGTTACTTTTGTAAAATAATATAACAGATGTTAACTTTGTTGTCGGGAAAATCATGGAATGTTCCCTCAGGATTTGAATTGCTATTTCGTGAAGACAATATCAAGTCCCTCGACTACGTCTTGGGACTTATAATCATCTTATAAACATTTCAAATCCCTCGGAAAGGTAAATCCCTCGGAAAGGAACATTCTGTGATATTATGAATTCAAACCCAGAAGGCGTGCAGTTCTGCAATTTGTCCCAGGTCTCTACTAATACAAGTACTATTTGAAAAGAAAACGGCTGGCACGGAAGCCTGATGGGGAAACTATACTAGACGAAATCAACGCGGTCTTGCCCATCGGCGGTGCGCACATAGAGTACATCATACATAATATTATCTATTGATTTCATTCAATCAATACAGTTAAAGGGATTATAGTATATTTCGGGTCGAACTAAATTTGGGTTATTTTTGTTTTACTTGTACGCGCGATATCATTAACATTAATAGTTATAACTTGAAGGGGTAGTTCAGTTTTGGTTTAGAGGGCGCTGCACGAAATAATTTTTTGTGAGATAATGAAAAACGAGTTTAAAATTTGAAGGAGCATGCAATTTTAATGGCAGAAGAAACTTTATTTGAACAAAGTCGGTTAAAAAAGAGGCTGAAATATCAATAAATATATCCGATCTGGGCCCCAGATTTATTCGATGATTTTTTTTTTTCAAAAATGTTCAAAAGCGGATTTTAAATAGTCGTTGATGATCACTCTACTTAATAATTATTTCAAAAAATCATCACATGCATAATTTTTTATGAAAAATGGTTGAAACCAATGCTTTTTTATAGGTCGCCCTCTTGGTGTTTGAATGGCTTTTTTAAAAAAATAATGATAATAGGCTTTTTTGGGTCGTTTGTAATTTTCTATACCTTTCGAGCATGGTGGAGTTATAACTATTAGTTTGTAATGTTATTGTGCAAGTTTTGGTTATACTAAAGCCCAGCCTTATCAAAACTGTACTACCCCTATGACCATGGATACTCGAACGGTAGACAAACATATAAAGCAGCCGTTAACACCACATAAAGCCCTCGAGACATGTTTTAACCATGTTAATGTGATGTTCGGCTGAAATAATGACTCAATATAGAGATCATTAATTCAAAACAATGTGAAAACCACTTTGGAATATTTTCTAAAATCAATTTATAAATGTGGGAACCTGACATTTATTTTAATCGGATATAATTATCTCAGCAGCTTCTTAACCGTTTTGGATGAAACAAAGTTATTTTCGTCTTTAAATTCATGTGTTCTTTTAAACATTATTACACTAAAATTGTCAATCCCTTACAAATAAACCATTTCTTGAAGTACCCTCTATGCAAAACCGGAACAATCCCTTTAATTCCAATATGACTGATGTGATGTAGAACTTTACGGTTCATGCTTCGAACGCTCATTTTTGGGTAGGGCGCAGCACATTAATGCCCCAGTTAGCGTATACTGCTTATCACGAACCATCATACCATTATTACCAGTCAGTGATTATGCAGCGGCAGTAATTTGTTCAAGGGGGGATGACAGTAAAAAGCCTGGCTACTTCTCTTCTCCGCTAAATCAGAAGATGGCGGGCAGATCGAGGATGCGCCATTCCCGGATCGCATCAGTGTGGATCTGCATTGCCATGGTAACATGGATCCAGACATCTTTTGCAGAAGACACTTGCCCAGGAAGGGGTAAGCAATACACACATTTTAAGACTTTAACAAATCTTTAGATGGGAGCGCATTCTCGAAGTCCTGCTAGCTTAGTTACTTGCTAGCTCTATTTTGGATGACATGGCTAAGAATTATACACAAAGTATTTTAGTTGCTTACTAAGGTTAACTTTCATCGTTATTAGATACTATTATTACAAATGACTCTTGCCATAATTACTCTGGAATATTATTAACTGACATTTCAACTATAAAGTTGAGTAAGAAAAAATGTACATTATATAAATTGTATATTAAAAATCCAAATGATTATAGAAAAGAAGCATATAGAAAAATTCGTAATAAATTGAATAATATGATTAAGATTGAAAAAAAGGAAATATTTAAAGAAAAGTTTTGAAGATTCTATAGGAAATATGAAGAAAACGTGGGATATTATTAAAGCAATGGGAAAAAAATGTAAGATGACTAACATTCAAGAGATTAACACAAATGATATAGTGATAATTGATACAAATGATATTTCTAATAGTTCTAATGAATATTTTGTAGATGTGGGGTATAATTTGAATTGTAAATTTGATTGTTTTGATGATTCAGAGTGTATTAAGTATACTGATATGAATGACAAGTCTTTGTTCTTGAAACCTGTAACTAGTTCAGAAATTATAGGTATTGTTAAAACATTGACAAATAATACAAGTGCTGGATATGATGATGTTGTTGTTAAAATTGTGACAAGATGTATTTATTTTTAAGCAATCATTTATGTGCAATATTGAATCAGTGTCTTGAACAAAGAATATTTCCAGATAAAATGAAAATAGTAAAAGTGATACCTGTTTTTAAAAATGGAATGTCTGAAATAATGTCTAATTATCGCCTTAAATCCGTTTTAACAGTTTAGAAAAATGTATGTATAATAGATTATATGCTTTTTTAACGAAGTGCAATATTATTAATAATAATCAGAATGGTTTTAGAGCTGGACATTCTACTTCATGTGCAATAATTGATTTTATTCATAAAGTAGCCTCAGCAATAGATAATAATGAAGTTATGCTTGGATTGTTTTTAGACCTTAGTAAGGCATTTGATACGCTAGACCATCATAATTATACTGCTGGGGAAATTATATCAATATGGAATAAGAGGAATCAGTTTAGATCTTTTTGAAAGTTATTTGTTACATTGTCAACAATTTGTTTCTATTGCTAATGTAAAATCAAATGCGGAGTACCTCAAGGATCAATATTAGGCCCCTTATTGTTTATTTTATATATTAATGATCTTCCTAGTGTGTCGAGAATATTAAAATCAATTTATCCCATCCAAATATTCAATCACTTCAAGATATCTTTAATCGAGAAATTAAGTTAATAAACACATGGTTTTCTGTAAATAAATTGTCAGTTAATATAAGTAAGACACATTGTATTATTTTTACTAACAACAAATGTGATACTAATTCTATTATTATTCGTTTGTGTAAACAGATATTAAACAGGTCTCTTCACTAACATTTCTTGGTATAACCATTGATGATCAATTGAAATGGACTGATCATATAAATGCTGTTTGTAATGTATTATCGAAAAATATTGGTGTTATGTATAAATTAAAATAATTTCCTAAATGTATATTGAAGATGAAATATAATAGTTTGATATTACCAGTTTTGTATAATGAAATACTTGCATGGGGGAATGCACATGAAATTCATGTTATGAAAGTAATTTTATTGCAAAAACGTGCAATACGTATTATTTGCCACACTTTTTATCTTGCTCATACACATCCACTTTTCAAAGAAATAAAAAGATTGAATTTTATTGATATGTATAAGTATCAATGTGCAATATTTATGTTCCAGTGCTATTTACAAATCCTTCCCAAATCACCTTTAGAAGTGTTTATTCTAAATTGTAATATACACCATTATAGTACTAGAAATGCTGATAATTTTCACTTGCCGCTTGTACATACAACGTCATATAAACGTACAGTAATATATAATAATGGACCTTGCTTATGGAGTACTATACCTCGTGAAACACGTGAATTGAATTTTGTTAACACGTTTAAATGTAAATACAAAACATATTTGATAGACCAATATTGATGCTAGCTAAAGATTTCAATGGTTGTTCAATTAATTATGATATTGTACACATATTTGTTATTTGTTTTACTTGTTATTCTAGCTTAAATTAAATGATAAGGCTTTTTATATTTGACTATTTGGTCAGCCACATAAGGACTAACTCCTTTCTGGCTGCTACCAGCCTAAGCAATTTCCCTTGTGTTTTTAACAATTCTTATTCATGTGTTGTAAATTGATTCTGTGTTTTGTGTGTTTATCTATGTTAAGTAATTGTAATCGTGTGATACTTTGTATACTGCTTTTTTAAAATCATGTATGTTTTGTGTTGCTTGGCAAAATAAACTGAACTGAACTGAACTGAACTTAGAGCGTTCCTAAAGCTTACCCAGTTTACCCTAGTTAGGGACTAGGAAAACTGTTTGTTGCTCAATAAACTTCACATTTAAAATACACTTAGCAAGGAACTAAGCTAGCGAAGTTTCTGGGGCCAGCTTTTTAGATCTGTGGCAAAGACAGTAATTAGGTAATTCAGTTTGAACATACTAATTTGTTGGACATTCATTCATGTTTGGTACAATATGTTATACAACAATATTAAGAGACTTAATGTTATCATGCACGTGTGATCTTGTTTGTATAAATTGTTGTATAAATTAAATGAAAAGGAAATAAGTTGTGCGGCTAACTGTGGCCCTCCTTGTGATAATGTGTCTTTAAAAAAGTTCAGAACGTAATTAATCATTGTGCAAATGACATTCAAATTCAATGGGCACTGTTTTGTATAGAATATACATACATTTATCAAATGAATTGATTGTAGTTGGTCCGATTATATCAAATGTTACATCAGGGAATAAAGCGGAATAATACTTAACGCTTTCCCCATATATAGTGTTTTGCTTTATGGTGCTCTTTTGTAATGCACATAATAATATAAGGGAGCATGTTTAATTATCTAATTGTATTCATAACACCTCTAATGCAGTAAAGGTTTGTATTTTAATATTCAAGTATACCTCTATTATTAATATTTTGTTTTAATGGTATTTCCGCGTGCATTGATGTTAACAATATTTAAAGAGAATGATGTTGAAGTTCGTTCTGCATGAACCTTGGGGGTGTTTAAAAAAGATTCTTTTAAGCTGAACTTAAATCTAAGTTAAATCTAACGGTTATGGGAAACCATTTGTAGCCTTGGAATAAAACATATTAAAAGCAAAACAATGCAAGTATTTGAGATTTCCAACAAAGAATATATATTGTTTTATGACTCCTTGAAAATAACAAATATAACTGATTATATCAATCTCTATGCCTTTGCAAAAAACCTGTTTCAACAATTTTACAAAGAAACAGACGGCTTTCCATAATGGTTAGGTCCAACTAGCTTAAATTAAGTTCAACTTAGAAAAGCCATAGTGAGGTGCATACCACTTTGTAAGTGTGAACCATCTCTATCTTCCAACTAGATTTTGTTGTTGATTTTACCGAATAAATACCTCAATATGAAAATGAACACGATCGTAGAAAAGTGGGCTATGCCGGGATCCAAACCGAAGAACGGTCCTTTCAGGGGCCCAGTGGGGTATAATTTGACATTTTTGCACACTTTTACTATATCGGGAATATCTTTCTAACCATTGAAGCTACCCCCTACAAACCATACATTTCTGGAAGGCTTAGAATATGGGGAATCCTATTCTTATTCTTCTTCGGGGCAGACCTGTGTCCTTCAATCTTGAAGATTATTACAGGTTTTGGTGTGCTGTGCGCCGGTGCTCGTGCTGGACAAGTGCAGTCATACAAAAACAAATCTTAAGTGGTGCAAGTAAAAATACAGCTGCACGTCGACTGATGGGGAAGACATTACATCTGGTGGTAGGGTGTTCCATGTTCTCACAGTACGAAGGAAGAAAGACTGCCTGTGGTGTTCATTTTTGCTGACTGTTAGTTGATAGCCTTAAGGATGGACATGTTTTGTTTCCTTCTGTACTGGTACAATGTAGGATGTTTCTAACAGTGTATGAGTCCCAGACCGGATCAGCATATTCCAGAATCCAAGGGGTAGTTCAGTTTTGGTACAGAGGCCGCTGCACAATATATTTTTTTGGTGAGGTAATCAAAAAGTGAGTGTGAAATTTGAAAGAGCATACGATTCTAATAGCAGAATAAACTTTATTTTATCAAAATCGGTTCAGAAATGGCTGAAATATCAATAAATATTTCCGATCATAATAAATATGGGCCCCAGATTTTTCCGATGATTTTATTTTATTTTTTTAAAATGCCTACACTTTTTCAAAAATTTTCAAAAGAGGTTTTTAAATAGTTGTTGATGATCCCTCTAACTAATCATATTTCAACAAAACATCACATGCTTAATATTGCATGAAAAATAGTTAAAACCAATGCTTTATTAGAGAGCGCCCTCTTGTGTTTTAATGGCTCTTTTTGAATGATGACAGGCCATTAATTAGTCGTTTGGAATTGTCTATACCTTTCGAGCATGGTGGAAATATAACTATTAGTTTGTAGTGTTATTGTGCAGGTTTTGGTTACTAAAGCTCAGCCTTACCAAAACTGTACTACCCCTTTAAAGACAATTGGACGTAAAATAAGAGTGTAAACAGCAATAATATAGAGAAAAATAAAATTTGAGACTTTTAGCAAGTCAACATTCAAAACGCATCTTCTCAGAGGTATAGAGGCGAATGCATTCTACATTTCAAAGATAGATATTATGATGCTACACGAACAAATTAATGATGGCTTTTTACATTATTCAGCCATCTTCATAGTCAAAAGGCAATTTTGCAAAAAATCAAAAATGTACATATGAAATGTAAATATTTTGGTTTACAATATGGTTACCTTTAAAAGTCGTCATTAATCTGTTCATCTACAAACAAGGAATAATTCCCCCAAATTTCATTGAATTTCAAAGTTTTTAGAATTTTAGTCTAAAAACTCAGATTTACGGCAAATGAGCTTGAAAGGTCATATACAATATAATATTGATATTTGTTAGATGAATGTTACATGGATAACAATAGGAAAATAGCGGGATAAATAGCAGTAGTTGGTTCAATGGAAGTTTATAGCATAATAATCACATATAAACTACCATGATTATTTTCTGCATGACAATATATATATGTTGCTGCTTCACTCTGAAAAAAGAGGAACACTATTTGGATAGTAACAATTTTGGGACAATTTTATTTGGACTATTGAAGAAAAGTAGAATTAAAAAATCTTCCATCTAAGCTGGAAAATAATCACTTCCGGCCCAAAAAATGTACAACATTGACAACAAAATCCTTAATTTGTCCAATTGATAACTACACCCTACCCCGCAAAGTAGGCTTAGAATCCATGGATCATTTTAAGATATAAATCTCAATTTTGATGAACAAAAATTAATTACCCCACTAGGCCCCTAAATAGTAGTACACACACACAATTTGAGATGGAAACGCTGAATATGAAAATGAATACATGAAGTAACAAAAGAGTGAACCTATAAATCAGCGAGCCATTTAGCATTGAAAATGTTCAAAGCAGATGTGTACGATAAACATGTTTATAGTTTGGTCTTTTAACCGGGTTCAAGAAGTGTGAACAGTTATTAGGCCGCGTCACCAACATATTCTGTCGGTAATACTCTGTATGCATTTTATTCTACGACCAGACTATCTGGTGAGTGTGTATGCGTGTACATGCGTCTGTTCTGTGGTGTGTGTGTGGTGTGGTGTGTGTGTGTGTGTGTGTGTGTGTGTGTGTGTGTGTGTGTGTGTGTGTGTGTGTGTGTGTGTGTGTGGTGTGTGTGTGTGTGTGTGTGCGTGTGCGTGTGCGTGTGCGTGTGCGTGTGTGTGTGTGTGTGTGTGTGTGTGTGTGTGCGTGTGTGTGTGGGTGTGGGGGAGGGGGCAGTGGTCGTTATGTCGATGATCCTGCAATAAAGAGCAAAATGGGCGAAGGGCGGAACCCCGGAATGTTTTTTAGTACTCTGTCATTGAAATGTAGCATACTTCTCGAATATTCGACATTGAAGTTGAAAATAATTGATTGAATGAATGAATCTCACAGCCAAACGAATACAAAAATTTTACAAGAATAATACAAGCATGTCAACATGCGGCTCAGCAGTTCATTAACAATTAAAAGTTTGGCGATGCCAAGTACAACATCAATTTGCCATGCTGCACATACATTTAACATGACATTCCCCTGTAAAAAAAGGAAGATGTTTGGAAACTCTTTACCTAATCACCTTTCTCCCTTTTGACCGCCTTAAAGGGGCGTAGCATGCAAACATGTTTATTCGGAATTCCAGCGTTTCACTTTTTTTGGAATTTAAATCTAAAACATATCCTTTGTCACCCTGTAGGCCCCTCGACCAAATCCTAACAGAAGAATCGAAAAGCATTTTGATTTATGTATGGATCGCAATCTGTGAATCTTATAGAAATTTATTCTAGAAATAGCGACGATGGAGCCGATGACCCCAATTTGCCAGACAAATAGTATCATAACTATAATTATGTCTATTTAATACAATACCCAATGGTTGACAACCTCAAAGAGTTGGGCCTTTTCAAGCTCCCGATGACGAACGGATGGGTGGTTTCACAATAATGTTTATTCGAATTCTTAACAGTGAAAGGGACAAAAAGGGGCCCATACAAAAAAAAAGAGCTAGAAAATGTGCTAGTGAATGGTTAAAGGGATAGTACAGTTCTGGTCAAACTGAATTGTGGTAACTAAAACTTGTACGTTATCATTACAAACTAATATACAACTATATATAACTAATATACATGGATAAGTTTGAAGGTTTTATTCATTCCAAAAGCAGCAATTAACACAGGAGGACGCCCTCTAGACACTAGAAAATGACAAATGTTTTTAAACAAAATTGTCAATGTGACGTTTGGTAAAAAATAATAATTCAATGGAGAGTCTGACAAAAACAATTTAAAATCAACATTGGTATATTTACAACAATGTTTAGGCTCTCTAAATGATTTCTTAGATGATCGAATAAATGTTGGGGCCCAGATTTATTTCCAATCGGTTATATCTATGGATATTTCAGCTGTTTCTGAACCGATAATGATCTTACAAAAGGTATTCTGTACTTAAGTACAGAATAATTTTTTTTGATCATGTGCTCTTTCAAATAATGTAAAATGATTTAAGACTAAGTCTAATATTATTACACTTAGTTTTTTATTACGTCTAAAATTACTTATTTTTAAGCGTCCTCTAAACCGAAAGTGTACTATCCCTTTAATATCGCAGTAAATAGGGGCATAGCTACAAATTTGGGAGGTTTATGGGGACACGTGCCTCCAATATGTCCTGTGCCTCTCAATTGCTTCCCCCACCCCTACACCAAACAATCATAGTTCTGAGAATAGCATGGAAAACGGAGAATCATGTCATTTAAGAAAAAAAAGATATATACTCTATTTCAGGCGTGTAAATGGTGACGACCTAATTAAAAAAACCCCTATATAATGCTGACTTTCATGATGTAGTCTTTGTATCCGAGACGAGAATTAAACAACATTTTTAAAGTGATAGACTTAGTTGAACATGTGTAACTTATGCACAAATAAATCACATACCAAGGGGAAATGATTTAAATAGAAGACATTTTTTTTTCAGTTTGTATCTACAACTATCCCCGTGACATTTCCCGTTTCCAAATCTTTTTACGTTGACATTTCTTTTGTTTGCATCTCATTTTTCACATACAGCTACTACTCGACTAGTTAATGGGACAACGCCCAGGGAGGGCCGCGTGGAGGTGCTCAGGACACCAGGTAATACAATCATTTACAAAAATACATACTTTTAAAGGGCTCTAGTAATATTGTTAAAATCTACTTTTTATAAAGGAACACTTCTATGGAATGCTTTACCCCCTCATGTTAAATTAAGCTCAACTTTGAAAACATTCAAATGGAGATACAAACAATTGCATTTTGTGTAAATATTATGTCGTTATCTATTTTCCTTTACTGTATCAGGACGTGTTAGGTTATGAGTTAGGTGTTATGTGTTAGGTCTTAGTCGGTAGGTGTTATGTGTTAGGTGTTAGGTTATGTTTTCAATCTAAATAATACCATATAAGGGACTAGCACCAAATAATATTTAATGTTCTTTCTTGCCGCCGGGTTTTCTCATTCGCATATTATTCTTGTATTTTATATTTTGGCTTTATCTTATGCTATATGTTTTGTCGTCTTGTTTGTATATTCCATTTGTATGTTCATAATTGTATGAAGTTACATGACGAATGGAATAAAAAAAATACAACACCTACTTAGAACTCTAGTATTTGTCAAATACCTTGTTGTGTTTGTATACCAAAACAAATCATTAATTGTCTTCCCTTTTTGTAAATTGTTATTTAATCTTAGAATAGGATAATCGTGTCAAAGTGTAATTGTAAACAATTTAAGATGCATTTAAGTTTAATCTGTATAGAGATAATTTAATATTAGGCGCTATATAAATCGAATATATTATTATTATTATTATTATTAAAAGCAAGGAACAGGTTTCCGTTTCCCTAATTTCTCTTTCGTTATACAACTATCTATGATTTAAATATTTGATTTGATTTGATATCACCGGGACCGTTTCAACAGTGTACAAAGTAATGATAATGAGTAAGCCAATATATCTTTCCACTTCGCTCATTACTCGGCCAAACAGCATCCATTTAACGTTGAATGATCATACATAACACTCATCGGACCACATCAATACCAGTTTATCAACCCATTGCTTTTTTTCTTTTGTTATATGTCAACAACGTTACTTAAAAATCCAGATAATCTTTTGAAGAATTTAACTTAGACAGTTTTGAAATTGTTATTGATTTTCAAGTTTTAAGAAAATGTATCGCTAACAAAGAATTATTATTATTATTATTTTATTCGGCAATCAAATACACATGAAAAGTGTACAAAATAAAACATTGTAACCATTGGAATGCCAGGGCTTGGAAAAAGTTAACTAAATAACTGTGGCCAAAAGCCTTCCGTCCCAATTCCAGTGGCTACTTACAAAGTGAAAATGGTAACAAACCAACAGGATAAACATTGTATACAAACGTTTTAACATCGTAATAAACACTAAAAAATCAAGAACTTCTAACACTAATTACAATGATAACATTTATGCATAAACACAATTATCATCAACCATCTTGGAGGTGGTGTCGCAAACTAGCAAGCCACGTGTACAAGGGGTCCATGGCCACCCCCGATCGCAAATCCAACGGAAGCTCATCCCATAGGCGCGGGAAAGTATGAATATTGTATATTGTATATCAAAATGTTTCCCCCATGTAACCGTAACTATATAAAAGATTGAGAATGAAAATGTTGTGAGAAAGGTCTTAAACACAGTAACATGCAATTCCTTATCAATGTTAATTTCAACTTTCTTAATAACTCTTATATTACAAAGGCTTTTGAAATTTTGCTATTTTATCGAAAGGAAACATTTACCTTTAGCAGTATGTTACGAATAGAAACCGAAATCATCTATTAACTAATACGCAAAATGCTCTAAACAAATAATTCTTGACATTATTAAGAACAATTTCCGAATTTTGTTTTAAACTCTATTAAAATTTAATGTTGCAAGAACATTGGAATATCTTATTTATAAATGTACACTGTCATTTAGAATATAAATTAAAACACACATTGCATATTTTAGAAAACTTTATTTGCGGAAATACTGTATGAGAATTAAATGCATCTCGGTAGTTATATTTTGGTTATGATGGTTCCTTAAAGGAAAACCGTATGTCTTCTCTTTAGGGATTCTTTTTTTTTTAGAAAACAGCAGCTTGTAGCTATTTAAACGGGGGAACTCTATCCTTTGTGTGGAAAGTACATGAATAGATATACAAATAAAAACATTAATTAATGCATACATGGTAGATAAATAAAAAAATAAGTAAATAAAGACATACGTCAATCAATAAATAAATATTCAAAAAAATCACTAAAACAAATCAATAAAGTGAATAATTCAGTAAATAAATTAATAAATACATAAATAAATAAGAAACACTTACTAATAATGTATCTTCTGAAATGATATGGCCATGTGAATACAAAATCATCCCGAGATATTGTGCGAACGAATGCAATATAGCAAATTATACAACTTTGCCCCCCAAAACATAACCCTTTCATAACATTTAAATTGTACAGCTATAATTCGGTTATCAGGAGATTATTATTAATATTCATTTTTTGTTCTAATGCAGAGTAGTCTAAACTTTTTTATCTTTGATTTATCAAATCATGTATGTATGGTTAATCAATATTCATCTGTAATTCTGAACAAAGCATCTACAAAGGTTGAAATGGCTCCAGAACATATCATTGACATTATAATATTGACGAGTTAAATTCAGCATAATGTTTCAATTCTATTTAAGTGCAAAATGTATTAAAAGTTATATTTGTATCACCATTCAAAAATAATTTTAGGTTGAATATTGAACACATTTTGTATTTGTTTGTCGTAATATACATAAAGGGAGACAATTACTACTTATATGATGTGAAATGATAACAAAATAGGTACGGAACTTTACCTAATATACATAAAATATGTTATCAAATGCAATCAAATATATAAAAGAAAACATTTTGATAACATTAAAGTGAAAAAAAGTGACTGATGTTTAAGTGTTTGAATTGTTTATTTTTAGTCGATGCCTTATACATTATATTTCAGGTGTTCAATCAGAAATATGTTTCATATTAAAAGTTAAGAATTATATATTGAGAATACAAATGATTGAAACTAATACTTTATGATAACTCATACCATTCATTATTAATATTTTAGTAACGTATCATTTATGAAAGATTACATAACTACAATTACATAACTACAAAAGCAGGAAGGAGAGTATTACCGTAGAACACCGTCGTCAAGCACCCCCCAAGCACCTATACGCATCTTGCTTTTAAAGACGTTTCCATGAGATTCACCTCCATTATTATCCTCATGAATATTCCTCACCATTATTTGCATTCTTGATTAAAGTTTCCCGTTTGGACAGAGAGCGGGCGCTCTTTAAAAGCAAAAAGCAAGATGCATATAGGGGGGTGCTTGACGATGGTGTTCTACGGTATTCCATTATATAACAAACTCCACATAATTTATAGCATTAGGTTATCAGGACAGTACTTATTATGTAACGTGTTTATGTAAGCTGAATAGACAGACACGACATATAATACATTATGTGACCATCGACGTCTCTAAAACGTTTTCTTTTAATGGGAAGCAATTATAATAAAGTGATTAAATATTTGTTTAAACATTACCATTCATTAAATTCTATTAAATATTCTCTAAATTTTTTTATTAATTAACTTGTTCAATCTGGACTTTGTACTTTGTACATAGCCGACCAAGTTCTCATGGGCAAGGGCCTTAGGTATTGAAGTGATAATCTTATATAAAACAAAATAACGTCCAAATAAGGTTTATATAAATTACAAATGGTAATGATTTCAAGATGTCAAATGTAATTATAATCAATTATTAGAATAAAATAGTATATATAATATTCATCGTTTTATTCTGTTTATAACAAGCTGGAGCATCAAACGCGACCTGGGGCACAGTGAGTGACTACCTATTTTGGGAACCTGCTGCCGAAGTGACATGCAGGAGCCTGTGTTTTGGTCAAGCTATATTTTACTTAGAGGAAACATACTTCGGCGAAGGAACCGGGGATGTCCACTTTGAGTCCGTTCAATGTATCGGACCAGAAACCAATCTCGCCGACTGTCCGAAAACCGAGCCTTCTACCTGCCCTCATGATGCGGACGTAGGCGTTGTCTGTCAAGGTATACAAATTTGTTGTAGCGATCGGGGTGGTGGTAGGGGGGGGGGGGGGGTGATGGTCTTACAATTGCGGCATTTACATATACCATGCTTACAATAATAATCTCCATCTTTACCCCTAAGATCACAATTAATATATAGCCACAAACGTGAACATATAATACATTTGTTGAAGACTTTGAAGGGAGGGGGGGGGGGATGTTAGTGGTGGTGGGGGTGATTACACTTTACAGTATACATGGTATATGTATCCTCTTACACACATTCTGGCCTATCGAGATAATGATATAAATAAAACCCAAGGGAGAATCTGTAGGGCAATTCCACGCCAAATGGGCCAAAAGTGGAAAAATCAAATGAGGATTATTTCTGATCTTGTTTATTTTTTCTGGATTATTTTTTCATAAATCATGATCACATAACGATATCTTTCAGTTTACATGATTAACAAACATATTGGGCGTCTCCTGATAGGAGAAACAGACACCATACACGAACCCATACACATGGGACTACACAGTGCCTATTTCTAGATTTTCTTTATTTTTTGCAATCCTTTCTATTATTTTTCTGTTTTAAGGTACCAAATTGGATGATTGGATATCACAGTATGTGTTCACATTAAAATCTAAGTTTTTTGAGAGCCCTAAAGTATATTTGTAATACTCTGTCCTTCCGTTACTGTCCTTCCGTTACCGAACAGTGAATCAATTATCTTCTTGTAATTAATATACCAATAGACATATTTTTTTCAAATAAATGTTGTAATACTCTTTGAACATTAGGGAATGGACTATGAGCCAATATAACATGATAGCATTTGAAACTTCACAGAGATTGGATCATAACTAAAGAACTTGAAAATCCATGTCCATTTTGCCGTCCTTCCGTTACCGGCCTCATTAGTGTCCATATCTAATAAACGTAATGTAACAAAAAAAAAAAAAAAAATAGGAAATCAAAGGTGTCCCACCAAGAGTCTCAGAAATGTTATTTACAATGATGAATCATAAGCAGGTTCCTGGAATTAGTTGATTACATTTCAAAAATTGCGTCTGAATGTCCTTCCGTTACCGTGGAATTGCCCTGTACCAATTGCGGGGGAGGGGGGGGGGGGGGGTTATAATCATGGCATCTGTTTCCGCTTACGATAAATATCTCCCCATCTCTATCCCGCTGGATGCAAACTGGGAAGAAACATTGAACAATAATAACTGAACATATAGACATAATGCTCACCTACCATGCTAATCTTGGTTGACAATGACAATTATACACATTACTAGCATTTGTCTCTATACATCCATGTTGAAAAAAAGTGTGGGTTTGTTTTGTGTTTGTAATTCGTCAAATTATTAGTGTTTTAACACGCGCCATGAGTTCAAACGTTTAATTTGTGTATAATAATGGCCACGCGGTTTTAATTTCATTGATAGATACCCGACTTGTCAGCGGGTCCTCACCACTCAAAGGCATCGTACAGGTTTACAACAACGGTTCTTGGGGGACTGTATGTAGCGATGGCTGGGACATGAACGACGCCCGGGCGGCCTGCAATGGTGCTGGCTTCGCCTTCGTAAAGACGGTTCTGACAACGGAATTCGGCCCAGGGACTGGCGACATCTTCCTCGACGAGGTCGACTGTCAGGGAAATGAAACGACCATACTGGACTGCCCTCATCCTGGGATCGGAACGATCACCGATTGTGATCACTCGAAGGATGTCGGCATTGCTTGTTACCCAGGTATGCAAATTTACTTCTAGTACTTCTACTACTGCTATACTACAACAGCTACTACTACTACTACTACTACTACTACTACTACTACTACTACTACTACTACTACTACTACTACTACTACTACTACTACTACTACTACTACTACTTCTACTACTACTGCTGCTGCTGCTACTACTACTACTACTACTACTACTACTACTACTACTGCTGCTGCTGCTGCTGCTGCTCTACTACTACTACTACGACTACTACTACTACAACCACTACTACTACTACTACTACTACTACTACTACTACTACTACTACTACTACTACTACTACTACTACTACTACTACTACTACTACTACTACTACTACTACTACTACTACTACCACTACTACTGCTATACTACAACAGCTACTACTACTACTACTACTACTACTACTACTACTACTACTACTACTACTACTACTACTACTACTACTACTACTACTGCTACTGCTATACTACAGCAGCTGCTACTACTATTTCTTTTTGTACTACTACTACTACTACTACTACTACGACTACTACTACTTCTACTACTACTACTACTACTACTACTACTACTACTACTACTACTACTACTACTACTACTACTAATACTACTACTACTACTACTACTATTACTACTACTACTACTACTGCTACTACTACTGCTGCTGCTGCTGCTGCTGCTGCTGCTACTATTACTACTATAGTACTACTACTACTACTACTACTACTACTACTACTACTACTACTACTACTACTGCTGCTACTACTACTACTACTACTACTACTACTACTACTACTACTACTACTACTACCACCTCTACTAATACTTCTACTATTTCTACCAACTTAACAGTTTTTACAATATCTAATGTTGGTGACAATCTTAAATCGGTTACAGTCCGTTATTCCGAAGGTTCGTTATTCCGAAGGTTCAGTTATTCCGAAGGTTCGTTATTCCGAAGGTTCGTTATTCCGAAGGTTCGTTATTCCGAAGGTTCGTTATTCCGAAGGTTCGTTATTCCGAAGGTTCGTTGTTCCGAAAATAAAATCGGGTTCGTTATTCCGAAGGTTCGTTATTCCGAAGGTTCGTTATTCCGAAGGTTCGTTGATCCGAAAATAAAATCGGGTTCGTTATTCCGAAAATTAAATCGGGCTTGTTATAATACTATAGTTTGTGTTTTGTTTATTTAATTTACAGCCTGCATTAAGCATACCCCTCCCCCTTTCCCTCCCTTGGCCAGACCAATCAAACATTTAAGTTTATTTTATCTCTTTATATGAAATTATAGCATTATAACAAACCCAAATTCATTTTCGGATTAACGAACCCGATTTCATTTTATGAATAGCGAACCTTCGGAATAACGAACCCTCGGAATAACGGACCTTCGGAATAACGAACCTTCGGAATAACGAACCCGATTTCATTTTAGGAATAGCGAACCTTCGGAATAACGAACCTTCGGAATAACGAACCTTCGGAATAACGAACCTTGGGAATAACGAACCTTCGGAATAATGCAACAAATGTTCGGATTAACGAACCCTATTTCATTTTCGGATTAACGAACACTCAGGTATAGGAAATTTGCGTGTTCGGAATAACGAACCTTCGGAATAACGAACCTTCGGAATAACGAACCTTCGGAATAACGAACCGCACCCTCTTAAATCATCAAGGGATGTCTCACGGTCATTTGAATGATTTCATTTCGAATCACCATTTCACTAGTTTCAATATCTATATTATACAGTGCTTAATTCGTACGGATGGATGTACGGCTAAACCTGTTTTTGATAGCGATTGGCAGCCAGCGAGTGGCCACCAGCACTATTCCCCTGCGGAGAAAATCAATGTTTTGGAACCTGTCTATAGAGGTAACCTGTCTACAGTGGCCATTTCCCCCCGTCAGGTGGTCACTATCCTCAGGTTTGACTGTATTACATTTTCTTTTATTTTGTTCATCTCACATCATTTAACACAGACATCCAGCTTATAACTGGCCTTACACCGTGGGAGGGGCGCATCGAGGTACGCATCGGTGGGGTTTGGGGAGACATTTGCCGCGATTGGGACATTAAAGGTGCTCAGGTCTTTTGCAATCAGATGGGGTTCGGGTCAGCAATCGCGGATGAACTCGACTATGACACGGATCCTGAATATACTAAATCAGGCCTGGCCTTTTTCATTGGCCTGAGCTGTGCTGGAAACGAGTCCCATATCTTTGACTGTCCTCACGAAACGGTGGACTATCTTGATTGGTGTGCTTCGGGTAGAGCGACTGTTGTTTGCGCACGTAAGTCACTTCTATCGGGTTTAGTACTAAATAGCCACCCCCCCCCCCCCTTTCCCCACTTAGGCCTTGGTTTTTTACGGTTAAATACCAAACACCTTAATGACCGAATTCATCCACGCAAGATTATTTACATTACTATGGTTATTCAGCGTTTCTCATACATTCATGTGTCGCTGTTTAAAACCGCAATACTTGCATGTATGCCATCCATGATTTCATTTTCTTGTTTGTTATTACATCAATTGAAATTACCTCGAGTTATTCATCAATATCAGCAAATTAAAGAAAACATACGCGGTGGTTGTTATTGTTGTACTATATATACGGTTTGTGCTTTCATTCCTTGTTTTAATCATTATAAACACCATTACAGGAAAAGTAAATTAGACCTATAGGCAAGAATTTATCTTTTTCCAAATTGACATAATTTGCAGGGAGCGATACAATTTCTAAAGGGATGCTCCTCTCGCTTAAAACTTAATCATGTTATTATATCTCCTGACATCAACTTAACAGCAATGAAATATAGAGTAATCTGAGGTTGTTTTTTTGATCACTAGTTGGTCTCCCCCCTTTTCGCCTCTCTTTGGTTGATCAGTGAACAAAATAGTCTTTTTCAAATAAGTAGTTTGACGCCGCAGGCTACTAGCGATATTTTGGCGACTGTTTTATTCATCCCTCTTTCGGACCCCTATTGTTGATGAGTATTCATTGAAAAGGATTGTACAGTTCTGTTGAAACCGAACTTTAGTAACTTAACTTGTATACGTTATTATGATTTTTGTTGTTAAATTCAACTTAACTTTAATGACCGAAACACATTATATTGACGACCTAAAGTAGGGCTAGGGTCATTCAAATAAAGTCCATTAACGCAAGATGGCGTTATTCACACAATTAAGAATCCACCATTATTTATTTTAAATTGTTGAATATGATAGAGAGATATTATGCAACAAAAATAAAAGCCAATTTGATATAATTTTACTAAATAAATGCTAAATGCTTAACAAATATTTAAAAACCATTATACATGTATAAATGTTTTGCCCGCATTGATACATTTATTTCAAAAGCAAAAAAGCAAGAATTTTAGAATTTTCATTAAAGGTACCGTTGAGTATTGGTATTTCCCGAAGTGCCCCCCGATATTTTGTTGTGAGATAATGAAAAACTTACTGTCAAATTCGTATGAACATACAATTTTAATGACAGAATAAACCTTATTTGATCAAAATCGGTTCAGAAACGGCTGAAATATATATAAGTATATTTGTATTAAAAAGATTCTTCACCGGCAATCACCGGGGGATATTTAGACTTTTTAGAAAGAAAAAAAAATGCTTAAAGGGAAAGACTAGTAGTGGGAAATAGCTTTATTGGTCAAACTAATTGATTAGTTTTATTTTAGTTTTATTTAGTATTATTGAAATAACAAAAAAAAAGGAGCGTGTGTGGACAAATCTGAACCGTACTATCGTCAAATGCAGAAAAATCAGTAAAAACGTTTATGAAAGCCGCTGACATTGAGCCTAAATTCACCGTCAGCTTGGCCCGTCTGCGCTGGCCACATTCGTACACTCGTTCGAGCGATTTGCTTGGGCGAATTACCATGTGCGCATTTGCCATAGGATTTACACGCATCGCACATGGCTGTATATCCACCGTCGCGATATCTATCCAGGCCGGATCGATATGATAATTTACCAAATATATCAATTAGTAGGCGGTTTCCAGACAAAATTTGTATCATCACGTATTAGTCAAAACATATTCTTTCACATGATTGGTAATAAGAGCTTCCATTTCAATTTTTTGAGAGGGGGGCGTTTCCAAAACTGGTCTATACCTTTCAAGACTACTTGAAAAACAATGTGAATAGGTTTATAAAAAGTCGTTGATGATATCTCTATTGAATCATTATTTTAACAAAACATTAAATGCACAATTTTGTATGAAAAATGGCTAAAACCAGTGATTTTTTTAAATAGCGCCCTCTTGAGTTGTAACGGCTCTTTTTGAATGATAACAGGGGTTTTACTTAGTCGTTTGTATACTTTTCGAGCATGGTGAAATTATAACTATTACTTAGTACCATAATGGTGCCGGTTTTGGTTACTAAAGTTAAGTTTGACCAATACTCAACTATCCCTTTAATGTTTCATCGAGAACAGGAAATCTCCTTGATAATAAAAAGTATGATTTGAATGATTTGAATCATCATTAATTTATGCCTAAAAAAAGACTTTTACAACAATTTGTTTCGTAGCCGAGACCGCGAATTTTCAACATTTTCGAGGCCGAGACCAAGACTTTTCGCAATTTTCGAGGCCGAGAACATCGGTAATGATGGTCGAGACCGCGAAAATGTGGTCTCGAGACCAGCTACAAGTTGTAAGGGGGGGGGGGGGGGGGGGGTCATACCCCCCAAAACAGTCATTTTGTTGTCAAAGGGGCGGGGGGGGGGGGGGTGAATCCCCCCCGGGTACGCCTATGCATGAACTTACAACTTGGGATCGGAGAGTAAATTACAGGTGTTGTACTTGTTCAAATAGAACTTGCAGAGTTACCATAACTATCAGAACAGTTTGATATGTACCTGACGGATGCCCAACCATCGTCATAGCTATTGGATATAAGCGCACGTGACATGCGGATCGTCTCATAAAAACATCGATCTCATAATTATTTTCTACGATCGATTATTTATTACACTAACCGCATGTTATACGCGCATACTTATTTGGACGTTTGACTCTTTACCTCCCGATGAGGTTAGATTTTGAGCAATATAAATGCAGTTATTTTGTTTTATTCTTGTGTCGACTTTTGTAATTCTGCAGAGCCGTGTCCGCTAACCAAAGTTGTTTACGCACCCGCTGATACGTACACGGCGGTAGTGGACTACGAGCATCCCTATCTGCCGGAAGTGCTCTCCGAGTTGACCATTGACCCGCCACCGAATTCGACCTTTCACCTCGGCACGACCTCGGTCACCGTGACCCCGAGCGCCAATGTGCTGCCGGATTACGCGTGTTCATTCAACATAACAGTACTCGGTATTTATATAATTATATATTTTATCAATGTATAATATTGTATACTATTTTAATGAAATATACTTATAGGCTGCGTTGAATTTGATATGCGCCTTACTAATATAAATATAACTATCCTTATTTTGTTAAAACAAACCTCCTTACAAGTTAAACAATATGTTTTTGCTTTTATCCTTATTTTTTTTTCTTTGGCGTATTATGCATGGTTATTTTGAATATTACTGTCCAACATAATGACAATACGATTAAACATTTGATTGATATAATTATTTGAAATATTGCTAGTATTATCATAACTACTATTATTGTCATCATCATAATCATTATCATAATTTGTATAACTTTTATTATTATTATTATTATTAGTAGTAGTAGTATTAATAATATCATCATGGTAATTTCTTCTTCACTTTCTACTTCTCAATTTCATTACTATACAGCTCCCATCACCCCAGTGTGTCCAGATGACATCCGAGTCGGTCTTCAGATAGATGAAGTCAACATGACGCAAATAAATTGGACAAACCCCGCCAATAATTACACAGACCTTATTCCCCTCAACTACACTTACGGGGAAAGCGGCGATTACTTTCCGGTGGGGATAACGTACAATACGCTTTATCGGGTCGGATTTCCCTCCGTGAACTGCACGTTCACTATCAACGTTGTTGGTAAGTATATAAGAATATGAATATTATGGGAGAAAATACTTATGTATTTATGTCTTAAAGGTAAAGGCCAGTTTTGGAAACGCCCCCCTCTCAAACAAAATGAAATGGAAGCTCTTATTACCAATAATGTGAAAGAATATAATTGTACTAATATAGGATTATCCAAATTTGGCCAAGAAACCGCCTACTAATTGATATATTTGCAAAATTATAACATGATCTGCTGCAGATAGAGATCGCCAACTCCGGAATCGCCCATACGCTACGTACAATGACCACGTGCGAGTAGACGAGGTGTTCGTTTTTATAGGCTTGTCCCCAGCTTGTAGATATCTCCCCCAGCGCTAGCGGCGTGGACAGGTCCGAACTGGCGGTGGATTTATAAATTTCACAGGCGGATATTGAATTTCTTCCGATATTTCTGTATTTAACGATGCTTAGGTTCCGATTTTAACACACAAGCCCTATTTCAATACTTATTCAACAATAATGATCAATATAGATGTATTCGGCTCCTTTCCCAAAATTGGAATTCATCTTTAATCTTGCGATTTGTTTTTATGGTTGAATAAATGAAATGAAATGTTGTTTTCAACTGTAGCTCATAAAGACTCGACATGATTGTCCTTTCGAACAATGGAATTGTTACCCGCAGAGTCATCAGAAGAATGCTATCAAGTCTACGTGGCCGGACTCGGACAACGACTTATATTTTGATTGATCGATCAATGAAGAGAGTGAAAATACATGGATTTTTCTACTTTAAACATCCACGAACGCTCTTTGTTTTAATACTAACACATTTGTATAGCAATTCATGATTTGTTTTCAATTATAAATGGTTCCCATATCATGTTACCCGGAGGGTCATCAAACGTAATGTTGTCCTGTACTTGTGTTTAAAGGGATAGCCCCTCTTTTGCAAGCCAAATTTCAAAAGTTGCGAGGTTATTGACTTATATGAAAGAAAATGTCATTTAATAGCATGCCTGAAAAAATTAGGGCTTGAAATCTCTTTTTCGTGGAGTTATAGACCTACAACTAATAAACCATCGTCCAACGGTTAATTGTGCATTATACGTGTATTCACCCAGTGAGAAAGTTCGTTCACGGATTCCACGGAGTACCACAACGCTATGCGTGACCCCTACGTGACCCGCGCTAGCTACGTGACCCGCGTATAAATAACAATGGCATGAGCGGATACTAAGCAAAATAACCAAACCTTGCTTAAACTGACTACATGTAATTATATATTCTTCATTTTTGAGTTTTTTTTTCCGTGACATACCTTTACAAATGTCGGCTTCACAATACCTTTACAAGAATAAGTACAACATTGTTGTAATATTATGCTAAATCAGTTAAACTCTTTTATTGACCGATATATAGTTTGATGGAGGGACGCATTCGTTTTTCATTCGTAGAATCCAGATTACAGGGCTGTTCGATCTGATTTGTTTTGGTGTGTGTTACATTAATCCCCGTCCGTCAACTGGAAACTGTTCAGACGTTTTGAAAAAGAGGACCTGTCCCTTTAAAACTTTAAGTACTACAATTTTTGGTAGAACTAATCGGCTTCTTTTATCATACATTTTCTGTTTTGAATGATAGCTCTTGCCGATCGTGTTGGTATCCGGAGCCTGTGTCATCATATGATGTCAACCTTACGCTGCTAAACCGGCACGTCGTGTGATTTTTTGACTCAAAGGCGAACTATTCCCATGTACTTCAGGCTTAACTTGTTATGCCTGTTCTATTTTTCCTCTTTAGCTCTAACGATTCCCGACTGTCCTGACATCCGTGTTGGTTTGTTACCCGGAGAGACTTACAAGGTTATTAACGTCACACTGCCAGATAACCCCGACTCCGATCTCTTCCCACTATCGACTTATAGTAGACCGCTTAATGACGAATTCCCTCCTGGTTCAACTCAAATGTCAGTTGTTTCTCCACCTTATCGTGGCTACGTCTGCTCATTCGTTGTATTTGTAATAGGTATGTACACATCTGTTTAATTATATTATACAAATGGGGAGAAGAATCCCTGCATTCTGATGGGTCAATTAGCGTGTAAAAGTTTTTACTGATGCATTTTACTGATGCATTTCACTTATGCATTTTACTGATGCATGGCTCAATTTAGTTTAAATTTTGGCATTTTTGCGCCCATTTTATAAAACAAATGCAGCACAGGCATATTTCGTGGATCGCTAAGAATTATCTGCACTCTTTTAACTTTGGAAATGGTCTAAAACCCACCTGCTGCGCTCGTGGGTTTAAACCATTCCAAAGTTAAACTCGTGCATCCAATTCTTACCGATCCACTCAAGCCTGTGCATCATATGTCAAATGTGCTCTAGTGACAATCTGCCTATCAAGGCCACCTGTCTATGAAGACCACTTTATCTGTATCCGGTAGATGATTTTTATGGGTAATTTTTGTTATAATATTTGATGTGTATTTGTTATGTATACATGTATGCATGTACCTATACATATATGTATACATCTATGTTTATTATTATCTTCTCTTTTTTTGGGGGGGGGGGGGGGAGGGGGGGGGGGGGAGGTGGGGCATGTTCCCTCGTTATTACTCCACTGTATGCATCCACAGAAAGAAGTATACTCGTGAACTTGTTTTTAACACTTTGTGCGCTGTGCAGTAGATCCCCCCGTGGCCAGGGATCTAGTAATATTGTCAAAATTAACAAATCTTAATCAGGAATCTAGTGGTTCTCTCATACCTTGTTGTATTTTGGTTACCAATATAAGCATGGAACATGATTATGTTTTTCGAATTTGCTTTCGGTTATAAATATATTTACGATTGAAATGTGTAAGTCAGAACATGTGACTTTAAAATGCATACAGTCGCGAATTGAACGAAAGTGGAGTCAACTCTTTCTATAAACACGTAGCTTCGCGAGCGATATAGTTGGTATAATGTGTTCCCATTGTCATTCCAGTTCCTTCTTCGCCACCGGTTTGTCCGGCCGACCTTCAGGTTAGGCTGCAACCAGATGACGTCGACACTACTGTGAACATCACTCTTCCGGACACGAATAACAACACCGATGTATTCCCGCTGATTCTAAGCAAGCCCAGTAACGCCACTTATCCCCTGGGAGAGACCATCGTCACCGTCAGTGTCCCGTCGTATCCAGAGTTGAATTGCAGCTTTGCCATCGCTGTTGTCGGTAAGTGTCGAGAATGCCGTTTATATACATTTTTAGGACAGTACGTAATTGCACGCTGGTTTTGAGCAGGACTTTGAGCTAGGCCAATGTTAATATAAGTTGTTTTACAGTCCAAGAACAGATGCAGAATCGAATCAATAAAGAAACAAGAAATACCAAACAAATAAAAAAAAAAAAAAAAATGTTTTATCAAAGATATATCTTATCGGAAATAATATCGCTAGTGATATTCGTTTGTCTCGCAATGTATGGTCAACAAGAAATCTAAAAGATCACGACGTTTCGTGCGCCGCTGCAACACTTCGTCAGGTGATATAATGTAATGTAAGCAAGACAAACGAATATCACTAGCGATATTATTTCCGATACTATATCCGCAATGAGTAATATATTTAGTAAGATATATCTTATTTGGTAAATACAACATTAAATATTGTTTTTCTACCATCAGTCTCCTTGATATTTTTAATGTTCATATTTATGAAAAGTCTCTTTTGTTTTAATTCCGAGGGTACATAATGGCATTTCTTAACTTAAAATCCAACCTCATCACTTATCCATTTTTGCACTTGCCAACAAAGAGTCTAGATCCCTTTAAAGGTAAGCTTAACATCTATGTGAAACACCCCCGGGATTAATAATAATCCAAAACATACAATATTATTATTATGATGTTTATTTATTCTCCTATATAATACTTAATCTTTTTCCCGCTGCATTGTTACCATAGCTCCTACACCTCTGGTGTGTCCAGATGACATCCGGGTCGGACTTCTTCTAGATGAAACCAACATGACCCAAGTGAACTGGCCAGCCCTATCCAATAATTTCACAGCCGAGTTTCCCATCAGCTACATTCATGGGGAAAGCGGCGATTACTCTCCGGTGGGGATAACGTACAATACGCTATATCGGGACGAATACCCGTCCGTTAACTGTACTTTCACTATCAACGTTGTCGGTAAGTTTATCTCTCTATATGGCCATGTTGCAGAAAGAGATACAATCGATTGTAAGTTACAACTACTTGTATAGTCAGACAATCTGGGCGATTTAACCAATCAGATTTGCGCATTTAGAACACATGATCTGACTTACAATCAATTGTTACTTACAATCGATTGTATCTCTTTCTGCAACGGGGCCCTAATGTTACATCATCTGAGCAGTGGCCTAGCAAGGACTTTTTCGAGTGAATTCTCACGATAAAGCAATTCCGTCATGCCAATATTGTATTTCTTGTTCATGTGGGGAATTCAAATTTCCTTTCATTTATTGTTCTAACGTTTCATATAATAATTGTCCTGATAGTCGCGTGTCTATGACATTCACTTCAGATCATTATTAGCGCAGATTTGACTGAGAAGTCACATTTATTATTGTTACTAAGCAACCCATCTGGAACTATTGTTTACAATAATTTGAATTGTCCGTAGCTTATCTCTGCTGTCATATTTTACTTATTTCCGATAATGTGAATGGAAATGTTTTTTTTTTTCTTTTCTGTTTAGATTCTTTAATATCCGTTGAGTTCCGTGTGATTTCCGTACTAGAAGGTCATCCCGACAAATACAACGTTACGCTGCTGGATCCAACTGAGACGATTAGATAAGTGGTCTGGAATATTCGCATGTCCTTAGCTTCTCAAGAGATCGTTACTTACCCTCATATGTGTGTATTACCTGTTTTGTTTTCACATTCAGCGCTGACGATTCCTACGTGCCCGGTTGATATCCGCCTTGGTTTGTTACCCGGAGAGTCATCTAAGGTTGTCAACTTCACGATACCAAACCCAGACCCCGACCTCTACCCATTCGAGACGATGGGTGGACAAAGCGGTGATGAATTCTTCCCTGTAGCTACTCCAATAAACGTCACAACCCAAACATCTCGTGACGTCCTCTGCGCGTTCACTATCTGGGTCCTCGGTACGTATACACCCATTTCAGGGACTACTTCTTGTCATCGATAACAGGGAGCGCCTTGTTTTGCAGACGCTTGCGAAATCGAATGCAGAGGGTGCTTTTGGAAAACCTAAAGGACACCAGAATTCAAAGGAAACAACAATATGTCTGTTTTGCCCTGTTCTAGTTCCATTAATCAATATCGATAATACTTTCATAGCGTCGGATGTGCTTGTGTAATTTGAGAACGAACTCGTGGAACTTAACAGGCTCGGAAGGATATACGTCTTTCTAATTGAGTGGCGTTTAACAATAACACATACTTGTACTTGGTTTGTGTGTAAAATAATGTGTGTGGATGTATAGTACAACATAATATGCATGTAGTTAAATGGCTCATTGATCGTATTAATAGGCATACTCGTACGTTCGAAGATTTTTGGAGAAGTCTAGTCAGGTCAATCTCTTCTTCCGTTATCATATTACTGGCGATTTTTGTAAATATTACACTATCATTGACTCTATACAGAACCTTCGACACCGATTTGTCCTGCCGACATTCAGGTCAGGTTGGAACCAGGTGGCGTCAGCGCTACTGTGAACATCACCCTTCCGGATACGAATGACAAGACCGATGTATTCCCGCTAATTCTAAGCAAGCCCAGTGTTGACACTTATCCACTGGGAGAGACCATCGTCACCGTTTCTGTCACGTGGTATCCAGAGATGAATTGTAGCTTTGTAGTGAACGTTGCCGGTAAGTGTTGAGAGTATCTAAGCGTTTCAGGGCAGAACGTATAAGAGCTATTGGTTTGAACATGATTTTTTTTTTGTAGCGAGGTTCACGTTTATGAGTAGATTTCAGCGAGGCTAAAGTCCAACTTTGTTAGTTATCTCCCTGGAGAGACTAAAGTCACCCCTTTGGTGACGTGATGTAATTGCAGTTTTGTCACCAGAGTTGCAGATATCTTTTAAAAGAATGGATGGAAAAGGCGGCCTATGTCAGAATTTATATGGTTAACTATTGTATTATTTTGAACCCGTCTTATTACTATGATAACTATAAATTCAATAATGTTTTTGCCTTATACTGTCTTTTTTCTTCCTTTTCTCGTTATCACTACCCTAGCTCCCACGATCCTTGTATGTCCAGATGACATCCGAGTCGGACTTCGACTTGATGAAACGAACATGACTCAAGTGAAATGGACGGCCCCATCAAATAATTTCACGGCGGAATTTTCCCTCATCTACACTAACGGGGGAAGGGACGATTACTTTCCAGTGGGGATAACGTATAATACGCTATATCGGGAGGAATACCCGTCTATTAACTGTACTTTCACTATCAACGTTGTCGGTAAGTATAGCTGATATAATGTTTATGTTATCTAATGATATCCTGTACCGTGTACGAAAGATAGCAGTCATACGTTTAATGGAAATTTAGCTAACAATGGCATAAAGTGTTTTGGATTTGATTGCGTTTACTACCCTATCAACTATATAACCTATTCAATTCATAATTATGTCATGTTAATACACATTCTCTCAACCATACGTACACATATTTTCTTTGTGAGGTAGCTTTGCTAATTGAATACAGGTAACTGGATAGACTCCCCGGTTCCGTTCTAGGATTCTTGAGTTTTGCTCAATGGACAGTAGCTGAAATAGCTTCTCAAGAATCCCCAAGTTGATTTGTATCCTTCGGGTTTATGTCAGATTCATTATAGCTTCTGACCATTCAGGCAATGAGAATTAAGGGGTTTCAGGGACGAGCACCGTCTAGGGTTTTCTATAGCTCAGTCGGAAGAGCACCAGTCTAGCAATCTGGAGGTCTCGGGTTCGAATCCCGTTGGAATCCCATTTTCTTTGCCTTCTTTTAATCACAATATATTTCTGGTCAGTTTCCCTATATGTTTGAATCAAGAATTATTCATTTTTAAAAAATTATTTCGTACTCTGTTTTCAATTATAGCTCTCACGATTCCTACATGTCCTGACATCCGTTTGCGGTTGTTACCCGGAGAGTCATCAAAGGTTGTCAACTTCACGATACCAAACCCAGACCCCGACCTCTACCCATTCGAGACGATGGGTGGACAAAGCGGTGATGAATTATTCCCTGTAGCTACTCCAATAAACGTCACAACCCGAACATCTCGTGACGTCCTCTGCTCGTTCACAATCTGGGTCATCGGTAAGTATACATTCTCTACTGCTTCGTCGACAGCAGAGGGCGCTTTTGGTAGACTTACGCACATGCGGAACTTCTCAGAAAATTGTATATAAAGTGCTTCAGTCACGCGATAACTTTAATGAGTACGACCACGTGCATATCAACATGGCGCATACTTGTGAGTTCAAATGCGTATAAACACACGGTTATAAACACACATGTTTCCTCTAATGAAAAGCTCTCTCCAACACGACAAGAATGTCACTTCAATTTTACAAGAAAGGGATCGGTCATTGGAATTTAAATGGTGTAAAAAAAGCTGAAGTATTGATCAAATCTATAGGTATTTTCGTACTTTATAAGATCTAAGGAAAACAAAGTCGGGTCAACCCGTTTTACCACGTAACATCGCGAGCGATTTCGTTTTTATTTCTTTTCACAGCCCCTTCGCAACCGATTTGTCCAGCCGATATTCAGGAAAGGCTTGAGCCAGGTGGCGTCAACGCTATTGTGAACATCAGCCTCCCAGATACGAATGTCGACACCGATGTATTCCCGCTGATTCTAAGCAAGCCCAGTGTGGACACTTATCCACTGGCAGAGACCAGCGTCTCCGTTTCAGTCATGTGGTATCCAGAGATGAATTGCAGCTTTGTAGTGAATGTTGCCGGTAAGTGTCGAGGTTTCTATTAAAGCGTATTTGAGTTTTATAGCTTTGAGCAGGCTTTTAAACGATTCCAATGATTATTATGATAGACGTTAGCTGGTTCAGTCCGAACTAACTTAGTCATCTACTGAGTGAGATTAAAGTCACCCCTTTGGTGACGTCATATAGTTGCAGTTAAGTCGCCAAACTTGCAGATATCTTTTAAAAGTATGGCCGAAATCAAAAACATCAAGTTTCATAACTTATCTGGTGAATGTTACATTTTGTTTTGAGCCGGTGATATCACTATAATACAGTAAATGCAATTAATATGTTGTTTATTTTCGGTCGTCTTCTTTTTCTTGTTACCATTACCTTAGCCCCCACGACCCTAGTATGTCCAGATGATATTCGAGTCGGACTTCAGCTAGATGAAACTAACATGACGCAAGTGAATTGGACAGCCCCATCAAATATCTTCACAGTGGAATTCCCCCTCAACTACACTAACGGGGGAAGTGGCGATTACTTTCCAGTGGGGATAATTAATAATACGCTTTATCGAGAGGAATACCCGTCCGTTAGCTGCAATTTCACTATCACCGTTGTTGGTAAGTACGGCTGATATAGTGTTAATATAGCCTTATATTTAATTATCCTGCATATGAAAGATTAAACAATTTTCAAATGAAAAATTAACTAACAGTTAACAAGTTTGATGGATTGGTCGTTCAAGCTACTACAATAATCAATGCACATAATTTGTCATGGTCACAATGCTCTCTACTAGTCTTATACACATTGGTTTCGCGGAGTCGCTTTGATCATTGAATTAAAGAAATTGATAGACTCCAAGGATACCGGTATGTTAGTCATGATCTATGCTCAATGGACACCATCTCTATCAAGAGCTCAGTTCCAAAAGGCGCTAAATCCATTTTGATACAAATTGAGTTAACGATATCAGTTTCTAGAAGCCCAAAATTAGGACAAATTACACAACCAAAATTAGAATATAGAACGTTCTATTTTCTTATTCCCAAAGGCATGCGTACAACGTTGGACAAAGAAACCCTTTTTTCTCCAAAGTTGAAAAAGCCGATTTAGCGCCTTTTGGAATTAAGCTCTTTATATCTTCTCATGATTTGACTTATCGAATTATTGAATGTGTATTTCCCGTTCAAATTTTTTTCCACTTTAGCTCTTACGATTCCTACATGTCCTGACATCCGTTTGAGCTTGTTACCCGGAGATTCATCAAAGGTTGTCAACTTTGCGATACCAAACCCAGACCCCGACCTCTATCCATTCGAGACGATGGGTGGACAAAGCGGTGATGAATTCTTCCCTGTAGCTACCCCAATAAACGTCACAACCGAAACATCTCGTGACGTCCTCTGCTCGTTCACTATCTGGGTCCTCGGTACGTATACATTCATATTACGGCCTAAAATGTACAGGGTGCTTCTGGAAAAAAATAAGGACATCCCTCGTTTGCAGAACAACGCGGAATCATCCGTCAGCGCTTAAATACTGCATGTTGCTTCCCTATGATCTCTGATCCGTACAAAGATACGAATTTATGCTAACTCTAGAAAAGCGCCCTCTGATCCAAATAGAAAGTTGAGTTTCGTTTGATACCACACATAAGTGCGGTTGATGTGTGTGTGTGTGTGTGTGTGTGTGTGTGTGTCTATAGGTGTGTAGATGTGTAGTAATTTCCGTAAAGCAAAATCGGGTCAATAATTTCTGTCACGTTATATCGCTAACGATTACTTTTGAGAAATTACACTACTATTGTCTCTATTCAGAACCTTCGACACCGATTTGCCCAGCCGACATCCAGGTCAGGTTGGAACCAGGTGGCGTCAGCGTTACTCTGAACATCACCATCCCGGACACGAATGTCGACACCGATGTATTCCCGCTGATTCTAAGCAAGCCCAATGTGGCCACTTATCCACTGGGAGAGACCACCGTCACCGGTTATGTCACGTTGGTTCCAGAGTTGAATTGCAGCTTTGTCGTCAATGTTGCCGGTAGGTTTCGACAATTTCTAAAAAAAAAAAAACGTTCAGAACAGGGCTGGTTTATAGGATGTTGAACCAGAACATTGTTCAGAAAGAAACATTAGCTGGTTCTTCGTCCAATTACCATA
Source organism: Echinarachnius parma (assembly GCA_037951105.1). Classification (NCBI taxonomy): domain Eukaryota; kingdom Metazoa; phylum Echinodermata; class Echinoidea; order Clypeasteroida; family Echinarachniidae; genus Echinarachnius; species Echinarachnius parma. The sequence continues at coordinate 98,179 of JBAMJV010007306.1, read as the reverse complement.
GTCATTAACTGCAGAGGACTAAATGATCATATTTCGTGACGTTATATCATTGCAGCCTTGTCTTCAAAATTGCAGTTTAGTTTTAGAGTATAAATAAACAAAAGCGGTTCACATCAGTACTGGATCCCTTTAAAGGTTGCAAAAAGAGACATAATCGATTTTAAGTTACAATGAATTGTAAGTCAGAGAGTTTGCGCGTTTCAACCAATCAGATTTGCGCATTAAGAATATGTGATCTGACTTACAATATAAATGACAATCGATTGCATCTCTTTCTGCAACGGGGCCCATGTCTTGTAAATGTTGTAAATGTCATTTTACTTTGAACCGGTGATAGTACTATCATAAATACCAATGTTGCTCTTATTGTACTTTGTCGTCTTTTTCTCTTTATCATTACCATAGCTCCCACAACCCCTGTATGTCCAGATGATATTCGAGTCGTACTTCAACTGGATGAAACTAACGTGACGACGCAAGTGAATTGGACAACCCCGTTCAATACTTTCACAGACGAATTCCCCCTCAACTACACTAATGGGAAAAGTGGCACCTATTTTCCTGTAGGGATAACGAATAATACGCTATATCGGGAGGAATATCCGTCCGTTAAGTGCGCTTTCACTATAAGCGTTGTCGGTAAGTCTAGGTAATATAATTATTATGTTTCCTAACATCTTGCAGCTGGAAAATTTAACTAACAACAGCAATGGTTTTGCAGATTAGTTGTTGCAGCTACTACAGTAATACATTCATTTTAAATTACATTCTTAATATTTTAAGTTGTATTGTATTTGAAAATGAGATATGAATTTTGTCAGTTGCTCTAAACTAAATGGCCCGAATTCTCATCAGTGGCTCAACTTTAGTCCGGCCTAACAAAACATAGACTACCAGTAACTAGTTAATCCGCTTTGCACATGTGGACCCATTAATTGTTGCTATTCACCACCCAATATATTCTAATTGTTTCTTTTTATTATCCAGTCAATCCCTTGAGTTCTGCTTATGCATCATCAGGACAAAAGGCCGCTTGAATAATAATTCAAGTCATAGTATAGTCGGTCATCAGCCAAATTGCGTCCTGGATCATCCTGACCGGTTATACTATTACTGAAATGGCTAGCAGCCCTTTATCCTAATAAGCATACCTACAGCGATTGACTGGATAATGAAAGGAAACAATTATAATATATCTGATAGCGAATGGCAACAATCAATGGATATGCAGGTGCAAAGTAGTTTAACTGGTTACCGGTATTCTTTGTCTTTTAGGACGGACCTTAGTTGAGCCACTGATAAGAATTTGGTGAGAATGTTTTTATTTTGATACAACAGGCCCACAACAGGTTACAACAATTATCAGGGACGTAGCGTTGGCTAACATGTGTTAGGGCATGCATGCTTATTTCTGTGATTTTCCATGATATTCCCACATACGATTGGTAATCCGTACAGATAACGTGCCCAAAAGCTCCTTCGTAGCTTCTTAAAGGGACTTAGTAACATTGTCCAAATCCTCAAAATCGAATTGGAATTCTAGCGATTCTCTCATACCTTGTTTTAGTCGAATTAACAATAAAAGCATGGGACAGGTTTCGGTTTTTCAAATTTCCATTTAGATATATATTTACGATTAAAGTGTTCAGATTTGAATTTATCTACGGGACCTTTTCAGCCGTATACAAAGTAAGTGCAATGAGTAATGTATCACTTTGCATTTTCGCTCATTTCTTGGCCAAATAACTAATTAACTTGACATTTTCACACATTACTTTCTGGACATATCAGATCACGCCATGCACATTTTTATTAACCTCGCATCACTTTCTGCACTTGTCAACAAAGTTACTAGATCCATTTAACTGATTATATAATGCGATTCATGTCCACTAATATAGTGTGTTCTAATGATTGTTATTACATGTATATATTATTATTGAATTTCTCAGTTAACGGCCCTCCCGTGCTGACATGCCCTGATGTCACCGCCAATACACTCCCCGGTGTCTCCTACGCTGACGTCACGTGGCCAGACGTTCTGATATATGACGATATTACTTCTTTCGACCAGCTTGAGGTAGAGAAGAGTAATATGTAACAGTTGTTGAAGACTTTGGTCTTGATTTCTGGTTTAAAGATTCTGATAAAAACATTCAGTCAAGTTCCAATAAAACTGGGAATGCGTAACTACTGAGTGAATTTTCAAACTGGTCTGAATTTCCGGTATCGCTATTCACAGTGCACATCCCTACATGACCAGACAACGGGCTATACTTATTGCATACCTCATTGTGCGTGTCTACGTATATTCATTTAATGTTACAAGATATGGCTTACTACTAGTTACCTAGAATATACTTATAATACCAATTCGACTATAAACCGCGTCTAATGCTATTAATTTGATTGCGTTTGTGTTGTAGACGTCCATTTTGTGGTTCGAGCTGAAAACAAACGGCAACAGAATATATGGAAGAGAAACAAGACATGATTTAAGAACAGAAATACCAGTAGTGCGTTTGGTGATATTCAGTGGCGTACCCAGGAATCTTTCAGGGGCCGGTTATTTCGTCAGCCAAATTTCTGAGACCATCAGGACCGGTCAAAAACTTTCGAGGCCGAGACCAAGTCCGTTGGTTGAGAATCCTGTAAGCGAGGGGGGAGGGGGGGGGGGGGGGGGGGGGGGGGGGGGGGGGGGGTCCGTTGAATATTTTCGAAGCAGAGTCCAAGAACTTTCAACATTTTCGAGACCAAGACCACGTTTCTTTACAATTTTCGAGGCCGAGACCATCGGCAATGATGGTCGAGACCACTTTTTAGTGGTCTCGAGACCAGCTACAAGTGGAAGGGGGGTGGGGGGGGGGGGGGTTCAAACCCCCAAACCAGTCATCTTTAGGTCAAAGGGGTGGGGGGGGGGGGGGGGTTGAACCCCCCTCCTGGGTACGCCTATGGTGATATTGTAGACCGCAGTGGGCAAATATGAGGACCAACGTTTCATGAGGGTCGTGAAAACGTGCGGTATACCTTTATGTATACTGTATGTAATAAGACCGGACGGTACACGTACCTGTACTTTCTTATGTACGGGTATGAAACTTATATGATACTGTTTATGGTGTTTACAATTGTCTGATAATTATAATTTTCACAAAACTTGTATACAAATCGTGCTCAACAGATCAGCTACTCTCACACGGCTCCCGTCCGTCTAGCTTACACCGACGATCCTCTGACCATCACAGTAAATGCGACGGATGAATATGGAAACAGCGGAGCATGTTCCTTTACGGTGAACGTTGAAGGTAGTGGAGGCCACCAAATCACTGCTTGTTTGATACAATATTGTTTTGTTACAGACTAGTACGTCCCAATTTGCATACGTTAGTTTAATGAAAACATTAGATATTTCAGGTCAAATTTAAAGGGATAGTTGATTTTTGGTATAGAGAGTACAGTTTTGGTAAAACTGGTAAAACTAGTAGTTGAGAGTCAATATAGGGCCTAAATTTTCGGGCCTAAACTAATAGTTGTAACTCCACCATGCTTAAAAAAGTTTACAAAATTCCAAAGACTTTGTAAAAAGCTTGTTATCAGTAAAAAAAGTATCGGTGAAAGTCAAACATTACGATTAAATAGAGAGATCATCACAATTTCAAAACTATTGAAACAAATCTTTTGTAAAGTGTAAGCAAATTTTAGTTTTACGGCTAATTCAAATTATTGACTTACTGTTGGACCCTACAATAGTAAAAAATGGTTATATTTATGAATATTTCAGCCGTTTCTGAACCGATTTTGATAAAATCAAGTTTTTTTCTGTCATCAAAATAGTATGCTCCTTCATATGTGATACTCTGTTTTTCATTTATTTACAACAAAATTTTGTGCAGCGCCCTCTATACCAAAACTCAACAATCACTTCAACAAAACAAAAAACAACACTAGAACTAAAAGTTTATTCTCCCTTTCCGGTGGTAAGTTGTGGTTTTATTATATATTTGCTTTGATCAAATAAATTCGATAAATAATTTATAAAATAATTAATTTCATTAATTAACTCACCAATATATGATTTTATTTATCTGTTTTCCTCTCAATTCCGTATTTTTCCATGTGTTGTAATCATCGTTCATGAATCATTCAATCGCACGTAGATAATGAAGCACCCGCATGGGCAGACTGCCCATCTAACATCACCATGCCTGCTCCACCGGGCGCCAACTCTACCACTGTCTCGTGGACCCCGCCAACCGTGTCTGATAACTCTGGGGAGAACTCAACAATAACCACCAGACCTAACCACACCACCCAGTCATTCTCCGCCGGACGGGCCTGGCCCATTCGCTACGTTGCTCGGGACCGCAACGATAACGAAGGCGTGTGCGAGTTCCTTGTCACTGTTACTGGTAATACAATACAACTGGTTTTGACAGTCAAAAGCATATTGGTAGAAGGTGTAGCTTTGGGAATCATATCGATCTGCAGAAGGAAATGTACGGTCCACCACATCAAATAAAGCTTTCATAACCTAAACAGGAAGAGTCGTACTTCCATGATCAAAGTAAGATGTGAACATACTCTGCTCAAAACTGTTATAATTTATACGACTAAAAGTTGTTCTCATTATTCAGGTTACTGGCCGCTTGCAATATGTGAAAAACTATGATATGTAATGTGATAATCTGCAACTAATTAAACATCGCTTAATGTGTCTGTATAAGTTACAATTTAATTAAGCTTCGATGGATGTTATTGTCGCAATCATCACATTCATTCTGCAATTGTAATCGTTTTTATTCCGTATAATTCAGTCGACAGCGAAAGACCTGTATTTACCAATTGTCCTACGGAACCTTTCAACATAACGGCCATTCCCGGGTCCTACTCGGCTGTCGTAGCCTGGGATGTCATCGAGGCGACGGACAGAGGTGGAGCGGTGACGATAACGTCGAACTACGAGAACAATCGCGCCTTCGACATCGGGTCCTACAGCGTCGAGTACCAAGCCGTCGACGAGACGGGAAATGTGGGATACTGTAGATTTACCGTTTGGGTTCTGGGTGAGTGATTCGTTCAGCAATACAGTATTCAAATAGTAATATCAGTTTAAGCCACATTTGATATGACAGGTATGTCTCAAGGTATTTTGATAATTGTTCCTTTTGTCTCGATGGTACACGAAGATAAACCATTACCAGTTACCATGCCATTTCCGCTCATATTCTAATGTATATTTCAAACTAAAGATCCCATAATTTGATCGTGCCAAAACCTTCTTGATGAAGAAACTATTCTCTTCTTCCGCTTATAATTCTCTGCTTTATGTTTCCCTTTCACTACTTGAATCCATATTAGTAAATGAAATCCAAGTGTTGCTGACATGCCCGGACTCGATCCCTGTCTTCATATACTCGGCCACACAAACGGTCCCCATCACGTGGTCAGAGCCTACAGCCAGTATTAACTCCGGTGATTTCGACATAGCACTAGCGAGTGGGAGTCCCAGCCCTGGGTCGAGGTTTGGTCTTGGTGACCACAACGTAACCTACATATCACGAGACGGGGCTGACAACACTGTCTCGACATGTCAATTAACAGTCATCGTCCAACTCAAATCTGGTAAAGGATCTATGATCGTTCTATACAGGGTTCCCCCCCTAAAAAAAACACAACGGAACGGGGCACTTTCCAAAATATAGTAAAAAAAAAAAAAAAAATGTCCATCGGATAGGGTGTCTTTTCCAATGAAAAACGATACCAAGAAAAGTTATTTTGGTCGTATAGTTATTGTTATAGGGCGCTGTGAGTGACACCACGTCAGGTTCCCATTGTTGTCAATTTTTACCAAGTCAGTGTCTGACAAATCGCACTTACTACCCGTCATAGCATCGAACAACGAGCAATATGCGCGCCATTGTTAGTGTGTATTCAGCTGTGTGGAAAGAGAATGTGCATAGTTGCTCGATACTATGATGGGATGGGCCGTAAGTCCGATTTATCAGGCACTGACTTGGTAAAAATTGACAAAAATGGGAACCTTACATGGTGTCACTCACAGCGCCCTAGCACAAAAACTACACGACCAAAATCCCGTTCCGTTTTCTGGGCTACTCTGAATAGGACCATTTCTTCTTTTTAAGATATAAATCGGGTAAGCTTAAATGATAAAGTCGAAACTAGAAACATAGTTAACACACACCAGTCTCTTGTTAAAGTTTAGAGTAATATTTTCCTTTTAAAAGCAATTTAAATGCGTAGGAACATGTTCATATTTTGTAAGATGTATTTTCCCCAGTCATTTTGTGTATATATGTGATGTATCGATGTGAGTTTTGGATTTATGATCGTACATGTATGGTGTTTGTCGTTTGTACCAGGTTATCCCGCCTTAAAGTGGCAGTGCCAACCAAATGCATGTTGACTTCTGTTTATCTGTATTTGCGTACACATCCATCATTTGTAGACTGTTTGACCTAAATATGTTTTTTTTATAATATTTATACATTTTATCCATCGTTTTCCTAATGTTAAGGCCCACCTAAACAAAATCTCCAGAGTAAATTCTTTTATTGACCGGTTGTGACATCATCTGCATGTCCATCACGGGTCAGCTCAAATAAGATGAACAAAAGCTAAAGGTACAAAAAAACATGATCTCAAAACCATGCACTGCATGCTTCCATACAATAGCTTAGGCAGTGACATTCTTGTCCTAATGATGGTTTAGCTTTTCTGACATAGCAGCTGCTATAATGAAATTTAAAAGCGTTTGCGAGTTGACAGTGTATTTAAACGTGTGATGGTATTGTGATTATGCGCTAAGCATGGATGGAGAACATTTATTAGTAACTGAGTAGTGATGGAATAATAATGTCACAGCCAGTCAACAATATCATTTTACTCTGGGGAGGTGTTTTTTTCAGAAGTGGGGGCTTAGAAACACAAATAAAACCAATAGCTATTTTGGTTTAAATATACAAAACAATTTAGATCAAACAGTTTGCAAATATGTGTTGTATACACTAATGCAGGTGAACAGAAATCAACATGCAGTTGGTTTGCACAGGCACTGTAAGGTTTCATTGTATGACATGAGTAGTACATGCAAGTGAAAAATGAAACATAATAAGGTCAGAACACGTAATTTTTACGTCAGTTTTAATATTATTTATTCTCAAGAATCAATATAACATAGCACATAATTAGGAGGGAAGAGGGGGGGGGGGGGGGGGGGGGGGGTAACCATAACACAGCAATGCGAAAATCATATTGATACATGCAGGATATGCAACATTCACAAACAAACTTTCTTTTGGTAGCGATATTAAAATGTTTGATAATTACACTACTCGTATATTTGCTCTGACGGAAGCTGTACAGCTGAGAGGGTGGATAACGGTGAACATGGTACGGGGATTGGCGGCTTCTTCTACGGACTCGACTCGCCTAGCCATCCTTGAGAGTGATTTTGGACCTTTGAATTAAAACAGAGCTATATTGGTTTCACTAATTTGGTAGTGACGTAATATGTACAATTTTACTACTTATATTTGCTCTGACAGAAGCGATACAGCTAAGAGACGGATACCAGTTAACAGGGCTTAAAGCTTATTCTTGACTCGCCTAGCCTACCTAAAAAGTAATGTAAGACCTTTGAATTAAAACGGTGCTACATTTATTTATTTTTACAAATATGTAATGACGTTATACATACTATTTTACTACTCATTTATCTGACAAAAGCGATACAACTGGGAGGGCGGGTGACACTGAATATGGTGCGGGGTTTGGCGGCTTCTTCTACGGACTCGACTCGCCTAGCCAGCCTGGAAAGTGATGTAAGATGTTTTGTTTTTATATATTTGTTCGCATGTGTTACTTCATTAATTATGATATATGTATTCAGCATTTTTTTGTAAGGGAATACAAAGCGTTACTATACTAAACTAAATGCAGCTCGTTAAGATTTGATTACCACCTTAACCTTGACAAATAGTGTGCTTGTATCGTTGCAATATGTATTAAAGTAAAATTTCGGTTTATATATGTACTAATATATAATTTTTATCATAATGTTTGTTTTTCCTCATGTGTATTCTTTTGTAAAATAAATAATTATGTAGTTAGTTTTAATGAACAGTTGTTGACCGTAACATACTAGAATAAAACAAAATGAACTGTGTTACCTTATTTTCTCCTTTTCTGCCATAGCTGAACGATTTGTTCCGACGGGATACCAGTCTTGCGGAGAACTTCCTGTATTTATCTATAAGGAGTACCCAGGCCGTAGGGAACAGCGGCAACCTGATGGTCGAGTATGACATGTACCTCTGCCAACCCTCGTTCTACAACAAGGAAGATATCACAGCCGCTTTTAAGAATGCGTTGACCGATGGAAATGCTTTCCCGACTTCGAACATCGTCGATGGGGAAAGTTTTGACATGTGTAAGTTTTGACAAGCATGTTACAGTGATGCAATGCATGTTGTATAAATTCATTTTTTGTTTAAACTTAAAAGCTGACCGGGACACCCGGTAATGAAAAACAAACACGATGTTGTAGCTGCACATACGGGCATATTAGGTATCAACATAATATTCAATGAGTTTTTAAATAGAAAAACAGTGGCGCAGGAAAGGGAGGAATAAACATCCAATAACCTCCCTCAACATTGAATGCTCTAAACCTGCCACGTTAACTTATATCTACTGATTACAGCAAGTGATGAAAATGCGTTCTCATTCAAATGACATATAACGAGAGTGACAGTTATTTTCAGAATTAGATTTGCAAATTATATATTTCAATTAACATATGCAACCTGTAAACTAGTAACATTTCTTTTATACTTGAATTTTACAAACCGTACGCAGCTTTAAACGAGCTCCCAGGTTCCTTCACACTGAGAAGCATAGAACCCCCAGGGACTACCGGTGTTGATTTCACCTCGTGTTGCTCCGATCCGAGCAGTGAAAGGTACCGAAGTCTTGTCAACAGAATACAAACCTTTGTGAGTATCTTCTTTTTACACATATATCTTTTTAATTGTCAATGCCTGGAATTAAATGAGAGAACTATCTTGCCAGTTACCATGGTTGCATCTGACATCTCACTTTTATTTACCCCTCCCCAAGAGTTTCTGTTGCGTTGTGCCAGTTCTGGGTCGTTAACCGAATCCCCGTTATCTGAACCGTAACATTTGCGATTAATTTCTTCTGTTGATATCCCGATTTTCTGTCTTAAAGGAGAAACTTGTGAGATTTACAATGTGTTGTTCAACCTCGAATATTGTTTAACCTTGTTCCATCTGAAGCAGAGAAATACAGAGAGCATTTTCTAGCAGGAGATAATTATGTTAAACTGAAGAGCAGTAAAGGGGGTTAGTTCCATGTTTGACGAGGGTTTAACGGTACAGGCAGTGGAATAGCTATGAATTGTCCAGTAAAGGGAGGGGGGGGGGGGGTAATTTTTGTGAGGGGCACAATAATAGTGTGGAAATACCATGGATATGTCCTGAGGCCACTTGTTAAGTTGTTCTAGCGGGGTAGGGAGGGGCACGTTACCGTTTATGTATGTGGGGCGGCAAAGCTAGGACCCTGGTTACAGGTTAATTGAGCATCTGATTATGAATATATATATTTTGTTTACGGGCATGTTACTCGGAGGTATTCTGAAATAACCTCACCTTGGTCATCTAGCAATCATTATCTCACACATTTTCTTCTGTCATCAAGCTTCATCGCACGTTTGAAAGTATGATAGGTTCTGGCTATCGGATGGTCAGGGTTCTCCCGTTACGAAACGGAAGTGTCATCGTTCCATTTGTCGTGACCGTTGACGACTCCGCTGATGTGTCAAGCAACGACCTCATAGCCGAATTCACCGCTGCCGTCACGTCGGGATCGCTGGAACTCGATGGAGGGGCAGCCACGGGACTCTACCTATCACGGACACAGCCTTATGTAACGATCGAAGGTAAAAATACGCTCATGAAGCTAATACAGTATAGAAGAGAAGGGCTGGGCTGTCAACCGATGGCTAATACTTATATTAATAATGATAATAATATACATGATATAATTATTCAATCTTTAAAGCGCCTAATATGATCATCATCTCTAAGTGCAACCATATTACATGTTTGCTATAGTACTAATACACTGCTGGAAAAATATTAATAATGAATTGATACAAATATAGGAAATTATATTTTCATTCCACTTTCTTACTTCATTCAATTTTCCACTTGAAAAGTATAAGCAACATTAATTCAATCAGGAATTCACTCTTACACATTGGCCCGTAGTATGATATTGAAGTCGCGTTATGGTTTAGTACAAACGTGTCTAAAAGTTCCTACTAAGACCAGTCTACTTACTGTTTGCATGTATTTTATGATGTACACACGATATATGTTAGGTTGTTGATAAACTTCAAACATCAAACGGCGTCAAACAAACAAAAATTGTTACGAAAACAGAAAATTGTAGGTTGATTAATTCTTAACTAAATAAAAAAAAAACGTTGGATGGGTGACATACCAATGTAAGCATAATTGGGCAGCTAAAACATGACTCATTGTTATCTGATCACCGTACACATTCGGGCAAAAATCACTTCATATCTGGCGAGTAGTGGTCATTGCAAGTCATGTTTTAGGCGTACAATATCATAAATGTGCATGAATATACTCACACGAGTATTTTCTATATCATAAAGGTATCTCTCTTAGTGCGGGTGCTATCGTTGGTATCGTATTTGGCGTGGTCTCTGTCATTATCCTACTCCTTATCATGTGCTGCTACTGCATGTTCCTCCTGAGTGCTGAAGCGCCGAAGAGACAACCGGAGTACGTGCACCGCAACCCAATGGTCATGATGGGCACACATCGGGTAAATAAACTCGTCTACGTTTTTGTTACTGGATACAATTGCTGTATTTGAATTCATAATTTGGTAATATCCTAATCACAATATACGTATAATATTTATTTATTATTTATTGGTATACGTGTCAAACTGATCAGCAACAGAGCTGAAAGGATCAGTGTACATGGTGATGACAACCCGGGAACACGCCCAATCCTGATCTCGGATAAGTACAGTCATTTACATAATTATACGTTACATAATCTTCTTGATCTGTGCTGCGTAAGCTGATAATTTGGTAAAATAGGCATACTGAGCGACATCAGCGTTCGGGGTGTCGTCATCAACACAATTTACACAAAAACCAGTGGTCACGGTCTCGGCCTCAACAACTTTTGGCGATTCAACTGGTGGTCTCGGTCTCGGCCACGTTCAGTCTCGGTCCCGTTTATGTAAATTAGCCCCCCCCCCCCTCCTATTGAAAGGACCCGGTAACGGGTCTGATCTTTGTGTGTTTTTCAAGTAAATAATGAGGTAACAATTTCCTAATGTTCCACACAAACATGATCATGGTATTGGGTGTCATCGTTATCTTATAAATCCCCTGCTACTGCTGAGACGACCCAATTACGTATAAACCCAATCCCATGGGCGAGCTGTGGATAAATAAATTATTCTGCTTTACTCTCTGTGTTTTGTTAAAGTGACCCATTAACTATATAATATTGTTTCCCCAAATGTGATATCTGAGACTTAAGTCACATCGACATTACACAGTAAAATATCTAATTTACATCCATAATGTTGAACATTACAGCACCCTCTCATCCTTTTTAATTGTTTTTATTTATTGAATGTCGTATTTGTTTTCCATTATCGTTAATATTACTCGCGCTGCCGTGAATTGGCTAAAAGCATAATTGCTTATCTCTGAAAAAGAGAATCCATGTCTTCATTTAGTAAATTCTTCAATCGTAAGTTCTTATTCATCCGACTGACCATTATTTCTTATACAATCATCCCTTTTCGTAAATTCAAATCAGTTTTTTCGAGGGGAATTTCTTGGAGAATAAATAAATGATGCTTATCATTTTAAATCTGACAGGAGATTGACTACTCTAACAGACGAGGAGTGATGTTGGATCGTGGGCCGATTATCACTGAGGTGGAGGTGGTGGGGGGTCATGACAGCGGCATGAGGTTCAAGCACGAAGGCGAGTTCGGTCCGCCAGCTCCACCTCTTCCGATTGTCGCCCATCGCCTATCCCGAACAACCACGCCAAGGCCTTCATTCCTGCACGAGTCCGAAAGTGGAGCAGGGGAGATGCCCTACTATCCGCCCAATAGGAGGGGCAGGGGTCCGAGTGGACGATCCAATGGATTCGATGCTTCGCAGATGGTAAGCACGCCTTTTGAGGAATATTAATTTTTAATGACAGGGCTTAATATTTGTTTCTTTCTCGCATTGATAAAGAGACACCATTGCAGTTTAAAGCATGAACCATGACAAGTCTGAACCATGCCCTAATGATTACTCTAGTTAACAAGTTTTTGTAAACAATGTATTATGACTATAGTTGTAATAATGGTGATGTGCATTCATGTCAGTACCATACCAACTTTGAATAAATCATATTGCACCCATTTTGATTGATGGAGGTTTAATTAATTCTAACTATCAAACAGAATCAACTGCCCGTTTCTCGACGTGGACACTCTGGCCGTCGGTTCCGTGGCGATGACCATCATGAGTCGGTACGTTTACGACATACACGAAGTTATCTTAATGCTTGGTGTTTACAAACTCCTTTTAACTTTTAAACCTTTTAGATAGATAAATGCGATTAATCTTGATGATCGATAATACTATCATTTTCATGACCCTATTCCCTAATGTATAATGATCGACCAGTTGATCAGCCAATTTCACTCTGCCATACTTTCATTGGTAAATGTGTTTGCTTCTTGTATTTGGGCAGATTTTATGAGATTATATGAGTAATAACATAATTGACAAAACAATAATGCGATCAATTTTAACATACAGTACATCGTGCTGTCCGACTCACTGAAATTACATGACTAGCTGTTAGCGCCCGTTGAACGGGCGCTCTTATAAGTATGAGCCATTTGCGTTTGTTCACTTCTAGCATAAGGTGTTCTATCTTAATTGCCAATTGTAGCTTGATTTGATGTAAAATCAATGTTCTTACACACTCGTTAAATTATTTTGAGATGTATTTTAAAAACGAAGCTGTTCAAACATTCTTTCTTCGAAAATTGTTTCTCTTTCCATAGGTTGGCGAAATGAAGAGGAGATTGTTTGAAGAATTCAACTACTAACGGGTAACGGAGACAGTCAAGCACGAACCACTGCGTTTGCATTATTTTGAATAGTGGCATGTCCAGCATAGAGTAGTATCAGCGCACAATCAATTCATAAATAATAGATTAATTAAACACATAAATTATCATAAATTAATAAAAACAACATATCAGTAATGTTTTGGGACTAAAATCGAAATTTGATAACACATAGCATAATCACGCCTCAGTTTCACGGTGCCTGTTTTTTTTGTCATGCATGTTAAATGAACCAGGTTACGATAATGTTAATGACTTTATAGCAGTTTCACTCTACTCTATCTTTGTAAATTACATTTGTAATTATTTTCTTCCTTGTTTTATGAATGGCTGTTTTGCGTAAACCTTATTCAATATATTCCCAATCATACAGCAAGAATCGTTTGTATGTGATTCCATCGTTGCGATTGTCTGCACTATTCCAAACACAGCAAACCGCTAGCACGTTGTCACAAACTAAAGGAATGGTCACACTGAACACGAATCCCCACGAATAGACCCACGAATGCAGTACGAATTGGTACAAATCTATGGCAAGCCGTTTTAACATCTATTCCTATTTCTTGATATCAATAATTGAATTATTGATATCAGTTTATTTCTTGATATCAAGTATTACCAATACCGAAAAGTATTTCTTGATATCAAGAATGCATTTCTTGATATCGAGAATGCATTTTTTGATATCAAGAATTCGATTTCTTGACATCAAGAATTGAATTCTTGATATCAAGAAATAGGAATAAATGTTAAAAACGGCTTGCCATTGATTTGTACCAATTCGTACTGCATTCGTGGGTCTATTCGTGGGGATTCGTGTTCAGTGTGACCACTCCTTAATGCAGGGTGATGTAGTCGGTATATAGTTGTCGTTCATAAACGCAACGAATCGCAATAGCGTCAACCCTATTAAAAGTGATCCCTTAACGTTGATGGGAACAAGAAAATGAAATGGGTTTGGATTATCATTACAATGTCTCCCTAAGTATGGAGATAGTAAAGATTGAATTGAAATGAGTTCTGGAACAAATTCCGATTGTAGTCAAAAGTATCCTGAACTCGTATATTTGGGCCAACGAACGGGGATTAAATCTTACAAGGTAAACAGCTTTCCTTTTCTATTCAATTTTAACACATCATTACGAAGAATCTTAAGATTATCTTGGTATATGAGCAAAGTCTCAAATATCACTTTTGGAAAAATCTGATGAAGTTCATTGATTACTTTAAACGAATCGTACATACTAAAGGTATACTTGAGTATTGGTACTTCCCCAAATGCCCCTTGACACTAAATTCGTCGACTAAAATGTATCGACGTAATTGTACACTTAATACTATTATATTCTTTTAGAGTAGTTGTATTAACGTTCTTCGGAGGAAAAGTCTTGTGAAATATATACATGTATGTTAGTTCAAATAGTTATTGGAAAACATAGTGGCATTATTACTTAAAGGGACTTAGTAACATTGTCCAAATCCTCAAAATCCAATTGGAAAACTAGCAGTTCTCTCATACCTTGTTTTGTTCGTATTGACAAAAAAAAAACATGGGACAGGTTTTGTTTTTTCAAATTTCCCTTTCGTTACAAAGATATGTACGATCGAAATATTCAGATAAGAAAAACTCCGGTGGAGTTTTTCTTATCGTGTACAAAGTGAGTGCAGTGAGTTAGTGAATATCACTTTGCATTTTCGCTCATTACTTGGCCATGCAATATCCATTTGACTTGAAATATGAGATAACAATATACATTGCATCAACCATTCATCACTTTTTGCACATGTCAACAAAGTTACTAGATCCCTTTAAGTTGGGGACATACAATAATATAGAGGTATATCCATTTATCTTTTAAATGGTTACAATAATATTGTATTTTCTTCTAATTACATGTATATTCTTTTTCATACGTTCGTACATTTATTCATGTGTAGTGGTGATGTTTGCATATCATGATTTTAACGTGTTTATTAGGGATTCGATTCGCAGATACCTAACTTGTCTAAATTTGTTCAGTGATTAGATTACGGTATGGTACACGGTTCTAAGAAATAAGATTGAAATGACAAATACTCCTCTTAACATGTTTAAGAATCGACAATTCGACCCCATTCTACACGCGATGGAAGTGAGGGTCTTATCACATATGTTGTGTTGGTAGGAGGGAAAATAAAATGCATGAACATAACTGTTATTTCAGGAAGTCAGGAACGTGTGACATTTTATCTACGTACACTTACTGTTATAATGTTTTAGAACAGTTTTATTCACGTTCTTCGGAAGGAAAGTCTAGTGAAATATACATGTATGTTAATTCAAATGTTTATTGGAATATGTAGCGGCATTATTTTTTAAGTTGGGGGGCATTAATATAGAGGTATATCCATCTATCTTTTAAATGATTAAAATAATATCGTCTATTCTTCTAATTATATTAATGTTTATACGTTCGTACATTTATTCACTTGGAGTGGTGATGTTTGTGTATCATTATTTTAACATGTTTATTATGGATTCGATTCGCAGATACTTATAATTGTCTAAATATCCCAATTATTGTATTATGGTACACGGATATATTATATAAGATCGAAATGACAAATACCCCTTTTAACATGTTTAAGAATCGAAAATTCGACCCCATTCTATACGTAATGAAAGTAAGGGTCTGATCACATGTTGTGTTGGTTTATATACGTAGGAGGGAAATTAGAATGCATGCTTGTGATAAATGTCGTTGTGGTGGGAGTATTAAACTTTATCATTACATATTACCACGGTTAATTGTAATTATCCTGATCGAGCTGGGTTCTGGGATTTGTATTTTTCTAGAGCTGTTTAGAAGCCTTGCGAAGTTAACAAATTCCAAACATCCAAATACAATTTGAATTGAGCTCACCCCACCAACCCACCCCCTTTCCAAACTTCTTTTTTTTTGGAAATCCATCTCCGACAAGGACAGTAAACCCAAATTATACGATTTGAGACGAGTAAAGTGCAGTTTTTGACACTAAATCTTTATCTGGGGTCGGGGGGGGGGGGGGGGGGGTCCAATTTTTTTAATTTTTAAAATCCAAAATGGCCTTGGACTAACCCATCCACTTCCAAATCTTGTTTGGATGTTTGGATTTTTTAAACTTTGCAAGGCTCCTTAGTTCGTGATATAAGTAACTCGTTATGCTAGCATTTAAATACAATTTCAAACAAATGCTAGATTTATTACTCAATTTGTATCTAAAATAGTAAATAGCATTCAAGCCATTTTTTTTTAATTCCTTAATCTTTGGTTTTCTCTTTATTTGTATGTTTTGTTTTCTAAAAAAGTAAATAACACTAAAGTAATAATTTGTATCTATAAAAGTAAATAACATTAAAGTAATGTTTTTTTGTATTCCTTAATCTTTGTTTTTCTCTAATATTTGTATGTTTTGACCGTTTGTACGTGTTTCTATATATATTCGTTGTGTGCATGTGATGCCTGTTTGTAATTGTAGGCGGTTTAATAGTTTTCCTAACAATCAACACAATTTTGAGTAAAACCATGATATATTTGTTTTATGTTAGTGGACCAGAACCCCATCCAATTGATCTAATACAAATCACTTGGGAACGAGTTCCCAAGTGAGTGTGGAAAAAGTTTAGAAAATAACAATAATCAGGCGTGAGTGGCAATACGTTTTCCTTGCATTATTTGATCTTTAATCACCGTTAAGTTTTCACCAAGTATAGATGAACATAGTGTTATTATTTTAAAGACTTATTTAACTGCACCTGACTATACTTATCTGGAAAAAGATGACCGTATCTTTATTATTAGGTTCCACATAAATGTCATTAATCTGATTTTTTTTTTAGTAGGTCTACATGTAAACTGCACTAGATTAAATTTGAAGATAACATACTGCTGGCCTCATATTGTACATATTATAGTAAAGCACAATTAAAATTTATCTAAGAGATTAAACAAATAAAAGCAAGATTTTAATATATGCATGACAAAACTCGGCTCTTGATTTTAAGGGATTTAGTAACATTGTCCACATTCAATACAAATTCCTTCGAACTTTAGAGGTTCTCTCATACTTAATTGTATTCGTATTATCAATGGAATCGTGTAACTTGTAACAGGTTACGGTTTTCCATATGTCCCTTTCGTTACAAAGATATTTACGCATGAAGTGTTCGGATTTAAACAAAAAGTCCACTGGCATGTTTTAACTGTGTACAAAGTCAGTGCAATGACTTTAAGCGAATATCAGTTTGCATTTTTGCTCTTTACTTGGGACCTATCAAATCATAAATACACATTGTATCAACCACTCGCTAGTTTGTGCACATATCAACAAAGTTGCGAGATCCCTTTAAAGTAAAACAATTGGAACGTCCTGTTGTATTTACTTGACATGCCTGGCGACATTGTTGGTGTTCTCATCGAAACAGCTGTATTATGCTGCTATGTCGTTATATTGTGTACAATTCCCATAATTGTAAAGTTTTAGATTTTAGGTTAAACTCTTTTCAAAAGTAAGCGAACAAATTCAAAAACTTTGTGAATCAATATTCGTTCTTGTCACGACTATAAATTTGTTGTTGAAGCTCGTTTATTACTACCACTACTAAATATTTGAACCTAACGTAATACATTTGATATGATCAGCTTGTATTCGTCACAACCACTATGACCACTAAGCACGGCTCTCGACTGCCGAAATACACCTTTTTAAAATTGTATTAACCTACTTCATAATTTTTGTTTTCATCAAACAAAAGCTAGACTGAGCTAGTAATTGATAATTTTCATAATATGATCTACTGTGAACAACCGACTAGTTCGCTTAAGTTATGAAATAGTATGCATGTTATACACGATTGTTCATGTCAAGCTAAAACTCTGTATTCCGTTTGCCCCGATATTGCAACAACTTTGTAACCTAATTATGAGTCAATGGTACATTTAGAGTTATTTAATATCTTGTATCCCATGTCATCAGGCAATTTGGTACGTCCATGAATAGAACCGGTATGTCGTGTATCGCGGAGCTAATACTCCTCTGGTTGCCCATTGGCCAGAAGTGGCTCGTCAGCAGCGGTGAGAATGCGCTTGTATCGACGCATGCGCACAAACATCGCCATGACCGCCAGGATGAGGAGGGCGATAAAGCCGACAAGAGAACCGATAGCTGCTATCGTCATCGGACTGGCGCCATCTTGTACACAGGATGAACACAAAATATACAAATAATGAATAACATGATAAGCAAAGGTAAGTTACCTATTCGCTTCGTAATAATATATTCATATTGTAATTATAGTAGATCTTATTCCTTTAACTAAATAAGCTACACAACACACATAATACCGAGTAGCTGCCTAGCCAGTCCGAGAAAAGGCACATAATAAGCAGAATTACCAAAGCGTGAGGCTTGCAATTAAGTATAAAATCGGAATGCAAAATTATTGTTTGAATGTTATGAAGAATAATTATTTATTTACTTTTGATGGCAATCCACAGTAAGATGTAATGTTTTTCGTTTTACCACGGTTTTATATTCTATTGTATGATATGGATTTTGGTTTTTCAATTATAAACTAGTACAATTATATAGTACAGCTTCACAATGTTACATTGTATTAACGATCACTTTGAAGAACTAGATGGCTGCTAAAAATTCTTTATCTTATGTTAAAATCCCTGCGTAATAAAACAACGTTCATTTTGATCTCACCTCCGGAATACCCGCTCTGGGCGTGGCTCCGTGAAAGGGGTCCGACCGAGATGGTGTGGGGCGCAGATCGTGACCCGGTCGGCTGCGCGTTTCGCTTCTTCCTCGACACACATCCTTGAGCGCAGCGTGAAGACCAGTCGTTGCTATCACATACCAGGACATCACAGTGAACGTACACCTAGAGAGAAAGAGAGTGAGCATTGATGATCGGTTGATTGATAGATTGATTCATTGATAAACTGGTTTATTGTTTGATTGATTGATTAATTGATGAATTTATTAATTAATTGATTGACTGAACGACCGACTAATTGATATATTGATTGATATTTATTTGAATAGTTGATACATTTATCTATTAATTTTACTGACTGACCGAATCATGACGCAATGATATATCTTAATGTAATTGGTTCTGTTTTAAACTGCCATCAAACGATGTTTTTTCAGCAAAATAATATTATTTACGCAAAGTAACATTATCGTTTTCGATATGATAAAAAAAAGCGTCATTATTTATTACTGACAAGAAATTATATTTTGTTATTAATAATAAAAAATGATTAACAACGATACAAAAAATATGTTTGATCTTCGTCTAAATCAGAAAATTATGTTGTATAATGTGAACATATACAAACAAATAGTACTTGTATCAATTATAACCGCATTTAGACATCATGCAGTGGTGTACTGGAAGCATGGGGCACGTGCCGCTATTAACTTGGGATCAATGGAAAACGTAATAGGGAATTTATTTAGAAAATTAATCCATACATCATCCCCAAATCACTATCGCGCCCCCTTTCCCAATGAGTCCAAATGCTCTACGCAGCTACCTTCAAGTATTACATAATCTACAGTTAAATTCAGTATATGAATTCTGCCCGTTGAACCTACGTTTGATTTACTTACTTCGGGGTAATCTCCGATGAAACCGAACGCATCGATCCTGAACCCTGCCTGTTTGGGACCGAGGTAGGTGTATGAAACAACCGTCGCATCTTTTGCACACCTGCAAATATTTTGAAGAATACAGATTTTTATTAAATATGCAATCTGTTTAATATTTGGATAAAGGAAACATTTATTGCAAATCAATTTAGGCTCAAACAAAATCGTAGCCATTTCTCCTAGACAATTGTCTTTCAGGAATGTTTACTCTTTCAACATGTAATACAGTACGTGAAATATACAATCAACTATCAAGATATTTGTTTAAATGTTCAATTTCCATTTCCATTTATTTTATTTTAACCCAATATAAATTCGAACTGTTATTGTATGATGGAGAACTCAGCCTGATTAACTCGGGAGCATATGCTGCCTTGCGCATTCAACGTAGAATGACTCTTTCACAAATGACGGTATTCCTTTACATGCTTTAGAGATAAAGATTATGTAGTGAGATTTCCAAATACGGTATAAGCTGTCTTATCTTTACATAATTAATCATCCCATTGTTTTTAAATCGCCGACATATTCTTCAATGATTTAAAACAATATACCAGGTCCAAAGTTTAATAAAAATGGACACTGGTCAAATGTCTACCATAGATGTTATATAAATGGTTATAATTATGCTATTAACCAATCGTGAGTTATGGTTAAGCTAGGTGCAGAGATTCGTAGGCAGAGGGTGTCCCCCAAAGGTATCTACACTCAGCAAAAAAAGAAAGTAAACACTTTTTCAAGTCCAGAATTTTCATATAAAACTTTAATAAAAATCAATAAATTACATATCAAATTTAAGATAATGTAATTGTTTTTCAACCTGCCAGTTGAACACAAATTGAAATTTTACGCATGAGTGAACACATTTGCTTTTCTCTTCCAATGAGCAAAAGTAAAAATTGCAAAAATGGACCATCTGCCATTGATGTGTAAATGCCCTTCCACAAAAAATGGAAACAAAAGATCACACTTACACAATGGCTTTATCTTTGAATGAGAGACAAATGTGGTTAAACTGCATTATTGAGCCTCCGCTCTCTCTCTTTCCCACAAGAGTTACCGTAGCCACGAGGGTGATTAAATGTCCAAAATGTACTGTAAAATCGAAGGCTGAATAAAATGTAATGCAAGATCAAGATGCATGTCCTTTCCATCGAAGACCGTGGGCGAGCCATTGGGTACCTGTTTCATGTTGTCCACAACAATATCAAAGTTGTATAGACGCTACAGACAATATGACTTTTTATATTTTTTGTGCAATTTGGCAATTTTTACTTTTGCACTTTGGAACAGACAAATGAATGTGTTCACTTTTTTTAAAGTTTTTGTAAAGTTTCAATTTGTATTCACCTACCAGTTTGAAAAACAATTAAATATCATTTAATTTGACATATATATTTTTTTATTTTTATAAAATCTTATATAAAAAATATGAATTTGAAAAAGTGTTTACTTTCTTTTTTTGCTGAGTGTATAAACCCATTCAGATCATTTGATGAAGCCAATTTGGCTCCAATATGCAGGGGCATCTGAATATTTAAACTAATAGTGTATCTGCCAATAAACCATCTTGTATCATGGTGTGTGTCTGGATGTAAAGATGGGTAGGCAACGGGTGTCACCTGATATGCCTGACAGGTTTCAAGGAACACAGCCGTTTATCAGCTGATGCCGCCAGCTGCACTCCGAGATTGGGGGTCTTCTAAACTATAAGATATAAACCGTTTCACTAATGGTTAATGCATATTAATCTTACCCGTTCTCGATCATGGTGTAGTTGGGCGAGGAGAGCGGGTAGGCAAAAGGGGTCGCCCAACAGGTGTCTATGAACACCGTGAGATCTGTTGATGCGGTCAGATTGACGGCGAAGTAGAGGGACGTTCCCATGCCGACCTCTTGCCAATCGTTGGCAGGTTCGTTGAAGGCTGAACTCTTGTAGCGCTCAAGCGACATAGAGAACTGCCCGTACCCTACCTGAATATACAATTGAGGAATTACATATGAATACATTAATGGAGTATAATTGCTCATGATGAAAATAATGACTACGTATATCCTTCTATATTAAAATCATGATGTTATGGCGTCTTACGTATCGTCAATACTTGTCAGTTTCCCAGTCGCCTACTTCTATCCGCATGTAACAGTTATGCGTATGCGTTATGCGTAAAGTGTATGTATGTGTGTGTGTGTGTGTGTGTGTGTGTGTGTGTGTGTGCGTGTGTGCGTGTGCGTGTGTGTGTGTGTGTGTGTGTGTGTGTGTGTGTGTGTGTGTGTGTGTGTGTGTGCGTGTGTGTGTGTGTGTGTTATTATTTGGAAATGTTGAAAGCTTGGAAAGAGATTGATAATTTAAGGCATGTTAATGGTTGTATGAATCCAATTATTTTTAATAATAGGAACATATGTATTAACAAAAATAAGATGGTATTTGATAAAGAATTATTAGAACGAGGGATTGTTATGTTGAACCATATTATGGATAATGGACATGTTAAACCCGTTGCGTACTTTTTGAACCATGGTATGACAGGTGAGAATTTGCTTACAATAATTGATATATATCATGCGATTCCGAGGGATTGGAAAAATGATTTAGGTTTGATACAATTTTGTGAGGTAGACTTAATAAATTATAATATTAATTTATATCTTTTGGATAAAAAATTAAGTTTTAAAGATGTACCATCAAGAAAAATATATGATTATTTTATTAGAGAATTGCAAAAGTCATATCATTTACAGATAAGAGGTGGACAAAATGATTTTAATTTATAGATAAAGAAATGTATGAATGTTATTTTAGACCAAGAATAACATTAATGATTGGTAAACAGAGAGAGTTTCAATTTAAGTTACTGCATGGGGTGATTTACACTAAAGATCATTTATTTAGATTTGGATTTGTTGAAGATAACTTGTGTTCGTACTGTAAACGGGAAAGGGAAACATATTCGCATATATTTTTATTTTGTTTAAATGTAAAATTGATATGGCAAGCTTTGATACAACGTTTTGAGTTAGATGAAATAAAGGACTTAAATTGGCGGGATATATTTGTTGGATTGTCAGGTAATTCAAATAGAATACAATTTTGTAATACCATCATTTTTATGGTAAAATATATTTTATTTGTATTTAGAAAAGAGGGTGTTTTACCAAATATTGATAAAATACAGAAATTGTTATTAGATTATAAAAACCAGGAAAAGGGAATAGCAATTAAAATAGGGAAATTAGGATTACATTTACAAAAATGGGAAACGGTAAAATTAGAATAAGATTGAAAGAATGAACTTTTTATACGTGATGTTTCTCCCGTGAGCGTGTGAGCTTGTAACATTTAAAAAAGAATTGATGAAAGTATGAATTTTGTAAACATTTTAAAAAAAGAATGTGAGCAGATTTCCGGGGTGGGGGGAGGAGGGGCGGTGGGGGTGGGAGAAGTAGCATATTTTACTTCTTTTTATCTTTTGTTAAATCTCCATTGTGTTTTACACTTGATTTGTACTCTTGATATGTAAACTTTTATTATTTAAAATGTTATTCAATTGTAAATGTTATGTTAATAATTTGGAGAAATAAAAATCACTTAAAAAAAAAAAAGTGTGTGTGTGTGTGTGTGCGTGTTTGTGTGTGTGTGTGTGTGTGCGTGTAAGATATTCGTGCCTGTGTGATGTGTTACTATAGGTCTTCCTGTCTATTTTAACACTTTAATGGTCATTCAATTGTATAAATCCTTCAATTTCGTTAATCCCAATTTCAATTTCGTCTTTGGTCAATCGATTTCACGAAATATCTAGTCAATTTAGTAGTTTGTCATATATTATCGTCAATATCAATTCAAATTCGTCGGTCACAGTTGCTGAACACATCTGTGACCGACTATTTTGAATTGTAAAGGGCAAATTAAGGGGACTTTCTGTGATATTGATCGACCCAAGACGAAATTTAAGTTGGGATTAGCACATTCCAGGCTCCTCGTGACGAAATTAAAGGACAAATACCTAAAATTCAATTTTAAAAGTGTGAAAATGGACGAGGAAACCTATTTTATGTTTAAAGTGGCCAGGCAAGCTAAACGCATGTTATCTTCTGTTCATCTCTATTAGTGAACACATCAACTATTTGTAAACCATTTTGACCCAAACATATTTTGTTTATTTTAAAACATTTTAGTAATTATTTTTCTCCATATTGTGAAGCTCCCACTTCTGAAAAACCTCTCCAGAGTCGAATTCTATTGTTGACCTATTGTGACATCATCAGCCATTCACTACTTAGTTACAAAGAAGGTACCTTCACCCAAGCTGAGTGCCTAATCACAATAGCATCACACGGTTGAATAGAATACCAACTCACACACCTTCTATTTCAATAGCTGTTGCTATGTCAGAAGAAAAACACTGGCTAAGCTATTGCATGGAGGTATGCAGGGCATGCTTTTGTGTGGATTTTCTTTTTGTATTTTCATATTTTGTTAATTTCATGGTAGCTGACCAGTGATTGACAGATGATGTCACAACAGGTCAACAATAGAATTTACTATGGAGGGTTTATTAGGTGGGGCTTAGCAACATGAAGAAAAATGAATTATAAAATGTTTAAAAATATACAAAACATATTTAGGTAAAACCGTTTACAAATATTGAATGTGTACACTAATACAGATGAAAAGATGTCAACATGCATTTGGTTTGCAGGGCCCCTTTAAACTAATTAAAACTGTGAGCTTACCTCTTCAAACGCGATAACACCGGTCCTTGGTACAAATGATTCACCGAGCGTCTTTTCCCGCTCCATGTTACACGTGACCGGGATGCTCACGTGATCACGAGTGATCACCTGATTGGTTCCGTTCTCTGGGCGTTGCTCGTAGTATGTCACCACGTTTGAGTACACGATGTAGTCATCCCCTTCCTGGGATTGGTTTTAAGAAATATAGGGCAGTTGTTTTAAGGATGACCAAATGGTGGCTTCGGCTATTCGATAAAGTAAACTCGATCTATTATGTCATATCAATTAATAAAAGACCTTCATGCATTGTTTTTGAATTTCGATTCACTTATATCATATAATTGTAAATAATCACACCAAATCTTTTCATAGTTGAATACGGTCATCCAATGAGGGTTGACCACGAGTGAATGACTATCATACCAGGGCCCCGTTGCAGAAAGAGATACAATCGATTGTAAGTTACGATTGATCGTAAGTCAGAAAATTTACGCGTTTCAACCAATCAGATCTAGAACACGTGATTTGACTTACGATTAATTGCAACTTACAATCAATTGTATCTCTTTCTGCAACGGGGCCCTAGTGTCGCAGCATGGCCGACATTTCACTGGACAACCTGATAATTAATGGGCATATCACAGGACTCGACCACCTCTTTAGGCTGCAATCATAGACTTTTACTTATGTGAAAAGACACAATATTGCTGATAATAATAATTGTTTTTTAATATACGCTATTACACGCGGATATCATAGCGTTAGCATCATAGAAAATACAATGATATGATGATGAGATTGTTTTGAAATGATATACAATATAATTATTTTGCCGCAAATATTAAAGGGTACCACACCCAAAAAAAAATTTCTTATAAATGAAAGGTAACATCTTTAGTATTCCATTCCATCAACAAGTTCATAAAAATATATTTCCAGAAAAAAATATATAGGCTAATTGGAAAACGCATCACCATTCTAAAGCATGCGTTCATGGGTCTGCATGTACGAGACTACTAATTTTGTCCAGAGCGAACGAATCGCCCGGGATTCTATTGTCTCCAAACGTACGCGTGAATAGCATTGGCGCACTCGCAAATATTTGGTGGAAATTGATTGCTTTGTTTATGAATTACACAACCTTTTGCAAAATGTTGGGTATCTATTTGATATCACAAAACAGTACCAAAACATATAATTATGTGTTGTTCTTTGCCTGGTGGTCCCCTTTAAAGGAATAGTTGAGTATTGGTCAAATTTAACTTTAGTAACCAAAACTTGCACCATTACGGTACAAAGTAATAGTTATAACTTCACCATGCTCGAAAAGTATACACAATTACAAACGACTATAAAGTAAAACCCCTGTTATCATTCAAAAAGAGCCGTCCGTTACAACTCAAGAGGGCGCTATTTTAGAAAAAAAATCATTGGTTTTAGCCTTTTTTCATACAAAATTGTGCATTTAATGTTTGTTAAAAATAATGATTCAATAGAGATATCATCAACGACTTTTTAAAAACCTATTCAGATTTTGTTCAAAGTAGTCTTCGAGCATTTTTATTTTTTTTTCTAAAAAGTCTAAATATCGCCCGGTGATGGCCGGTGCGAATACAAATATATTTATGGATATATCAGCCGTTTCTGAACCGATTTTGATAAAATAAAGTTTATTCTGTCATTAAAATTGTATGTTCTTTCGGATTTGACAGTCAGTTTTTCATTATCTCACAAAAAAATATCGGGGGGCACTTCGGTAATACCAATACTCAACACTACCTTTAGCATTGAATGACAATTCATATCGCCACTAAATACAAACAACAACTAACTTCCATTGCCGTCGAGCACTCGTGATAGGCTGTTGTGATGGCGACTCGATTGGCGTCGTAGGTGTAGCCAGTGCAAGAATCATCCTCAAAGTGGACATCACGCCCGTCATCGTCGACACGAAGAAGGGACTTGTCTAGGACCACCGTCATCGACGTGCTATCACAAACCACGTCTGCGCCTGCAATAATACATTTTACGTATAACAATTAACACATTTGATTTGTTTGATTATTACAGGGAGTATCCGCATTTTACAAATCGTCTGAACAGTATTCAGTAGACGGATGAGGATGAATGTAACATACACACAAAATGTAAGATCGAACAACCCTGTAATTTGGATTCTACGAATGAAAAACGAATGTGTAGAAATCATCCCTTCATCGAAATATATATCGGCCAATAAATGCGTTTAACTAGTTTAGCATAATATTACAACAATATTGTACCTTTTTCTTGTAAAGGTATTGTGAAGCCGACATTTTTAAAGGTATGCCACGGAAAAGGTCTCGAAAATGAAGAACATACAATTACATGTAGTCAGTTTTAGCGAGTCATATAGTTATTTTGTTTAGTTTTCGCTTACGCCGTAGCCTTTTGACAAGGTCTCTTGTCAGAGCTGAGTTGAATGCGCGGTATAGTATGCATTATGCAGGAACGACTGGAGAGCGCAACTATCACAGCTCGCCGCTCACCGGATAGTCTCCACCACGCGTTCAGTCGTTCCTGCAGCGCAGCTATTCAGACGCGAAGCCTTGCCAAAAGGCTACCTACGAGAGTTGTTTGAGCACGGCGGACGTGGCAATAGATCGCTCCCGCGTCGTTGAAGGCTCCGTCCGTCGCTGAGCGAAAACACCCTATTGTACCGACAACCCGGACTGAGAATAGCTTCAAATAGTCTTGTGTGCGCGGCACGCATTTGAACATCATATAACTGTGGATCAATAGTGTTCAACGTTCAACAAAATTAGGAAATGTGTGATTGTTTTCAATTTATGCCAAGTCTGTCAAAATATACGAGTGACAAGTTCTAATGCAGAAGATTTAGATCAATCAATGATTGTAATACAGTATAAGAAGTTTGGATGTAAATAACATTTACATTTTGGATTCGTGTTTATACCAACCTGAAGGGTAATCTGTAGTGGTCTGATCATTGTAGTCTGGTGTTGTATCTAAACAATAAAACGGTAACGAAATGAAAAGTCAGAGGAGTGAACCAAACTCAAAACAACGTACCGTATAGCGATAAAGTTATCGGACATTTACGTGTGGATAGTAATATCAACAATATCAACAGTATCAACAATATCAACAAGTTGTGGATAGTAATATCAACAGTATCAAGAAAATTATTTCATAACATAAATATGTGACGTTCCCACAAGGGGAGGGGGGGGGGGGGGGGGGAGGGAGATAGGCATGTGCTCCACTCCCGAAAATAATGCTGACAAAACAATTACAAACATTAGGAGAGAATTCGTGAAATGACTTTATACACAGTTATACAACTTTTCAGTTGATCATTAATAAGAATGATTAATAAGAATCTGAACATTTCAATCGTAACTAAAGGAACATTAACAAAAAACGAAAACTGTTCCTTGCTTCTATTGTTCAAACGAATACAACAAAGTATGAGAGAAGCACAAAAGTTCTAAGTAAGTTTTCTTGACATGGACAATGTTACTAAAACCCTTTACGGGACAGCGCAAAGTTATCGCAAGAAAACGGCTTCGTCCGTAGTACAGTGCGATGATTATGCATGATGTAAAGAGGCGCCGTACTTATTTGTACCTATGACATAATGTGGCGGCGTGCGTAAACATGTCGTAGTCTTTATAATGTGATTTCGGAAAGCGCCTTCTTGACATCGCGACGAGGAAACCCCTTGAATATCTTGGTACTGATAATGAATGTGGTTAACTTACAGCTGCAATAGTACTCATCTGAGTAATCCCAACAGTCGTAACTGTAATCGCATTGCCAAGATGATGGGATGCACTGGCCGTAAGTCCAGCAAGCAAACTCGTTGTAACCACACGTGCCTACAATATACATATATATATAGGAGAAACTCAGTCTGGAAGAGATTTGAATTAAATCTGAATAGTACCATTGTGTATTTTTTTTATAGGGCTACGTGTATACACAAAACACCCATACTAAGCGTGTTGTATTATGCGAATGGTAATGTATATTTTATTAAATGTTATATCACATTAATGTTGTATCTAAAATATTATGTAATTGTTTATATTGCTTTGTATTTGATTATTGTCGTGTTTCCTTTATGAAAAACAACAACTAACGTTTCCGCCCATATGTGGAACAAAATCATAGTAGAGATTGATAGCTTAGAACACGGTGTTTTTGATATTGCATCGACACCCCGGACTGACATTAGCTTCAATTAGTCTTGTGTGTGCGGCACGCATTTGAACATGATCAACACTTTTGAACTGCAGTGTTCAACGTTTAACACAATTATGGAATGTGTGATTGTTTTAAAGTAGAATTTCGTTGTTTTTTAATTTAGATTCAGCTCATATTTCCATATTTCATACATAATCCATAACACGAATATTACAAATAAGTGTTTCAAAACATTGTTATTAAGGAGTTATCATCAATGAATTAGTGGTAATTCATAAGCCAGTATTGCGGCATCAAAAGTCCCGCCGAATCCAGCTGAAATACTATGACGTCACACATTGAGTAAGTCATCATTAGCAGACGATGTTCGATTCTTGTGATGGGGTTTTGTTTTGTTGTTGTAATAAGATATCGTGTTGGTATGGGAAATAAAAAAAAGTATTAATCTTAATCTGTTAGCCCTTAGCTCTCTCGTGATGCATTATTCTTATATTTTCTGATTATCAACGAAATTCTACTTTAAAGTTATGCCAAGTCTGTCAGAATATAATAGTGATTTCTAATGAAGACGATTTAGATAAATCAATGATTGCAGAACAGTATTTAAGTTTGGATAATTAGAACATTTAAATTGTGGATTCGTGTTTATACCAACCTGAAGGGTAATCTGTAGTAGTCGGATCATTGTAGTCTGGTGTTGTATCTAAACAATAAAACGGTAACGAAATGAAAAGTTAGAGGAGTGAACAAAAATCAAATCATAGCGATAAAGTTATCGGACATTTGTTTTACGTGTGGATAGTAATATCAACAATATTAACAATATCAACAACATGTGGATAGTAATATCAAAGGTATCAAGAAAATTATTTCCTTACATAAATATGTGACGTACCTACGGGAGGGGGGGGGGGGGGGGGGGGGTGGGTGGACACGTGCTCCACTCCCGAAAATAATTTGACAAAACAATCACAAACATTAGGAGAGAATTCATGAAATGAATTTTTTACACAGTTATTAAACTTTTCAGTTGATCATTAATCATGTTAATAAGAATCTGAACATTTGAATCGTAACCAAAGGAACATTACAAAAAAAACGAAACCTGTTCCATGCTTCTATTGTATGAGAGAAGCACAAAAGTTCTAAGTAAGTTTTCTTGACATGGACAATGTTACTAAAACCCTTTACGGGACAGCGCAAAGTTATCGCAAGAAAACGGCTTCGTCCGTAGTACAGTGCGATGATTATGCATGATGTAAAGAGGCGCCGTACTTATTTATACCTATGACATATTATGTGGCGGCGTGCGTAAACATGTCGTAGTCTTTATAATGTGCTTTCGGAAAGCGCCTTCTTGACATCGCGACGAGGAAACCCCTTGAATATCTTGGTACTGATAATGAATGTGGTTAACTTACAGCTGCAATAGTACTCATCTGAGTAATCCCAACAGTCGTAACTGTAATCACATTGCCAAGATGATGGGATGCATTGGCCGTAAGTCCAGCAAGCAAACTCGTTGTAACCACACGTGCCTACAATATACATATAGATATAGGAGAAACTCAGTCTGGAATAGATTTTAATTAAATCTGAATAGTACCATTGTGTATTTATTTGATAGGGCTACGTGTATACACAAACCACCCATACTAAGCGTGTTGTATTATGCGAATGGTAATGTATATTTTATTAAATGTTATATCACATTAATGTTGTATCTAAAATATTATGTAATTGTTTATATTGCTTTGTATTTGATTATTGTCGTGTTTACTTTATGAAAAACAAAACAATGCAATGTATTTTGTAATGGACCCTATACAAAAAAAACAACAACTAACGTTTCCGCCCATATGTGGAACAAAATCATAGTAGAGATTGATAGCTTAGAACACGGTGTTTTTGATATTGCATCGACACCCCGGACTGGCATTAGCTTCAATTAGTCTTGTGTGTGCGGCACGCATTTGAACATGATCAACACTTTTGAACTGCAGTGTTCAACGTTTAACACAATTATGGAATGTGTGATTGTTTTAAAGTTATGCCAAGTCTGTCAGAATATAATGGTGATTTCTAATGAAGACGATTTAGATAAATCAATGATTGCAGAACACTATTTAAGTCTGGATAATTAGAACATTTAAATTTTGGATTCGTGTTTATACCAACCTGAGGGGTAATCTGTAGTGGTCGGATCATTGTAGTCTGGTGTTGTATCTAAACAATAACACGGAAACGAAATGAAAAGTTAGAGGAGTGAAACAAAATCAAATCATAGCGATAATTATAGCGATAAAGTTATCGGACATTTGTTTTACGTGTGGATAGTAATATCAACAATATTAACAACGTTGGACGATTGACGCCAATTAGCGACGAACCGGTCAATACCGGTACTACCAACACAAGGTATAAATTGCGGCCGCGCACCAAAATATTTGTCACCTGACGAAGTACAGCAGCTGCGTACGAAACGTCGTGAGTTCTTTCTTATTACACTTCGCGAGATCAAATCATAGCGAGACAACTGGATAATTGTTCAACTCTTGATTTTATTCCGCGATGGACAACATTTTTCGAATATTAACAATATCAACAACATGTGGATAGTAATATCAACAGTATCAAGAAAATCATTTCCTTACATGAATATGTGACGTACCTACGGGGTTCGGGGGGATGGGGGGGGGGGGGGGGGGGTGGACACATGCTCCACTCCCGAAAATAATTTGACAAAAACAATTAAAAACATTAGGAGAGAATTCGTGAAAGAAAATATAGAAATACATTTTAAGATGTACCCCCTCCCTAATAATGTGCGTGTCCCCAATCAATCTGACCACGCTACGCCTCTGCATACGGGAAAGAACATAGTGGGTTATTTCACGTCTGTTAGTTTTTATCATACACCTCTTGTTTGTTGCAACATTTTTGTTTATACATGCAAATCTCTATTGACCTAACACTGACGCCGTTTGATACTAGTCATTCCAATTCCCTGAGAGATAATATTGTATATAAGATGATGACGTCATAATTAGGGAAATTGAGCGTTCCTATTGGTTGATTACCGATGCTTAATCCGGTATAATCAATGGTAAAGTTATAATACATATGTATTATAACTTTTCAGTGACGTACAAATTTCCCATAGACCACCCAGACGATACCCAAACAATGGCGATACGATAATTGTCTTACTATCGATATAACGATATATTCTGGGTGTTTAATAAAACGATATATCGTGTTTCGCATTTTTGTATTAATGTCAGTGGGCCTTTTTTTATTCGATTGTAACCGATACGAAACTAGCGATAGCAAATTTGTTCAACTTTTTCTCGCGGCGGGTGCAGTGATACAAACAAGTTGCAATTATGGCTACCAGCGAAGAAACAAACCGTTTTCCAACAATTTCGGAGGACGATCTCGGACAATTGATAGATAATATGGACTCGAAGAAAACCAAAGTAGTCATTGCGTTCTCTATTCGAGTTGTGTGGTCATATTGTACCGAGAAAGACAGTGATTTTGATGCCATTCTAACGGAGCTAAAGGATGAACTGGTCTAATTTCTACGGTCGTTCTACGCCGAGGTGCGCCAGGGCAACGGGTGGGAGCTATTACGCGAAGCGGTCAGCAGTAACAACATTTAGACTAGGCCTATTTTACATTTTAAAATACATTTATAAAGTGTTTTCAAGAGGACCGTGTCAGCAATAAAACATTTGAGGGCAAATTTCAATGATTGACTGATTCGGCATAGGCCTACTAGTTTGGTGAGTACACATCATTCTTCTTCATTATGAAGAGTAACTTCATGTCACTTGTCATGATCCGTGTTCATGGAAATCTACATTATCAGCTCCTGAGTGTCATCATCTTATATAACAATTAGTACATGATTCCTGTCGTTAAATATTCCATAATAGACACCTCTACATTTTTAATTTCTCTCGTGCGATTATATTGCACTCGGCCTGTGGCCTCGATGCAATATAATCGCTCTCGAGAAATTAAAAATGTATCGTTGTCTATTCTGGTATATTCAACTCCAAACCATGCACTAATTGTATAATAGTCAATATGTTGCGATTAAAATAATGTCCCCTCTTGTAACTTGTATATTATACAGTTGACTTCTGGTAAAAATGTGAAATTGTCGTTAAAGGCATTTAGTAGCATTGCTGACATGTGCACAAAAATTAGGAATGGATTCTCAACTGTGTATGTTTATGGTATGTTATGGTCTGAGTAATGTGTGAACATTTCACGTTAAATGCTTGTTATATGGCCGAGTAATGGGCGAAAATGCAAAGGGACATTCGAGAAATCATTGTACTTACTTTGTATACAGTTACAATTTTCGAGTTGATAATTTAAAAATCTGAACACTTCAATCGTAAATATCTTTTTACCAAAGGGAAATAAAAAACAAACAAACACGAAACCTGTTCCATGATTCTATTGGTCATACGAATACAATAAGATATGAGAGAACACTAGAGTGCCCAAGCAAAATGCTGCTTTCATAGACTTGAAGATAGGAATAATCTCTTAAAGTCAGAGCATAATCGGGCAAGAAACAAGAAAACTATGGCTCTTTGAAGATGTCAATTTATTCCTATGGGGAACTCAAATTGGCAACGCACTCTGATAGGTGTGTGGACTACTCCCCATATGTTTTGTACACAAATGTTACCATTTTTACAGTTTTCTTCATAGTCACACTTTTCCATCCCCCAATTCATGATATGTTATGTATAAAAGCATTCTACAAAACATATGTTGAATTCAAACGAAGGGTAAACATAAATCTTGAGAAAATTCAACAAAATTGAAATTTTGTGTACAAAATGTATGGGGAGTAGTCCACAACTTTGCCAGAGTGCGTTGCCAATTTGAGTCACTCGAAGAAATAAATGGCTCTTTTCAAAGAGCCATAGTTTTCTTATTTCTGGAGCGGTTGTGCTCAAATTTCAGTGACTATTAATCCTATTAAGTGTCTTAAAGTGCATACAACAATTTGCCTGGATTTTATTGTCCTTTAAAGGGATATTCCGGACGATTTATAAAAAAAAAAAGTATTTTGAAAATAAATCTAGGGACGTGCTTGAATATTTTCAGGATTTAACTCACGTGGGTTGATTTCTAAGAAATTGTTATAATGTCATTAACTCTGAGGAAATAATTAAATTTACCTCACACAATCATGAGACCCTTGCGTAGCAGCCTCACTTTGCTCAATTTCTTGAGTAGGCTTGAATCCGTTGCCACTGCATTGTGATCACTGTATGTGTCATTCATAATAGCCGGTCATGCAGAGTCAGACATTTTCAATAACCACGTTTACAAAACTTTGTGTCTATTCAAATTCCGATAAAAGCCAAACGTCGGGCAAGCAAGTATTTTCAAACGGTTCAACAATGCAGTAATGCTCAAAGGCACGGTCAGTGGCGCAGCGTAGACTAAACTATTTATGATCGAGCATTGTATTGGTCCGATAAAAAGAACACATTCGCTGCAGTGTAAAAACATAGATAGGCGCATAGTGAGGCTCGCACGTCACAAATTGGTGCATTGTGGGAGAGAACAAGCTCGCTCGCGAATTTGTGTCATTCGAATTTCAAAACCAATTATAAGAACCCACAATTATACTTTTTTCATTCAAAATTGTGTTTATTGACCTAGAATATCTGTCTTTCAATCATTAGAAGCTTGAAATCGCCTGAATCTTCCCTTTAAGGGACAGCGCCAAGTTTTCGCAAGAAAACGGCTTCTTCCGTAGTGAAGCGCGATGCATAGTACAGGGGCGACGTTATGATTATACTTTTGTGGCGGCGTGCGTAACCGTGTCGTAGTCGTCATGGTGTGCTTTTCGGAAAGTGCCTTTACACTGCGACGACGCAACCCCTTTAATATATTGGTACTGATAATAAATGTGGTTAACTTACTGCAATAGTACTCATCTGATCCATCCGAACAGTCGTTGTTGTAATTACATCGTCTGTACGATGGGATGCACTGGACCTTATTCCAGCAAGCAAACTCGTTGTAACCACAAGTGACTACAATATAAATATACGTAGGAGAAACGCGGGAAGAGATTTGAATGATTTATATGGCGACATTTAATTTATTGATAGGAATGGTATAGCCTATGCGATAAAACTGAGATTTTATTAGGATGTTTGAGAGAACATATTCCTTGGATCAAAAGAAGAACATTCATCCAAAGAGACACTCTGTATCTATGCAAATTAGGCCTAATTTCCATAATTTATGCAAATCTGTTCATGGGAATGGGATATCTATGACAATGGTGTATTTATTGATATATTTGAGAGATCATATTCCTTGGATCAAAAGAATAAAATTCATCCAAAGAGACACTTTATATGTATGCAAGTTAGGCTTAATTTCTATAATTTATGCAAATTTATTAATAGGAATGGTATATTCGATACAATTGTGTTTTTATTGGGATGTTTGAGAGATCACATTCCTTGGATTAAAAGAGATATTGAGATATTTTAGAGAACAACATTTGAAAATAAATGACCTGGGTATAACAAGGACAGTGAATCAATCTAGCAGAGTATTTCAACCTTTGGTGGCCATCTAGCTCCTCAATTGCAAGATGGCACACTGTATCAATGCCAATTACGCATAATTTGCATAAGTTATGCATTAGTGCTCACAAATGTGATATCTTAAAAATTGTTGTCTTCATTTAAAAACTTGACATCTTAACGTATACAAATATATACAATCAAGTTAAATAACGCCAGCAAATTACTCTATCTGATTATAGCCAGTCTTGGATGAAGTCATGTCTCGAACAAGATGGCTGCTAATGCTGACTATAACCAGCTAAAAATACATTATGCAAATAAGGCTAATTTAAAAAGATGGAGTGTGTCTCTTTAGGTGAATCTTCTCTTTTTGATTGGGGGATGTGTACATAATTGATTCTGACAATGAACTGATATTTGATATTTAATGATGGTTCGCTCTAAAGTAAGACAAAATATGTGAAATTTATCATTCCTGCGGCGGTCATCTTGAATTTGTGAAACAAGATGGCTGCCAATGCTGACAACAACCTGCTAAAATTATTTGTTTACTTTAACTTACCTTAAGTTCATCAATTTGCATACGTTAAAGGGATCTAGTAACTTTGTTGACATGTGCAAAAAGTGATGAATGGTTGATGCAATGTATATTGCTGTTATCTCATATGTCCACAGGGTATTGTGTGAACATTTCAAGTCAAATGGACATTGTATGGCCAAGTAATGAGCGAAAATGCAAAGTGATATTCAGTAACTCACTGCACTCACTTTGTACACGGAAGAAAAACTCGCCCGGAGTTTTTCTTATCTGAATACTTCAATCATACATATCTTTGTAACGAAAGGGAAATTTGAAAAACCGAAACCTGTCCCGTGATTTTATTGTTAATACGAATACAACAAGGTATAAGGGAACCGCTAGAATTAAAATTTTATTTTGAGGATTTGGACAATGTTACTAAGTCCCTTTAAGACATATCAATTATTTCTATAAAAACTACAATTTCATAATATATCAAATTTTTGTGTACTAATTCAAACATTATGCAAATTTTGCAAATTTACATCGATAAAGTATGTTTCTTTTAAAGATTCTTCTTAGTTTGTTCCAAAGGTGAGTCACAAATTTATTCAGACATCCATACAATTATTAAAATAGATACATCACACATGTTTGTACTATGAATAGTTCAAAAGTAAGACAAAATATACAAAATTCCTGACAACGGCCTTCTTGGATATGAGGGACTAGATGGCCACCAAAGATTAAAATAATCTGCTAGATTGATCCACTGGCCTTGGTTTACCCTAGGTCATCTATTTCAAAATGTTATTCTCTCCAATATCTCAATAAAAACACCATTTTCATAGTTATTCCATTCCCATGAATAAATTTGCTTAAATTATGGAAATTAGGCCTAATTTGCATAGATACAGAGTGTCTCATTGGATAATTTTTCTTCTATTGATCCAAGGAATATGATCTCTCAAACATGTCAATAAAATCACAATTTTCATAGATATTTCATTCCCATGAATACATTTGCATAAATTATGGAAATTAGGTCTAATTTGCATAGATACAGAGTGTATCTTTGGGGATAGATTTTCTTCTTTTGATCCAAGGAATATGTTCTGTCAAATATATCGACAAATACACCATTTGTATGGATATCCCATTCCCATGAATACATTTGCATAAATTATGGAAATTAGGCCTAATTTGCATAAATACAGAGTGTCTTTTTGGATGAATTTTCTTTTTTTGATCCAAGGAATATGGTCTCTCTAAAATATCTCAATAAAACCTCCATTTTCAGAGAATATCTCATTCCCATGAATAAATATGCATACATTATAGAAATTTGGCCTAATTTGCATAAATACAGAATGTCTCTTTGGATGAATTTTCCTCTTTTGATTCAAGGAATATGTATGCCAAGTTAAACAATCGTTCCCCAAATTTCAGTGAACACCCATATTTGTGGGTCTTAACAAGCCTACTAATGTCAAACGCACCAGCGAGTTCCCATACAGGACATACAGTACATGGAGCCAATTAAACATACCCGCCGCAATGTTACCTCTTCGTACTCACTCTTTACCATGCCCCTTCAACAATTTTTTTTTGTTGTTTTAGAAATAAATATCCGTGTGTCTGAGAGTGTGGGCGATCGAAATAATATGGTCTCATTTATACAAATACGATGCTATGGTAGCCCTAAATAGACAATTTTTTTAAAAACTACTCCTTACCGTGCCCCTTCTCTCAGTTCACCTTGGTTATACAGCTGAATGCACATTAACAATAGCGCACGTACTGATCGTAGCTTGATGCTATGACGAGCAGGAAATTTATCAGGCACCGACCTTGTAGAAAAATACCAACATTGGAACCTGACACGGTGTCACCCAAGACACCCTAAAACAAAAACAAATCGACCCAAATTACTGGTCTTGGTATCATTTCCCTTTGTAAAAGATGCCCCATCCCGCAGACCTAGTCATTATATTTCTGCATTATGGTAAGCATCCCGCCTCGTTTTTTGAGAGCCACCCTGTATATGGGTGTTAGGTTAGAACTCGGGTTGCGCAGGCCCAGGTAGACATACCTAGACATTCTCCCTCGTAAGCTGAAATGTCATCCAAAGCAATATCTCCGGCGAATGAGGTCCCTGTTAGTCCTTCAAATATTACCTAGAAATTCAAAAAGGAACAGAAAAATATCAACATTTCCACAAAAGGTAAATTAAGAAAACCTCTTAAATGGAAATTAGAAAATCCCAAATATCATGTTTTAATCAAAATGTTACTATTTCAGCTAATACCGGAAAAACAACTACTGCGACTTAACGGTCGTTTTTGTGGTGTAAGGTATTAAACATACAATGCGTGTTTAACAAAAAAAACTCGGATTTTATTGTAATGTCATACTTCAGTATTCGCTCTTTTGCAGAAGCAATGTACTACATACGTCTTTTCGTTGTTTAATACATCCTCAATCTTCTGCAAGTCAAAATTCAAAAGTTGCGGGTGCATTGTGTTATATGAAATAAAATTCCATTAGAGCTTGTCGGAGGAGAACAGTGAACAACACTGTGTGGATTGATTTTAAGAGCTACATCAAACAAAAAATGTTATGCTCGTTTAAATAGTCCTGCAACTGAAGACCCCTTATTGTATTTCATGTACTTATTTCACATTCTCACGCCCAATACGTGTATCGATTTGGGTGAAGCACATTAAAAGTGACTCAACATTGATATTGAAGATATGAAGAAAACAATTTCAGAAAAAAAAAATTTCGGAAAAATATTTCTGGAAAAAAAAAATTCTGATTTTTTTTCTTCTGAAAATAAAATTTTCTGAAAAGAAAAAATGAAAACAAAAATTATGACCAGAAAGAAAATGATAACACATTTAACAAATATTTTAAAATTGCGCGCGCGCGAATATACGCGCGTACGCGTACGTTCATTATAATAGCCGTATTCACACGATGAAAGCCAATTCTTAAGAGTTGCAATTCTTAAGAATTGCAACTCTTAAGAATTGCAAAATGTGTGTTCAAACGATGCCAATTCTCGAGAGTTGCAATTCTTAAGAATTAAAACCGGAAGTAATGTGCGCGCCTTTCTCATTTGAGGTCACGCGCACTCACTTGACTTGTTTTCACACCGGAAGCATATCTCGGTCATGAGGTCAACCCAAACTACGAGTCTCGAAGCTGATTGTGTTCAGACGGTAAACAAAATAGACTGCGCGCAGTCGCGCGCTCATCGCGCGCTCATTCTGCGCAAAATCTTACAAGTATCTTGTGGTTATCTTGTGGTTTGGAACATAGAAGTATGAATAAACAAACCAACCCGTTTATAACTAGAAGGCTCACTTAACGCGCGCAAGTCACGTGTCCCATAGACGTTGTACATGGGCAACATGGCGGAGTGAACCGATTTTTGAAGCTTCCGTAGCCTACTTCTCTACGTCATCGCTTAGTGACCTAGAAATACTTGACCAATCATCATGCTATGCAGTGCGTAGACTATCGCGCCTATTTTCCTGCGCACTGTCCTAGACATAGAAGCATAGAAGTAGTATATAAATAACTAGAAGACAATCTACGCACTGCGCGCTAATTTTCCCATAGCCTTAACACACAGCAAACATGGCCGGTTAGGGAAACTTCATGGACTGGCTAACATGGAATGCTGGGTAATTCGCTGAGGAACGTGAACAGTTATTAACTGCATATAATTGCAGCAGCGAAATATCAAGCTGCAAACTGCGTCATGTTAGAGGTCATCGCTAATTAATTATTATTCATGTATTCATATATTCATAGCATCTACGCGTACATTTAGCCAATCA
Source organism: Echinarachnius parma (assembly GCA_037951105.1). NCBI lineage: Eukaryota > Metazoa > Echinodermata > Echinoidea > Clypeasteroida > Echinarachniidae > Echinarachnius > Echinarachnius parma. The sequence continues at coordinate 58,364 of JBAMJV010007306.1, read as the reverse complement.
CACATTAATGTTAAAAGTGGGTCGGGTCAAACCACGTTGTTTACGATACTGACACACGTGTGTGGGCTAAATGTTGATGTTGATTTAATGTTTCAATGGATTTCGAGTGTATGATGTGTGTAATCATTATTAACAGTAAATGCAAACACACATCAGTACACAGTAAAAGCGAATATTTCAGACTCACATTCTGCTGCAATATCTACTCAAATACATTATACAAACAAATACAGACTGTATGAACACGAACAAGAACGGGTTAAATGTCTGATACAGACGCTCTTCATGTAAGATATAGAATGATTTAGTGATTATCTAGTTAAAAACTTGTATAAATGAATAGTCTACCGTGTTCAGTTGTGTTTGAGATGTTGACAAATTGACTGACCCCTTTTCACGTAAATTAACTTAGACACAAAATAAACAAACATACACATACACACGCACACACACACACACACACACACACACACATACACATTCACACATTATGAAGAGCTTAATTCCAAAAGGCGCTAAATCCACTTACCCTAAATATCAGTAAGATATTAAAGTAGAAATCAACCATTTTAGGACAAATTACACGATACAAATTCAAAATATGGAACGTTCCCTTTTCCTATTCAAATAATTGAGCAAAGAAATGTTTAACAAAGTTTAAAAAGTGGATTTAGCACCTTTTATAATTAAGCTTTCCATATACACACATTATACAGACACATCCGATTCTGCCACATAATCATGCAATCATAGATAGCCAAAATAATTATTGCAATCTCATGAATTGTTTTCAAATGATTAATCTACATACACTAGGAAATGTGGAAAGATGCAAATTCATACCATTCAAATAACATTTATTAAATTAACATAATGTTCAACAGCATGAAACATAGTTTTAAATAATGTCGACATTAAACTTCCATCAGAATGATAAAAAGACAAAACGACTTTCTGTTAAAACAAAACATTACCTCTAAAGGTATTTTCTGTGCAAATCAAGATTTTAATTTCTATATCAGTTGTCTCTTTTTATTTTATAAGATATTGCTGAGAAAAATAAAAGTACTTTCCTACATACGAAGTGTGTATTAGGATTGTATAACAGCTATACATTATACAGGAAATATATTGGCTTTTGTAAATAACTTGGTTTGAGTAATATTTTGTACATACAATAAATATGAACTAAATGTTACTAAAACAACATTTTTAGCAGTCTTTTTTAAATAGAAAAGTTATGTACTTCCAGTATGCTAGTTGTCTGAAATTCATTAATTCTCAACATTAAACAAAACTAAATTGATCTTCATCAATTTATCAAGAATCAATGTGAATCCAATTTGATAAACTTGATATATAAGTATAAGCATTTTATAATAATTTGGAAATGTAATCATTTATTGCTCACTGAAATTAAAAACAAAACTTGAATTATGGATATCTTACATCCCTATAAAAAATAAATAAATGCCACTAAAACCTACCATACGATAAGAACAACAACTACAACAACTACTACTACTACTACCTACTACACATACTACTACTTGAATATAACAAGAATATATTTAGGAGGGAAATTGAGAAAGGCAATATAGGAGAAAAACTGGGAGAGAAACAAAAAGAAGATAGAAGGGCAAAGAAAAATACAATTTAGGAGAGGGGGATACGCATTGAACATGAGAGGTATAGAATAGTAGTATAATAATTTAAGTCATGTTGTAGCAAGATTGTGCACAAAATAATGCAAACTGATGTACAGGGTACAAATATACAACTTATAAATTGCATCAACAAAACATATTGCAACTCCTATCAATTAATTTCAACTAGTCATTTCCCGACAAACATTTTTCACCATTTGATTGACCAATCAAATGAATCAGCAACATTCACTATTTGAAGTAATTGTCTTATTTGAACACAATATAGTTAATTACCCAGAATATCAATTTAAACAAAACGAATTGTGCTCAATTTAAATTTGATTTAACTGCGATGTCACTCAATTAGTATGAATATTGAATACAATGATATGTGTTTAATATGTGTTGATCATTATTGCACAACATGAACTCCAGAGACTAGATTTGTATAATATAATCATCACAAAATAATAATACAATATTTTAGTAAGAGTTCAATCCAATTAATACATTACAGTGGAAGCATGCACCTGACCGAGAAAGGCATTATGAGCAGGATCAAGACCAGGCTGCCACCAGGTTTTATGAAGTTTACTATAGTTCAATCGCCCAACACAGCAATAAACCTGTACTGACACAATGAGAACATAAATGCGGCCTGCATACGGTGCACGTCACAAGGAGGTTTCACTATTCAGTATATACATTTTATTCCAGAATCTAATTTAAAAGGGTGCAAATAAGTACAACTTATCTAATAATTTCTTCTATTCAACACACAAATTTGCAGCTACAAGCTGACAGGGATTTATCTTTCAATATCAATATTTGTCTGTGAATTGTTTTCAGAATCATGTATGTTCACACATTATGAGGATACTAAGCAAGATTTATTCTAGTGCTGTCCTAGCTTTAATCTTTGTTTATAAATACCCAGTAGGACAGTAATATAAGTAATTGTTTTGTCAATGGATCATTAGTACATAATTGTACATCGATGGATCATTGCATCTGAGCAATACTCATCAGTGTGTGAATTTCGAATCAGTTGTCACTGTCGATCATGTCCTCTGGTAATAGCGTAAAGAGCTACAATGTTCACATGAATCACACTTAGTAGATTCCTTACTAATTAGGATAAATTGTGTGACTGACTGACTTATTTAAGTTTATCGAGCCTGTCTACTGCCTAGGTCCTTCTTCAAACTGTACTCCACCATGGCTATGTACCCACTGCAACACTTTAAAAATCAGTTCTCTATCTGGAGACTTTATACTTATTTATTCCTGAACTGCTCAATATTACTTCGCATGAAAAAAAGAGCGTGGGTAGTCCTGGTAGTGTATGAAGTAGTAGAGTTATCTCCATTGTAGATTTGTATTGCTGATGATGAATACTGTCGAACACCAGTGCAGACCACAGCTTCAGGGGCGCACTGTTAAAAAAAGAAGAAACAATGAATCAACACAAAGTGTACAATTAAATAAAACAGATCTAGAAATGAATGTGACTGCTAATTGAGGCACACAACATATGCTGCTCAGCTCAGGTTCATACTTTTGTATGTCATGAAAGTCAAATCCATTTCATAGAAATAAATCACATTTCTTTACATATATATCCAGAACATCAATGAACAAGAATTACTATATTGTTAACTCTCACTCTCAGGTAAATTTGGATAGGTCTACATCATTTCATAATTGGCATCATAAATTCAAGACATGGCTAGTTTAAAAAATAGAACAATTAAATTCAAAGTATTCCCTTTATTCCTTTTAATCATGCATTCATTTTTTGACCAGTATCGCTTTTATTTTGACTTAGTCTTAGTTAGCTCAGTCCAAGTTGTTGATTTTGTAGTAGGCGCTGCTAGTGCTAGGCCAGGGCTAGGCCTAGACTAGGCTAGGCCAAGGCTTGTTGCTTATGTTGTATAGTAATAACTGTTTTTTTTACTGTAAACTGAGCTACAATGTTCAAATGAATCACACTTAGGTTTAGAACTACTAGATTCCTTACTAATTAGGATAAATTGTGTGACTGAATTATTTAAGTTTATCGAATCTGTCTACTAGTACCAAGCCTAGGTCCTTCTTCAAACTATAGGTCATGGGCATGGCTGTGCACCCACTGCAACATCTAGTTAAAAATCTGTTCTCTTATCCGGAGACTTACCTATTTATCATTCTTGAACTGCTCAATAGTTTTTTCGCAAGAAAAGATGAACGTGGGTAGTCCTGGTAGAAGTAGTAAGAGTTATCCCCGTTGTTGATTTGTAAGCACTGATGTAGAACTGTCGAACACCACAGCTTCAGGGGCGCACTGTTAAAATAAGAAGAAACAATGAATCAACACAAAGTGTACAATTAAATAAAACAGATCCAGTTTTAAAGGAAATTAATGTGACTGTTAATAATGGAAATACAATTCAAAATGGTGCAGTTTTGTATAATTGAGGCACATGCACAAGTCAACAGTTTCATACTTTGGTTTTAGCCAATTTGTTCATAGTGAAATTAAATTTTACTATTTTTAGCAAAGACCCAAGAATTGAAGACTGGGTCATGAAAAGTCAAATCCATTTCATAGAAATAAATCACATTAAACAAAAATATATATACCAGAACATTCATGAACAAGAATTAACAAATGTTTAACTCACTCTCAAGGTAGATTTTGATGCATAATTTTATAATTGGCATTATAAATTTTTAAAAATGGTAATGGCTTGTTTAAAAAATAGAAGTTTAACAATTAATTAAAAGTATTCACTTTATTACTTTTAATCATGCATTCATTGTTTGACAAGTATAGCTTTTAGTTTTACTTAAGTTAGTCTAGACTTAGTTAACCCAGTCCAAGTTGTTTATTTTAGTAGTTAACTTAATAAGCGCTGTTAGTCATTAGTGCTAGTGCTACTGCTAGGCCAGGGCTAGGCCTAGCTTATGCTAAGCTAGGCCAAGGCTCGCTGCTTATATTGTGATCATCTACGAGCTAGGCGCCTTGACTTGTGAAGCACGGCGCCACACAACACTGATGTTTAAATTTAATTTTGTTTAAGTCTGTACCTATTTCTGACACAGAGACGTAGACAGGGTTGAAGTTGAACGCTTGAATTTGAATTGATTCTTTCTCATTATCTAAGTCTAGAAATGCTGTAGAAATCTAGATTGTTGTTGTATCACATGTGGAATTTAGGAATTTAATTTAGCCTAGGTAGTTAAAATATGCAAATAATATGATTTTTAAGACGCAGTCAACTGGCCTATAAATTAATAACCAGCACCAGGGACCCAGCCCGGACCCAATTAAAGGCAAAGGACCTTACACGTCTACTGCAGATGTACCGTATATTTAGATCAAGTGGGACGGGGAGCTCCGGGCGGTAAACACTGTTGACAAGGACTCCGTCTTAACCCACAGAAACTTGTCGCGAACGATGTGGGGTTAGTCCTTAATTTATTAATCTTGTTACAAAAATAATGCATCTGAGAGAAAATCTGAACATGAGAAAGAACGCTGAGAATATTAATTTTGAAAATAATGGAATGAATACGAAGCTACTTACCGAATAATTATGCTTGAGAGTAATTTTTCACTTCTTTAGATATCCATCGTCACGAAATCTCCGTGTCAAAGTTGAAACAATAAACTTCAAGCTGCAAGTGACTAGTGACGTCAATATAAAGAGGTCAAATAAAATATTCAAGATGATTCCAAATATGGGCACAGTTTGGCCTTATATGGCAATCGCGCGATGACGTTAGAATAACATTACAATAAATGCATAAATTAGTGACGTAGAACGTATCCCAGCATTCCATGTTAGCCAGTCCATGAAGTTTCCCAGATTAGCGCGCAGTTTGACCCCCCTGCATAGAAGTATGAATAAACAAACCAACCCGTTTCCAATCATCATGCTATGCAGTGCGTAGACTATCGCGCCTATTTTCCTGCGCACTGTCCTAGATTTGTATCACGCTTATGAACAATGGGATCCATGGTGACGTATGCATATGAACTTGTTTTATTAACCTTGATCCGGTGACGACGCGTATGAACTGCTCTGTGATTGGTTTACTGTAGTTTCCAAGTAGCCCATAATGCAACCAGTTGTAGGCTCTTCCGGTGAGCAAAAATCGCGGCACTCTGGCAGCAGTGACACCCCCCTGGTTTGGAAACCACAAGATAACCCATAGAAGTATGAATAAACAAACCAACCCGTTTATAACTAGAAGGCTCACTTAACGCGCGCAAGTCACGTGTCCCATAGACTTTGTACATGGGCAACATGGCGGAGTGAACCGATTTTTGAAGCTTCCGTAGCCTACTTCTCTACGTCATCGCGTAGTGACCTAGAAATACTTGACCAATCATCATTCTATATGCAGTGCGTAGACTATCGCGTCTATTTTCCTGCGCACTGTCCTAGATTTCATCACGCTTATGAGAACAATGGGAGCCATTGTGACGTATGCATATGAACTTGTTTTATTAACCTCGAGTAGCCCATAATGCAACCAGTTGTAGGCTCTTCCGGTGAGCAAAAATCGCTGCACTCTGGCAGCAGTGACACCCCCCTGAGATAACCACGAGATTGCGCATATTTTGCAGTGCGCGCAATCTTGTGGTTTGGAAACCACAAGATAACCACGAGTTTTGCGTGTTCAAACGAGCGCTAACCACAAGATATTCTTAAGAATTGCAAACCACGAGATAACCACAAGATAACCACAAGATTGGCTTTTATCGTCTGAATACGGCTAATAATTTTTACTGTCATGACATTAACTTTCATCATGCAAAATATGACATAGTTATGATATTGCGTTATAGAGTTACGATACGTATTTGACAAATATAAATACAAAATGGCGCGTAGATGACGTCATCAGTATTGGTCAAGGTTGAAAACCTTGCTATACAGTCATACAGCTCACCTAAAAAACAAATGCAGTAGACCAACCATCATAATATATCTATCTAGCTATCTATCTATCTATCTATCTATGTTTTTTAACGGTGTTTATTATTAATGTTTTGTCTATCTATCTATCTATATATATATTTATCTATCTATCTAAATACAATTATTTATCTTTATATGACAGGGTTTTTCTTTAAAGAAAAAGGTACAATTATTTATCATTATTTGTGCCCCGTCTTTTTCAGAGGAGCATAAAGTCGCGCGAGGTCGAACCTCAGAAATCACGATTGATTTGAAATTCCATTAAAATGTCCCCCAACATATTATTGGCTCAGTCCCTTCACTGGTATTTGTTCAACCGGTAGGCAAAATTTCCAGTTAAAATGTTTAGTGGAAAGGTGAAAATTAAGGAGAGTTTTGAAGTATGTTTTTCGCGGGATTGAAAAGTTTGCTTTCTAAAATTCTTTGCCCCTAAAAGCGATCGATATTAAGCTCCGCCTCTTAACAACCCCTTTGTGCGGTACGCACCGATCTCTATAGAAATGTTTTTTCTATAGAGATCGGTGGCTGGACGGGGTACGCGTTCTGTGAGGCGCGCCCCGTAGCAGCTTTATTTTTCAAAAGGACTGCACGCGCGATATATCGCGGTATGGTTACATCAAAGGAATATCTGCACTGCCTGTATTGATAAGTCGAACAATAACGAGTGCATGTTCAGGGGGCGGACCCCCTTTTGTTAAATAAAAGTGCTGGCTATTGTATCCTGTGCGCGGTGTGTACTTGAGGCCGAGTTTATCATTCCAAAATCACTTTTCTCTACAAAGCATGAATTATATTCTGTGTACGTCATACTGTTTTACTGATATGCAAGTTTTCAAGAAAATTGGATAAAGGTTGCTACGACATTCTATTCATGCAACCGGTTCACGTATGGCCTGCTTAGGAAGCTAATTTCACTTTCGAAACGGATGTAAAACTTGTTGAGCGATTTTCTCGGCATTTTATTTTCAGATAGTTAAAAATTACCCTTAGAAAAACGTCAATAACTCTGCGTTGCAGAATCATTATGAGACGAACTTGATATCATATCAAAGCTTAGATAATGCTGATTCGAACTAGCTGAAAATCCAGAAAATTATTTATCTGACTTTAGGTTCTTCTCATTGTGACGGGTCACTATTTGTTATTTGCATCGCAGTACGAAGAATACCAACCTGACATGGATCTGTTTCATTGATAGTGACCGAAGCATTGTACCATTCGTTGCCCTGATTCCCAGAATTGGTCCAAATCAACGTGCCGAACCCGCCCTCATCGCTGCGCTTTGAATACACGTTAAGGGCGTTGATGTTCACTCCGTACATGTGATACCAAAAGTTGAGACATAGTGACGAGTTGGATGAAACGACTGGACCCACAAGGCGAGCAACGTCTCCATTGATTCGCGGGCTGGACGTCTCGATATAGATGAAGTAGTTGTTGTAATCTGACCGTGATAAGGTAAATTTTAGATTGAAACAAATAACACTTTAACAAGTCCATTAGTTTCAGTTAATTTTCAAGTTTTTCAGTTTCCAGAAGAAATAGCTTTTCAAAAATTATTTTTTTATTCGGTCAACAGAATGACGTACATGAGTTATTTTCCCAAATCTTTCTCTCTGGGACCAGACCTGATACTGCGTTCATTTTTTTTTTTAGATAAGTGTTGCTTGTGATATTTATTTGCATCTTTGATCGAATGTACTAGGACTTTACTAAATATATTTTGAAATGTAATGGGCTCAAAATAAGTTCGCATCTATCTACAAGAACTAAATATTATTGAAGTGAACAGCATTATTTGATATTCAAAACATGGTTAGCAAACAAACAAACCGGAGCCTGTATTCGTGTGGCCGCCTTGCGGTCCAGTGTCCGATGAGGTCGTCGCACCGTATATCCTGGTCCAATCAAAGTTGTCGTCATAAGACTGGGCGTATTGACACCACCCGTTTTCAAAATCACAGTCCAGCCCGAGTGGCGAATCTGCACAAGAGAGGAGTATTTTATTGTTGTATAAGAAAAACCGTTTCTCATGCCGTTTTTCAAAATATAACGTTTTATATCCCTCATCCAAAAAGTTTGTTCACTGATTGGTCTAGAGTACGTCATGTGATTAAAAATAGATTTACTATGTATTTTGCAGTACGTAATTTAACATGTTGCCCTAGCGAAAGTGGTGTTTGTATACCGCAGGTCCGGAGGGTAAAATGGTAAAAAGATATATCGAATTAAAACATATAAAGGAAACTGACTAGAAATATTTCAAATAATTAAAAATGAGCAAAGAAAAATAGGCTTCAAACCCTAGACCTCCGGATTGCCAGACCGGTGCTCAACCATTGAGCCACGAAGACCCTTGAATGGCGAACGTTCCTGTAAGAAACCCTTTTCATTACTCGATTAGTCAGAAGCTATACAAACCGGGGCTTTTTACCGGGCACTAACCCTAGGATAATTAAATCAACTTTTTCTAGAGAAAAGTGCGCGGGATCACACGAATGAATTCAAACATGTAAAGGGGCCGTCACAAATCAAAAACGGAGCCCGACCGACTTTTCTGCGAGCTCAAAAGAGCATTTTCGCCAGGAATACGGCCGGTGTATACTCGATCACTGCGGGCTCCGCCGCGTTTTTTAGGGATCGGCCAACGTTCGCAGGACATCGTGCCCTGCGAACGTCGGCCTACCCCTAAACAACGCGAGGGAGCCCGCAGTGATCGAGCATACACCGGCCGTATTCCTGGCGAAAATGCCCTTTTGAGCTCGCAGAGAAGTGATAGGCGCCGGATTTCTGATCACTGATGTCCATAGGGTTCGCCCGAGCCCCGTCCAATATCTGACAGGGAGCGAAAAATACGCTATAAATTCGACCGGAGTCCGTTTGATTTGTGACGCAGGCTTAAAGGGGGTAGTTTAGTTTTGGTAGAGAGGGCGCTGCACATCACAATTTTTTTGTGAGGTAATGAAAAACTGAGTGTCGAATTTGAGAGAACATGTAATTTTAATGGCAGAATAAACTTTATTTTGTCAAAATCGGTCCAGAAACGGCTGAAATATCTATAAATATATCTGATCTTATAATTATTTGGGGCCCAAATAATTAGATGATTTTTTCAAAAAATTCAAAAAATGCTTACACTTTTTCAAAAATTTTCAAAAGCGTTTTTTAAATAGTTGTTGATGATCTATCTACCTAATCATTATTTCAGTAAAAGATCATATGCATAATTTTGTATGAAAAATGGTTTAAACCAATGCCTTTTTAGAGAGCGCCCTCTTGTGTTTTAATGGCTCTTTTTGAATGATAACGGGCGTTTTACATAGTCGTTTGTAATTTTGTATACCTTTCGAGCATGGTGGAATAATAACTATTAGTTTATAATGTTACTGTCCCGGTTTGGGGTACTAAAGTTCAGCCTTACCAAAACTAAACTACCCCTTTAAAGGCAACCGACAATAAATATTTTAAATGAGTGAAAATGAGCAAAGAAATGTAGGCTTCGCCGGGAATCGAACCCGCGACCTCCGGATTGCCAGACCGGTGCTCAACCATTGAGCCACCCAATACTCTTGAATTATGAATAGCGACCATCTTTCTGTATTATGAATAACGACCCGCATTCCGTACTATGAATAGCGACCCTCTTGTCATATTATGAACAGCGACCCTCATTTCGTATTATGAATAGCGATCCTCTGCTCATATTATGAATAGCGACCCCCTTCTCATATTATGAATAGCGATCCCTATGAACAGCAAGCCTCATTTTGTATTATGAATAGCAACCCTCTTCTCATAATTTGTATCGCAACCCTTTCCTCCGATTATGAATAGTGGTCCCTATGAATAATGACCCTCTTTTCAAATTATAAATAGCGGTCCTTATAATGTATAACTAACCTTTCTTTTAACCCTAAATAGGGGGGGGGGGGGGGGTTAAAGTAGGGGATTAGGAGATGGGCGGATGGGGGGATGATAATACAGGCCATCCCTCCAACTGAAATATTGGGGGGGGGGGATATATCCTCCCCATCCTCCCCCGTGATCGACGCCCCTGCCCCCATGCATAGCTCGCATTCCCCCTCTCCTCCTCTAATATGTCCGATCACGCTACAGCACTAATACAAACCATACCAAAGAAAAGCAAAACGATGGTTTTTGATCATACATTTGTGGTTATCATTATTCACAACCGCGGAATGAATTACATAGCCGTTAACCCGGGAGAATGGGATGGCACCGATGAGCTACTGAATGATTGTCTGTGAAATAAGGTAACAATGTCAACAACTCACCACCAGCATAACCAGCCACGCATCTAACCCCTACATCATCATAGTGGTTACAGTGCGGCCCATTTACTGAGAGGGGGCAGTTGAAGATACTCGATTCACTGCCTGTACACTGCAGGTGGCTCAGTAGACTGTCACCGGTTCCTTGACCGAAGTACGCATTATGGTAATTAGTGATGTCAGATGAGCTGGAATTGAAGCCCAGGCTGTTGCAGATGACAAGCGTTTCGTTGAGGTCGAACTCGTGGTCGCAAACGGTGCTCCAAGAAGCATTTGCATACACCTCAACCGTTCCTTCCCAGGGGCCTGTCCCATTCACAAGACGAACTGTGCCCAACGATAACCATAATAGTAAACTGAATAATATTTTTACTGATCACAAATGGAAACACGCATTTTCACAAAAATGTGCCATTTTAAGGTACATAACATGTGCGATTTATTCACGTTCTTTATGTAACTTTTGTAGGTAAACCCCCACTTGGTCTAAACCCACTTCGTCTAATATCCACTTCGTCTAATCCTACATAGTCTAAACCCATTTCGTCTACAACCACTTGGTCCAATAGCCGGTTCGTCTAATAACCATTTGGGCTATACCCTTATCGTATAATATCCACTTGGTCCAAACCCACTTAGTCTAATGCCATTTCGTCTAATCACCAGATTGTCTAATATTCTATTGGTCTAATACCACAACGTCTAATATCCATTAGGGCTATACCCACTTCGGCTATATCCAGATGGGCAGTTTCTCACTTCGTCTAATAACCATTTCATCAACTTCCCGTTTGGTCTAATTGACAGTTGGTCTACTCCCACTTGGGCTAATGTCCCACTTGGGCTAATGCCCACATGGTCTAATGCCCACTTGGGCTTGTAGTGAAAGTATTCGGAAAAATGTAAATGCTTTTGAATCATAATAACGTTAATGATTAAACATTGTCTTATCTAGGTAATTAAAATTGTCTCCCAATTTGTGACCAAATCCATATAATACTGATAATAATTACTGACTATGGACACGATGACATTTTGTCGTCGTAAACGCGGAATCATGTGGATTATAAAATGTTTTACTGAATAGTAATAAATATAAACATTCCAGCAAAAGAAGGAAACTATCGGAATATTAATTTGACATTGTTAAAGAATTCCGTTAGATTTATGTTTTGAGGAAGTAGAATGTTGTCACTTTTAGGAAAATTGTTTTTTAATATAGGTGACAATTTGACCCTACAACTACCAAGTAAATTATTTTGCTGCATATCATAACTAGATATTTTCATTGTATAACAAAGGTTAAACTCTCAAATGAAAGATAAACTACCATCGGGCGAGCAAATAACCCCCGCGTCCTCCCCGTGATAGCAGTCGTGATGTCCGATGATATCATAGTAGCAGTCGAATAGACTTTCCTCGCTGCCATTGCAACCGACGTTGCCCAACCATATGTCACCGCTTCCTTGCCCGAAGTCATGGAAGTACGCCGCGGAGGTCGCAGCCACTGCATCCGGGTAACCAAGACTCCTGCAAACGACGCGCGCGTCGGCGATGTCCCAACCGTCGTCGCAAACGGTTCCCCAGGACTCGTTGTGGAACACCTCCACCCTGCCTTCCCACGTTAATGATGTGGCGTTGTTTACCAGACGTACGGATGAACCTAGAGGTTAGGAAAACAAAATTGTATCAAACGTATGGACTAAAGCAATGTCTTTACTTCTTTGGAATACTTGAACTCACATCACTATTAGTAGAACATGAACAATAGTTAAATGCTTTTTTTTGGAAATGTTAGTTTGCGCACGTGTACATTATAACACATTTTCTGCGTGTTAGTATATCATAATGTATTATACTACAAACTTATGCAACATTCTATATGCACAAAACACATACTAATACAATATAAATCTAAATGTGTTGTTGTAGATATATGTGCGTCTGATAGTTTGGGCCATTGAAAGAGGGTCTTACGGGCACATTTTCCTCAGGGGACTATGGACTTGTGCCCGAATACAATTCTATCCTTCCAAAATTTCACTTGACAAGCAAACAAAAAGTATTCGCCACTTTGATGCCCGAACATGACATATTTATTTATTTAAATAGGGCTGCGGCCCCCTCTCACCCCCCCCCCCCCCCCCTTACGCCTATGTGCTTGATACAAATACGAACCAAAGGTGTTTCTAAATATACCATATTACCCGGATCCATTACAAAGATACTTTTGTTTTTTCCCCTTGTGTCTGTTTGACAGTGATCAATTTGTTGTTAATATTAACTAGGCAGCTTTATACAATGTTTTGTATATAATTATTCAATTTAGAATTCTTGTAAATCTCATGTTTATGCTCATTTTCAACACAAAACGGTCGATTTAACTGTCAAATCGTATTAAGAGCTACATACTTACCAAAGACTATCGATATTTAATGAGTTCGTACTTAAACCTTTTTGTGGAACAGTTTATAACAACTGTTTTATATCCGTAGATCAGACACTGTTGAACGTGTAAGAGGCCTTCGTGGAATCTGGCCCATATTCAAATAAGCACACTCAGCCTAGTTTCGTTCCGAGTCAATTTGATGAAAGGGCTGAGTATGCATCAAGAGATACTTTTAGTTGCCAACTATAGGGTTAGTATAGTACCTAATAAATGGTTACCTAAATACCATAGTTAGTTGCTAAGACAAATTTATTCTGCATACTTAGCCCTATATCGGAATAGAGTCTTAGGTTGAAACTCAGCTAGTGTGGTTTGTACGGCCCATGAAAACAAACCTGGACATTCTCCTTCGTAAACTGAAATGTCATCCAAAGCAATATCACCGGTGAATGATGTCCCCGCTAGTCCTTCAAATATTACCTGGCAAATTCAAATTACAACAGGAAAAAATGTTTTCATACAAACTTTGATCCATTTATACAATGCGAGTAACAAGCTAACCACACTTTATTATGCAATTAATGAACTACCTGAAGAAAAAAAAACATTCTAAGAATCACAGATATCATCAGGCTATCAAATATGGCCCGTAATATATTAAATATGGCCCCCTTGTTTATCACCTGATTAAGCGCATTAACAAACTAATTTTTGCGCAGTGTGTTACATTTCCTTATTCCTTTTCCTTATGTTATTGTTAGGATCTCTGTCCAGTAATGTTGTGCTTGTGCCACCAAATCAAATTAATTTGATATCGTAGGTTAACTTATTTGTTTTTGTTTATTTTTTAAGTTGATTATAATCAGTGTTTTTTATCACCGCACTGAATCGTTAGAATCAATAAATTAAGATTAAGTACAGTATAATGACTTAGACTAAGATTAAATAATACTAATATTACGATTAGGACCAAGACCAACACAATGAAATTTCCCTATAAAGCAGCATCCCAGAGCCATCCCGCTGAGGGTCCCCTATCACGACCGGCCCTGACGGCGCTATCATGGAACGCTGGAGTTATATCAGATACCAAAGAAGAAGTCCTTGCACATCTTTGCAAACAAATGAACTGCGATTTGCTATGTCTTCAAGAGATTCACCGCGGCATCGACAATCCACGGCCCAAGGTCAAGGGTATGAAGCTTGCCATCGAGCGACCACATCGCCAATATGGAAGTGCTATCTTTACGAAAGAGGATATCAGACCGGAATCTACATCCTGTACCCACAATGACGACATCGAAGTGCTGAATGTAACAGTCAACGGGCTAACGATTTCCTCCATCTACAAGCCACCAAACATCGGTTTTTCGTATCCCTCCACCACTACCAATAGGCATATTGTGATTGGCGATTACAACAGCCACAGCACGCAGTGGGGCTACGACACAACTGGAGATGATGAAGCACTAGTAGAAACATGGGCCCAGAACAATGAACTAAAGCTAATCCACGACCCAAAGCTTCCAAAGTCTTTTGCCAGTGCCCGCTGGAAGAGACGATACAACCCAGATCTAGTCTTCTACAGCAGACTACTTGCTCCCACCAGTCGTAAGTTTGTAGCTGAGCCGAATCCAAGATCCCAACACCAACCCATCGGCATTCAACTTACTGCAGTAATCACACCAAACAAGACCCTATTCAAGCGCAGGTTCAACTCCGCTAAGGCAGACTGGCCAGCTTTCAAAACAAAATTTGATCGCGCTTTAACAAATCTCCCAGCACACCCAAAGAACGACGAATCCTTCATAGACATCGTGAAGAAGGTGTCACGCAGACCTATTCCGAGAGGCTGTCGCACGACATACATTCCAGGCATCGACGAAGAATCAAGAGAGCTTCTGGCAAACTACACCACAGCCTATGACACAGATACCTTCTCAGACGACACCATCAACCTTGGAGAAGAGCTCATCTCAAGGATATCTCAACAACATAGGCAGATGTGGCAGCACATGATTGAAACGACAGACCTAATACACAGCAGCAGGAAAGCATGGGCTACCATACGCAAGCTTGGAATTGACAACACCCGAGCTCAACAGTATTATAAAACCAGCTGCTGACGAATGGAAAGGCCCCCAAGACAACAATCCCAAATCTCTTTTCGAAAACAAAAAGTGACTGTGGTGTAAGGTTGCAGTATTATGCACGGAGTAATATTATAATACAATTGGGATTTTTATTGTAACTGTTTACCTCTTGGTTTTTCTTTTGTAGAAACAAAATATATTTGTGTCATATAAGTATTTCTGCTTTTTAAGATATCGTCTACCTTCTGTTCATTGTGTAATATGGAAGACAATACCATAAGAGCTAGTCTGAGGAGATCAGAACGAGAACAAACATTTAATGGAATTATGTTGATTGGTAGAGCTCAAAATAACCATCGCCCAGCAACATTTAGGTTAGGATCGTTTAATTTCATTGTTTTCATGTATTCACTTCATGTTCACAAACCAAATTACTTAATCGATGTTTCAACGTGACTCAACGTGAACCCTTTGACTACGGGAACCGGGTGGGCTGTGTAAAAAGTCTGTGGGGATTTCAGAATCTCGTAGGGAACAACTGATTCTGTGATGTAACACTTACAGGGTGCATTATCGTTTAACTTGGTAAAGGACTAAACATGATCCATGATACAGAGATTCACACTGTATTTTGTTCTGCTAATGAGCATGCCGGAGACATGTGTCGATCGTGACCGGTGTTAAAACAATTATATATATCGTTATACAGGGTGTCTCAGAAAGAATGCAACACCTACGGTCGTTAATTACATCAACACCATCGACCAAATTTCATTGTTTTTTGTTTGATAGGGTAGAACATTCTTTTTCCAACAAAATGATACCATGAGCATTGATTTTGGGTAAGGCATCTGGATCCTAGGGCCATTTTTCTGAGGCAATGTCGTATCCTAAATTTGCAAATTTTTCGTCTCCAGCGATCCTCTACACTGAGACATTCTCGCCCCACTGCCTCCCATAGACAGAAGAACCGCATGACTGCTCTCCCTTTGATAAAGAAGACAATGTTGCGTAATCGAGTACCCCGTAAGGTATGGCTCACATTGTCTTCCTTATCATAGGGAAAGCAGTCATACGGTTCTTCTGTCTATGGGAGGCCGTGGGGCGAGAATGCCTGTGTTCCGAGGATCGCTGGAGACGAAAAAGTGGCAAATTTAGGAAACGACATTGCCTCAGAAAAATGGCCCTAGGATCCAAACGCCTTACCCAAAATCAATGCTCATGGTATCATGTTGTTGGTAAAAGAATGTCCTACCCAATCAAACAAAAAACAATGACATTTGGTCGATGGTGTTGATGAAATTAACGATCGTAGGTGTTGCATTCTTTCTGAGACACCCTGTATAACATTTAGCCATTGTTATTTGCATCGCAATACATCAAATACCAACCTGAAACGGAGCAGTTTCACTGATAGTGACCGAAGCCTTGTGCCATTCGTTGCCCTGATTCCCCGAATTGGTCCAAATCAAAGTACCGAGGCCGCCCTCATCGCTGCGCTTTGAATACACGTTAAGAGCGTTGATACTCGCTCCGTACATGTGATACCAAAAGTTGAGACACAGTGACGAGTTGGATGAAACGACTGGACCCACAAGGTGAGCAACGTCTCCATTGATTCGTGGGTTGGACGTCTCGATATAGATGTAAGTGTAATCTGATCGTGATCAGGTAAACAGAAATAACACTTTTACAACAAGTCCGTTGGTTTCCAAATTTTGTTAATTTTTTCCAGATTTTCAGTTTTCGTCTATGTTTCTATTTTTATGGGTAAAATAATTCTTGGAATATATCATTTCCCATATACCATTTTCTCAAAAGGTACTTCTTAATTCGGTCAACATATATGACGTGCAAAATTCCAAGATCTTGCATTCTAGGATCAGACCTAATACTTTGTTTATTTTGAGATTAAAAGTAACATTGTCCAAATCCTCAAAATCCAATTGAAATTCTAACGTTACCCTCATACCTTGTTTTATTCGTATCAACAATAAAAGCATGGGACACGTTTTTTTTCTTCTTCAAATTTCCATCTGATATGAAATTATCTACGGGACCTTTCAGCCGTGTACAAAGTAAGTGCAATGAGTAAGTGAATATCACTTTGCATTTTCGCTCATTTCTCGGCCAAATTACTTTCTGGACATAATCACACCAATACACATAACAATGCATCACTTTTTGCACTTTTCAACAAAGTTACTAGATCCCTTTAATCTGCATTGACTACCTACTTTCAAACTAGTTTTGCTTGTCATATTTATTTGTAATTTTGATCGAATATACCATGAATATATCAAATAGTTATTTAAATCTAATGGGATTTAGTTCACATCTATCTAAAAGAACCAAATGTTATTGAAGTAAACAGCATTATTCGAAAGTCAAAACATGGTTGGCAAACAAGCAAACCTGTAAACGTGTGGTCACGTTGCGGTCCGGTGTCCAATGAGGGCGTCTCACCGGTCATCCTTGTCCAATCAAAGTTGTCCTCATAAAACTGGGTGTATCCACACCAGTCGCTCTCAAAATCACAGTTCAACCCATATGTTGGATCTGCATGAAAAGGAATTAGTATTTCATAAGGAACGTCGTTTCTTATAGAGTTATTCAAAATAACATTTATAATAGCGCCATGTATTTGCAGGCTGTGGTTAACATTTTGGTTTAAGTTTATTAAAGGGACAGTCCCTCTTTTACAAAGCGTCTGAACAGTTTCCAGTTGACGGATGGGGATGAATTTAACACACACAACAAAATCAGATCGAACAGCCCTGTAATTTGGATTCTACGAATAAAAAACGAATGCGTCCCTCCATCAAACTATATATCCGTCAATAAAAGAGTTTAACTGATTTAGCATAATATTACAACAATATTGTACTTATTCTTGTAAAGGTATTGTGAAGCCGACATTTGTAAAGGTATGTCACGGAAAAAATCTCAAAAATGAAGAAAATGTAATTACATGTAGTCAGTTTAAGCGAGGTTTGTTTATTTTTTTTAAAAATTCGGTCATGGTATTGTTATTTGTGTGCGGGTCATGTAGCTAGCGCGGGTCACGTAGGGGTCACGCATAGCGTTGTGGTACTTCGTGGAATCCGTGTACGAACTTCCTCACTGGGTGAATACACGTAAATACACAATTAACCGTTGGTTGTCGTTTTTATTAGGTTATACGTATATCATACGTATAACCTATTGATTTTGTTCGAATTTTTATTAGGTTATACGTATATCATACGTATAACCTATTGATTTCGTTCGATCTTTTATTAGGTTATACGTATATCATACGTATAACCTATTGATTTCGTTAGAAGTTTTAGTATTATTCCTCCAATTTTGTTCGTCGCATATCTCAAGATCAGATGAATCAATCGTCATGAAACTTCACATCATGATAGATCATCATCTGACTTGCAAGAAGCTCATTTTAATGTCGTCAGATCACTGTGACGTCATCAGGACGCCATTTTGTCAAATGTCAATAATCATCATATCTCAGTCATGCATCATCAATTTCACTTCAAATTTCGCATCAATATTAATCTGGTCAATCGCGCGTACGCGTCCGTCAAATGAAAACAATTAAAAAAAATGATCAAAACCCTAACCCGAGTAATTTACTATATGTTTCAGACAATTTTAAGCATTTACAAATTTCCGCGCGTGCGCGTCGGCGCGCGCGTTTTTGAGCGCGTAACACAAAAGAACAAGAAAATTGAAGGTTTTTCACATGTTTTACAATCCTTATACATCCCTCAACCCACCCTATGAATTTGAGTCATTGTTGACTCATAATAACGGAGTACTCGCGCACGCAAATTGGCAAAATATGGTAAAAACATCCTTTTTGTATTCGGCCATAACTTTTTTAAAAGTCCACAAACACCCAATTTTATTTTAATATTCGGCTAGATTATGAGTTGTAGATACGAATTCATACCTCATTTATACCAAGTAGTAAATGTTATGACGTCATCATATGGTTAAAGTTGAAAATGCGAATTTTAATCAATTTCAATCAATGTTGAAATCGATCACAGTGTACTTTTGACCATATCTCGCTTATTCTCCATCAATGTACTCCCAAATTTTGATATATCGTAGCTGATGTCCCAGGGGCGTCGATCCGTTTTTGCGATTGGGGGGGCGAAATTTGAAAAAAAATTCCAGAGTGACCACTGAGAGCTAAAAGCCCCACATTGGCAAGCCCGGAAGTTTTATTATGCGCTCTTTGAAAGTGTCTTGATGGCTCGAAGACCTGACTTTGGGGGGCACATATACATTTGGGGACAATAATGGGGGTCCAGGGGGCGGAGCCCCCGGAAGCTATTAGATTTCAGACATTTGCAACTCCTATCATGGGTGTTAAAATTGTATAAAATAGTGAACCTACTCGTAACGTATTTTTAACATGTTTAAAGTGCATAGCGAGGAAAAGATTGAGCCTTGCATGAGATGGATCCACGTGGTCCTGTATACTATAGAGCCATCGATATAGTCTAGGGCATTGGGCTCCCATGAAACTAAGCAAGGGCGTCAACAACTTCTCAAAAGTGGAGGAGAGACATTGCGAGGAAGCGAAGCTACCGAGCGGGGGAGGGTGTGGGAGGGGGTGTCCCCCTCCCACAGTAGGGAGCTTTTGTATTTTGGGGCGTGAAATTGTGCGATTTGGTGCACACCTGAGACAGAAATTTCACGTAATATGAAGTATATAAGTATGGAACCAAACATACATAATGACAAAGGGAGGGGGACAATCTCCTCCACTTTCAAATGTGGGGGGACATGATATTCCGATTTGATTTGCGTTCAGCGCATGGACCAAATTGACTGAAATATATATTTCAGATTATTTTATTTTCTGTGACGGTGTGCTATCTATAGATGAGGGTTTAATAAACTTCGTATGAGGTGTGCGTTTGAGAAATTACACTGCCCAACACATTTTTGAAAGGTGAGTTCCCGCAACCAAAATGAAACTTGCAATATGAGAAACTGTATGCGCGCGAAGCGCGCGGCAAAAAAGAGATTTACAGTCCTTTTCAAACTAAAAACCGGCTATTTTGAAGATTAATTATTGAGAAATGTTTCTTTCCCCTCTTTGGCATTATATCACTTGATTTTTTTCTTCCTCATTTTCGGAATTATTGGGGGGGGGGGGGGGCGAAATGATATGTTCGCCCCCCCAATATTTTCATTGGGGGGCGACCGCCCCCCCTGCCCCCCCAGGATCGACGCCCCTGTGATGTCCTGCTCTATTCGCAATCTATTCACACCATTTAGTTTTGTTCACTGGATCCTGATGAATTGTTTGATTGGAAATAAGAGTTCAAATCTGTTACAAATTGAGGGTTAGCCAAAACGTATGTTATCGACCTATAACTGCTGAAGGAATTATGCTATCAATTTGAGATTTCGCATGTAGATAGGGATTTGCAAGCCCATCATTTCATAAGTTAACACCAAATCGCGAAAATGCATATTTCATTGTCATATTTACCGTTAAAGGTCAAATAAATCAAGCATGAATACTCAATAACCACGTACGCCGTAATTCAGCACACATGTATGGTATAATGAAAGGAAAAATGTTCATAAGATAAGTTCGGATTATGAAAATGGCGTTAATGATATGTAAATTAGGTTCGAAGGTCAAATAAGTCAATGTTACAATGACAAGTGCTGTGTGCAAGCACTATGATGTATCTTTCCCGATTTCCCATTTTCGTTAAGAGATCTAATGTTGGTCTCGCGGTATAATTTGTGACACAAGATCAAAGGGTCGTGGGTTCGAATCCAAGGCAATATTTTTTAACTTTCTTTTTTTTTCTTTTTTTCCCTTTTTTTCAGGGGGGGGGGGAATCTATTATTATTGATATGATGATTGAGTAGTTATTTTTTGAATCATCCTTTTATCATAATAAATCGATATGTATAACCTTAATTCGTCAAAAGTGACGAATTCAACATCTAGTTAGTTTTAGGTCTATAACTCCACGAAAAAGAGATTCAAGCCCTACATTTTTCAGGCATGCTGTTAAATGGCATTTTCTTTCATATAAGACAATAACCTCGCAACTTTTGAAATTTGACTTGCAAAAGAGGGAATGTCCGTTTAAACAAATAATACTGTTAAAAGTATTTAATCCATTTTGAACGGTATATGTCAGGCAGTCAAGATAAATGATTTTACCAATTTGTTTTAACTAAATTTCACCAAATAATACTCTTACTAATAAATATTTCACCCCGAATAAATTGTATTGTACAACACCCCCACCTAATGCCATTTGATGTTTTCTCTGTTTTTTTTTTATTCCGGGAGGTACCTTACTCCGGACTCTCGGCACAAAATATAATAACATTTGTCACTCTTACTCAACTGATTTGTGATAATGATGATGATCCGCAGCACTTGTATGGCGCCATATATCTGTTTCAAACATACTGCATATGTGATGTTGGCTCCTATGTGTTCATGTATTATTACATGTAATTGCAACAGACATCCATAGCATATATTGGAAATACGATACCTGATCCTTAATAAAGGTATCTAGTAATAGTATCAAAATCCTGAAAACTTATACTTGTAACTCTAGCGGTACTTATATACCTCATTGTATTCGAAAGAAGCATGAAAAAGCTTTCGGTTTTCCAAATTAATCTTCTGTTATGAATAAATTATTATGATTGACGAATTCAGATTTATAACTATCTACTGGATAAAAATAACTGTGAACAAAGGCAGTGCAATAAGTATACCGTACTGACCGGCGTAATGCCTCGGTCAAACCTTTGCGTATTGGGCTTGCGCAGGGGCGTCGATCACGGGGGGGGGGGATGGGGGGGATATATCCCCCCCAATATTTCAGGTGGGGGGGATGGCCTGTATTATCATCCCCCCCAATATTTGGGGTTCCAAAAGATATAATAACATTAAAATTAAGGAGCATTGCCCCCTCTCATGAATGGAAGTTGTTACTATAGTCTTCTTTAAACCACTTTTTGGTAATGCTAAACTGCCCAAATACAAAATTTTCCGGGGCTGCGCCCCTGGAACTCCCATTAAGATTATTTGACCCAGTACCAGCCATGTACTCATTAAATAGTTTTATTCAGGACTTCTCTCTTGGCAAACTTTCCGGCGATCCTGACCCACTGTGCGTTTGCGCTTCGCTCACTAAAATTGAACTAACTTTTCAATAGTTAACTTTGTATTTCCTATTAACATATTATACAACATCTTTATTTCTGGATATTACAAATCCCAAAGCTTCCGGGGGCTTCGCCCCCTGGACCCCCAATAAGCTTTCCAATGTGGGTATCCCTTGACTTATTCTATTCAGGGTTCCATCAGGATGATTGCAATCGACAGTATTTATCTATCAGGCTAAAATTCATCCATACTTGGACAGTGCCCTCATCATAACAGAATGCTTGCAATGTGCACTTAATAATCTTCCAATCTCTAAACAGCTAATTCAAAAGCCAATTAACTAAAGAATAGTTAACTCTATATTTACATATAGACAACATCTTTATATCTGGATATTACAAATCCAAAAGCTTCCGGGGGCTCCGCCCCCTGGACCCCCAATAAGCTTCCCAATGTGGGTATCCCATGACTGATGCTATTCAGGGTTCCATCAGAATGCTTGCAATATATGTATCTATCAGGCTAAAGTTCATACTGGACAAAGCCCAGCTCATAACATGATGCTTGCAATGTGCACTTAATAATCTTCAAATTTTTAAACAGCTGAATTCAAAAGCTTTGCCCCCCCCCCCCTCAGCCATAAAAACCCGGGCACGCTGCTGGGTTTTCGCTTCGCTCCCTCGCCAGAGACATCTGGTCAAAATGACGAATCATCCCCCCCCCCCAATGGCGAGAAGAAATCGACGCCACTGGGCTTGCGTATTGCTAGTCAAGATTCTTGACCCGTTTTGAAGTTGCATACACCAACTGCACTGAGACCGCTCAACGCGCGCTATACCAAGCAGTAATATTCTTGCCCTTGTGCCGGTGTGGCAGGGATAATTGTCCAGGTGTCCAGTACCAATTATCCCTAGGGATATCTGTCCACAACGCTCCGTTGGACAATTATCCCTGGTGCACCTCTAGGGATAACTGTCCTGGCCCAGGGATTAGTGTCCATCTTGTGAATCGATTTCCGATGAGGATTAATTGCTCATAAAAATCATTTGGCGACGAATGACATAGACAAATCTTAACTTGTGTGATATAAAGCATAACGAATATGTTTATTATTTTGAAGCTAATTTGTATTATATATGGGCTCATCATCGGGGACAACCTCGAACCTCAAGATCTTAATCCTGAGTGTTTGAGGTTAGCAACTATTGTATGTCACACCCGATAAAAGTTAATGCTCTATGGCCGATTTAGTTGCTAACTTCAATCACTCAAATCTCCTATTTGGCGCATGCGAGCTGTGCGCAAAATGCCGTCTAAAGTTATACATTCTGAGCCGAATTTTTGTTCGAAAAAGATACAATTGTAATGAATACATTTCACGTCTACCAAAACGTGACGTGAGTGTTTAATCATTATTTGTAAAAGTGAAAGCGCTTGTTACTAAGACTAGTCATGACGTCATCCAGAATATTCTCGACGACACAACTTTTCCTTTTTGTGCGATGGAATTCCTATGGAGATTGCGTGTTTAAGGATTTGTCGCAGCGCACAAAAAATTGTATGTAAGTGAATGGGGACCGCGGACAAAGTATCAGACAGTTGTTGGAGCCGGAGAAAATAAATCTTTCTAACAGATAACGTTAAATAGAAATGGATAATCAAATTAGAAATTGTGCTTATATTATGTTTGTCTAAACATTCGTGGTCCAAACGGGGATCGGAAACTGGTTACTTGCTACAGCCAACTACGGACTGTGTCCGCTTAGGCCTAGCTAGCCACCCCGACCGCCAGGCGCCAGGGGCTCCGGCCGCGGCCCGTGGTGCTTGCCTAGCAGTACACGGTGAGGTGGCCAGCTGTTATTACCGGGTTTAGTTAACAACACAATTCCTTCAAGGGTGACAAGTTACCAATTTGTTTTGAGCGTCCCTTTGGCCCTGTGTATGTGTATGTGTAATTATTAATTAGGCTCATCTTCAAATCAGACGGTGTGCAAATTATTTCATTATTACTGCATTATCAGAATATCTTTATGTACATGCAACACAGCCAATCCTCGAGCTTACACTACAATACATGCCCAAACTTCAAGATTACAGACTATAAGATTTTTTTCTTATATTTAAGCCACCTATGAGGTGTCTTAAATTTAAGACAAAAATCTTACGCTGAAATGTTTATGGAATACCAATGCTTGTTTAAGCAAATTTGCTTAAGCAAATTTGCTTATAATAAGCAAAAAAACTTAGCAAATTTGCTTACCGAAAGTGCATCTAAAATGTAAGCAAATTTGCTTACGAGGGAATTTAAGCAAAAATGCTTAGATCTAAGCATTTTTGCTTATAATAAGCAAAAATTCTAAGATTTTTTGCTTATATGTGTTTATGGAATACAGGCCCTGATACGTCGCAACGATATCGACGAGATTCGAGAGCGAGACCGAGGCGGGGCCGAGGCACAGTTTGACAACGCGGCGATCGAGTAAATTGCAGGCTAGGCGCCGGATCAAAACAACATACAACGAGACAAAACTCAGAAACTAACCACAATCCTTGTAACAATTATATGTTTTTCATTTCCAACAATATGTGAACTTAAATTGCCACATTTTGACTCTTGTGAGTTGTGAAAAGTGACAACTTTGCCTTTTCACTCTCATGCATGACTTGACAAATCAATTTTATCAGTGGCGTAGCTAGGGGGGGGCATATATTCTGAAAAAACAATAAAAAACATAAGGGCACATTTAGGTGTGCCCCCCAATAATTTTGGGCGACTGGACCTGGTCTAGACTTTTTGCTTGCTCCTGGACTAGATATCTTCCACGGTCCTGGTCCTGGCTACAAAAATTGGGACTGGTCCTGGTCTAGGCCTAAATAAAGGTACTGACAAAAATTTACGACTACCCCCCCCCCCTCCCCCTTACGAACCGCTAGGTCCTGGTCCTGTTGGAACCGGTCCTGGTCTAGGCTTCGAAACTTACGACTAAGCCTACCCCCCCCCCCCCCTCCCCCCCCCCCCCCCGCCGCTGACAGGATTTTTTCAACTACTTGGTCCTGGTCTAGGTTTTAAAAAAAAAACTTGAAAAAATCGTGGGTTCGCTAGTGATTTTGTTGCCCCCCAATCAGTCCGACCACGCTACACCACTGAATTGTATTATCACACACAAGTAATCAATACGTGTAGAAACAAGTTATTTTGCTCAAAACCTATTCGTTAAAATTATTTCGCTATTTTTATAAAGGGGGACTTTCATTTGTTGTTGTTTTTATTACATGTTTGTTTTTTTGTGTACGTATAATTTGCGTGTATGGGAGGGTATAGCCATTACCATTGTGTCTGGGTGTGAATGCATTTGTCTAGCTGTGTCATTATCATCCTTTGATAAGTGTATGCGCTTTTCCTAAACACCATACACGATACTTTATTATATAATTTGTACATTATATATTTGTACATATCATTGTATTAGTTTCACTAGCATTAGATGCATCATTAGTACAGTGAGTAATGGTAGCAGTGGCCGCACACATGTTGTTTTTTTTCAAAGGGGAAGGAGAGGGGGTTATTTCGTCAGCTAAATTTCTTTGAGCGGGGGGGGGGGGGGGGGGCGGGGTTAGCTGTAGATATTTGGAGTCAATTAAAAACAGCCAAAACAGTATTTTGGGGGTACAGGGGAGGGTGACCCCCCCCCCCCCCCTACCCGCCCCCATGGGTACGCCTATGAATGGTACATTTTGTTTCATTCATCTTCGGCCTGAACCAGCTATTTTGCCATTAGTCTCTTCTCAATTAACAATTTACGTTATTTTTTAAAACGCCAGCGGCAATTTACGTGAGCTTTCGTAGATTGCATATAGCAGGTCAACAAATTGTTGGGTCACGTTACCCTACACTTCGTAGATTTGGGTGACCTGTTTCACAAAAGGTACAGAACCTGAACGTGACGTGAACGTGACGTGAACGTGACTGTTCGTACCAAGCCGCATTTACTGCGTGTGTAGGATGTGTCATGTTATTGTGATTTAGTCCACACGTCACATGACAAGGAAAAATGACGTGGACAAAAATCCCTGAGCGTGGCCAATATCCCTAGAAAAAATCTAGGGATAACTGTCCATGATGACGTCACTGCCAATTATCCCTGGCCGGACAATTATCCCTGTCACACCGGTTCCTTGGGTTAACCCCTTTACTACGAGGACCGAATATCCCGGGTCCCGTGAGGTGTGTTCACAAACGTGAGCCGGGTTATCCCTGTTCCGAGCCAAGACTATTTGATTTGTTTGACATTAATTAAGAATTTCACAATCCCTGAGCGTGGCCAATTATCCCTAGAAAAATCTAGGGATAACTAACTGTCCATGATGACGTCACTGCCAATTATCCCTGGCCGGACAATTATCCCTGTCACACCGGTTCCAGATTACCCATCATGCGACAGCGTGCAGCGCCTGTCGGCTGCTAGCGCTAGCTACTAGTATTGCATAGCTGCCAACATTTGGAATTTTAAATTAGTAACATTTAAGCAAAACTGAATATCATGTGCGCGAAGCACACATCACGAGCGCGATGTCCCTTTAGCCGGGGTCCAGGGCTCGATTTAGGGCTCTGGAGCGTGAAGCGCGGAGTCCATTGCGGCCGGAGTCCATTGCGGCCGGCGTCCATGGCCCTATTTTTCATCATTTTTGCACAATTACTAGGTATGATTTGGTCAGATTTACGTTTAAACGTTGTCTCTATACGTTTAAAAACGTGAAAACGAAAAAAAAAAAAAAAAAAAAAAAAATTTTCGCAAAGAGGGTGGGAAATTTGTTACAATTACGAATTTTTCGTAACAGTTTGCAGCTATGGTATTGGTAGGCAGTCCGGGCAGCGGACTAGCGTATTGCCCGAACGCAGACATACGCAGATATAACCAATAAAGCGCAATGAAGCGTGCTTATTACGTACTCAATACGTAGACTAGCGCATAGGCCTGCGTTGGTCGCTCACTAGTTTTACAAGTTTCTAAACTCTCGCAAGCAAACGCAAGGTCAAATTGCCTACGAGCTGATGCGAGTGGCAACCAGTGAATGCGAGCAACAGCGAGCCTATAGCTGCGTTCCCACACGATTTACCTCGCTTTAGCTTGTTGTCGTTCGCACGATTGCGTGTATTGCTGCGCTATTGCTCGCACACCGCTCGCAGCAGCACGAGCCGTTGCGCTTGCCGCTCGCTACGCTGCGGGTCTAGCTCGTGCGCCGTTCGCTTTAGCTCGCAGTCGCTTGTTGCCGCTCGCTTTAGCTCGCTATAGCGCTGCGATTAGTTGCCTAGCAGGACGACCGCCGTCGCTGTTCTGCGCGCTACACGGGTTGGAATTATACCGCAGTCAACATTTAATGAAGCTACAACTACTGATCGAACAAGAAGATGCCAGTTGAAGCGAAGAAGGGAGTGACGACGAGGACGAAGTCAGTCGAGCTGCCTCCTGCGTTGGCTGAACAAGAGTATCCCAGCTCGGAGCTCGCCCTGCTTTCAGGAGCCTCAGGAAATGAGCTGCCCCCAGCAGCCAAGGTACCTGCTTCAAAAAGGAAGCGAGGGAGGACGAACGTGACGAGGTAGCAGAGGAAAGGCCTCGTCAACTTCACGGACGAAACGCTGGGCATCAGAGGTATAGACCCTTCGGATCCGACATCTACCCACAAACAAAATTGTTCCTTATGAAATATTACTCGGTGTCGACCAGGGCCATGAGTACAATAGAGTAGAAACCCTTGTAATTGTACAATAATGACCAACTATCAGCAGGAAAAACAGGCC